>BSBM01000709.1:1200000-1800000 GCA_027924585.1 Larix kaempferi | reverse complement strand
TTCCAACAATACCAATTTTTCCAAAAATGGACTTAGGATGAGGAAGATATAGGCCTGAGAAGTTGAAAATAACAGGAGCATATGGCTGACTTCTGACTTTCCGAAACCGAAGTGTGGATTGTGGATTTTTGAAGTCGGAGGCGTCATTTATCGACGTGGTGCGTTGGATTTCTGAATTTCTGATTCCTACATCGCGGATTGCGGAAGTCGGAGGCGTGATTCGGCAAAGAAAACAATATAGAGTTCCGAATTCTGCATCCTGCATTGCGGATTGCGGATTGCAAAAGTCGGAGTCGTGATTCGGCAAAGTATAGAATTTCGGGTTTTGACTTCCGACTCCTGCACTGCGGATGGTAGATTACGGAAGTCGGAGGCATAAATATTCGAAGTTGTGAATTTGGGGTTCCGACTTCCGACTCCCGCATCGCGGATTGCGGAATTCAAAGGCGTAAATATTCGAAGTTGTGAATTTGGTGTTCCAACTTTTCGACTCCCGCATTGCATATTGCGGAAGTCGGAGGTGTAATTCTTGAAGTGGTGCATTGGGGTCCTGACTTTCGAGTCCCGACTTGCAGCTTATTGATTGCGAATTGCAGACCAAAGTTATTGCGGCTATGCGAAAGTGCATAGAATGAAAAACAAATAGCAGGTTGTTCTAAGGAGCTCCCCCATCACCTCTAAAGGGAACCTAGGGGACTGGGGACGTGACATTCTCTTCAATCAACTCACCATACAACGCTTGAACACAACACTAGATATTAATTAGTATCTATTCACCATATATAATAGAGATGATAAGATTGTTGCCATACAAAGAAAACTAAAAATTGAGACAAATAATATACAAGTTGCATGGAAAGGGTTTTTATTTGTGGAATGTCCATGTCTCTTTATGAAGCAGTATGTACTGGTCTAACCCTAGGGATTGCTTCATATCTTTGAGGCCCCATTTCTTGTCCATCTATGGGTGCCTCTTTGGCCTCTTAGTGAATGGAGGTCATAGGATGAGACAAATAAGAACTTTGGCCCTCAGGAATACCTATCAAATGCATGGATCAGTCTACAAAGAAGTATCTCCACTCTAGTCATTCCCAGTTATCCATGACTCATAGAAGGATGAATGATGGGGCTCGGAAAACGGAAAAGGATATTGGTTTGATGCCTGATATAATAATTGGGTTTTTTCTATGTGGCACCTCCCAATCATGTTGCTCATGCATGCTAGGAGGGGAATGAGGCTATCTATGCAAACTATGTTCATCGATCCCATTTCAGGTCCCCTGATATACAGACTTATTGCTCACTTCACTCCTGCATAAATCCATCTCTGTGAACCCAATCCTATTTCCAAGAGAGTAAGTATAAATCCACAAATATCGGAGTCAACATCAGTTCAGTAAAGTGGGGTCGAGTTGGGGCAGCTTTCCCCCATAGACTACAACTACCAGATTGTCCCCATCTAAATTTAAAACTGTGTATAGAGGAAGTGCATACAACATCTGATAATTCAAAATCCATTGGCATGTTAAAACTTGATACTCAATACCAAGTGGCTACAATCACCCTATTTTTAATATTTTATCTTGTAAATGGTTTAATGCAGATTCTTCAAATTAAAATTTGAGGAACACAAAATAAACTTGGTACATTAAAGTAAAATCCATGATTAAGTTTTTTATTGAAATTAAGTTTAAGGTTAAACACCCTTTCCTTTGCTAGACACGAGCTTTAACATAACACTTGCATTCTTTATTTTTATGTGAATTTTATATTTCATTGAAAACTAATATTTTCATATTCTATCTTTGCAGTTGAGAGATTGATTAGCACTTGTAAACGAATTGTTTACAAAAGTCCATGGCAAGAAGTCCATTAGAATAAAACATCAAGTTTTATCAATTGTTTTTCCTAACGATAGGACAGGCGTAACACCGTACAAGTGTTGGCTCATAGGAACAAGGGCTTATTTTTGAAATGAAAAGGCTAAGAAATTTAACTCCCACTCACATCACAATTCTCTGAAAATTAAAAAACTAAAGGGATTTTTGACGATCCAAGCCTTTTTACTCGAGAATAATGAAGCCAATAGCACTACGACACCTGGAAACTGTATCTTGTTACACTCCTGTAGATAATTTTGGATGCCTTTTTTTTGTAGTTTTGGTGTCTGTTGAAAACGAGTTGTAACAAATTCTCTTCTTAGATTTGGTGCAGATTAGGTGTCAAGAGTAAGCTTCAGAGAAATAAATATTGTGGAAGTTGGTCACTTAATTGGGATTCTAATCAAATCTATGAAAATCTATTTTTAGATGGAAAAATTTGAATTAATTATAATTGAAGGATGAGTTTAAACAGTAAACCACAATTCCTTCATTCAGATATCAAGTCTATGTGAAGTCCACATAAGTTGATTTGCTAAAGACTAAAACAACAATGCTTTCATTCATATATCAATTTCAAATAAGCATAAATGTAATGTTCCTTACCACAAAAACTATATATTAGTTTTTCTTCTGTGATATATACTTACAAAGGAACTATTTCACTACTCTCCCTTTATTGCATTTCTGTATATATAGCTTCTTAAACATTAACAAAAAAGTGGTAGGTCTTTACACAAATTCTAGACAAATCAGGGACATCATTGAAATATGGTCTATATATTTCCAGTTTGAACGATGGATCCTAAAAAACTTGTTACATTTAATTTTCCTACTTAGAAAATATTTATTTTTTTTAGTTACAACTACTAAATAACCCTTCAATACATCAAGCAACCCTCAAACCATAGAACCAAAAATTACTTGGTCAATGAAAAAAGCTAGGACCATTTGTTTTGTATGCAATCAAACAAGATTTGAATGAATGAACTTAGCAATACAGTCTTCCAAATCTATTTTAGAAAGATTCAAGTTCATCCTGGAAGAGATATTTACAAGGATGAGAGAACAAAAATTGGCTCATAGTAATACCATAGCATAGGTTGAAATTTCAACTGGTATATTTGGCATCATAAATCAAGGCTTCTCCTCCATCCAATCACTGTTGTGTGCAATTTTTCTAGACCCTTATCCACTTGTATTCCAAAAATATCCGTTGGTTGACATTCCTTTGAAGCTACTGCTCCCCTCACTGAAAACTTTAGATTGTCTTGGCTTGTTGGTCTTTCACTTTGAAAAAATAATGTTGGTGTTGCTCTCTTTTGGAGGGTTAACCACCAATTGTGTTATGATACTACAACAGAAAGGGAAAGCAGGAGGAGGATAATAATCTATATAATTATCCTTTAATAAAATGACCATTACCAAACCGTATAGCCGACAGTTCCTTCAACATTTATCACTTTGATTCAATTTATTGACAATATTACACAATGTGCAACAAATTTGATGTGCAAGCATATTTGAAGTGAGTAGAGGGTGGTTCAATCCATGTTTGTTGATCAAATATTTCCAAGGATCCAATTTATTGACCATTCACAAGAGCTTGCCAGCCAGGATCCAATTTATTGACCATTCACAAGAGCTTGTCGGCCAGGATCCAATTTATCACTTAATGGCCACTGATAAATGACCATGGTTATTAATGGAAAACCAAGTTTACTTTCTTGCTAGTCTTTGGACGACTTGCTGAAGGTAATTTATTTTATCTTGAAGTATTTTTTATTTGTATAAATATTGCCTCCATTTCTTGCACCTTTTTACGATTTCAAGTCTTCAAATGACAATCCATAGTACATACATCCTTCTGTAGATGAAGAATTGAAATGCTTGGGGAGGCAAACATGATTCTATGATCAAAATACCACAAAACTCTGATGTTTGAAAGACCTAATTTCTAAAATATTCAAGACATATCTTCTCATTCTCTTGAGTAGCTAATTAGTGAAGGAGACTAAAATGGAATTTTCTAAAATTCAAAAATAAGGGAATGGTCAGCTTACCCTATGGAAATCAAGAATCCAAACGTAAACATAACTATTCCTCTTTCCAAGCTTTTCTCATTGTTATAAGGAAGCTTATATTATCCAAACCTTATTCCTATACTATCACCTATGCCTGCCAAAATTCAAGAACCATATTTAGCTAAAATCAATTATAGAGAGCTTTATATTGGGCTCTATGTCACTAAGTTGATACATCAAAACAACAATAGTAATGCACCAAATTGTCCCAGTGATCTATGTTGGAATATCCAGCAATACTGAGAGGGGGGGGTGAACTAGTATTGCCTTCTTTTTCCTTTTATTAAAACAATTAGTACAAGACACACAAATAATCAAACAAGTTAAGACACAAGATTTTATCGTGGAAACCTCAAAGAGCAAACCACAAACTCATACTCATTAATAAGATGAATTTTTACAAAATTGTTTATTTGCTTCTATAGAAGGGATGCAACTACACCCCAGATTTTGCCTGCTGCTACAGACAAGGACACTACTACACCCCAGATATTCTTCCTGTTGCTACAGGCAAGAATGCAACGACACCCTATTCGCTAGCTTCTACTGGATGGAGGCCACGACCCCTTGCAGGCTTCTTGCCTGCCCTAGCACCACCCTGCCACCCTATTCTTGATCTGGTCAATCTTCTAGATTTCATTCTTTTGATATTGTCACAACTTTTTCATATTGCTGGTCTCTAACTTCTTGCTCCGCTGTTGGATCAGAATTGCTGAGACACTTCTCTTCTTCTTCATAAATCTGCTTATATATTCTATATCTCAAAGCATTGCATCTTTCCATAAAAGACTCGTAGCTTTTCACACTTACACCTCTTCAGATCTTTGATAGGTGATTATTGTTTTAATTAAGTAATCAATTAAAAACTCACTTTCACGCCTCTTCAGGATCTTCATGCCCTTTTAGATTCGTACCTCTTCAAATCTGAAAATTGTCTTTTATTTATTTCATCTTTTAATTAACTGGTTGAACAACCTCCATTTAAATCTCTTGCTTTGTTATCTTTTTATTAATTTATTCCCGTAGCTTATCTTTTGTTATCATATCTCTGTTTATGAATAATACGCTTCTACTTTTACTTCAGAATTAATAAACTTTGTTTTACATGAATGATAAAGTGTTTATTATTTTTCTGTTTAATAATAAACAATTTGTTCTCGGATATTAATTAATCCAACATTTCCCCAAACCATAGCGTAGAGCTTTCTTAATATATACAGTAGTATATTAATTATTTATTTCATGAAATCTTAATCATTCCGTATTAAATTGACTTAGCTGGGAAATTTTAAATAAAAACTTGTTAACATCTATTTTCAAGCTTATTCAGATTTCTGTGTAAAACAAAAATTTTCTTCAACTTGGGAACTCAATTTTTCACACGTGTGACTACAAAAAAATATTATGATCCCATGGATAGATGGAAAAATGACCAAATAACAGATCCACACCTTTGGATGAATTTATCTATACACCCACAATTTTTGGTGTGCAATTTCCTGAGGCAATTTAAGCAGATTTACCAGTACTGAAACATTGCAAAAACTGCCAGAAGGCACTTTTGGAAAATTAATAACTTCATCCTTAGATACCTTTTTGAAAAAATTATGGTATGGTTAGATGAACCAATCAACAATATACAATAATGTACCTTCATAATAATTTAATACATCAAATAGAAATTATGGCGGGCATTTTACAGAGGCCACTTATGCAGTTTTACCAGCAGATTTTACACTTAGACAGTTTGTGCCATTTTCAAGATGGATTTTTTATTTCACCAAAACCATGAGCCAATGTTACCAGAGGATGTAGGACAGCTCACTGAACACAACAAAACTTGTTTCACCTTCAGACTCTTCTTCATTTTCCCTAGGCGAGCATTTTACTGGAGTAGTGCAAATATGACTAGGAGACACTTTTGACAGATCCATATCTTTCGCCTTAAAGACCTTTTGGACCATATAGGACCATGGTTGGATGCACCAAAAAACACTATAGAGATCCACACTCTCAAAATATTTTTCTCATCATCCTATGAGATGTGGTGGGCATTTCCCTGAGGCCACTTAGGCATATCTTAACATTAATTCCATACTTAGGCAATTTGCCCAAAACCTATAGTGGATTTTTTATTTCACCAAAAACCTGAACTAATGCCGCTAGATGATGTATTACAACTCACTGAGAACACATATGCTGATTTCACTCCCATAATCATCTTCATTTTCCCTAGGCTGGCTTTTTACTGAACTTTGGTGTAAGACTGTCTAAAAGACTTGTTTTGGCATATCCATATCTTCTTCCTCAAGCACTATCAAGTCAATGTGAGAATATGGTCAGGTAGAAAAAGCACACACCTACAGTATGACCACATGGTGAGGGCATTTTCTTCAACCAAATTATGGCGGGCATTTCCTTAGAACAATGCTGACAAATTTGACCAAAAATCCTTCTTGTGGGAGACCTGTATCTTCTTCTCCAAGGATTTTTTCTGATAACTGGGGCCATGTTCATATAGATATTTCAACAAAATATGGGATGGTAGGTCATGGCAGGCATTTTCTTCTTCTTATGAATTATGGTGGACATTTCATAAGACAACTGCTTTAGGGTAGTTTTTCATCACTTAGTTTTACAAACTACTATCAAAATGTAATAATGACATCATGAGCCATTAGGACACCAACATGTGTCTTTCCTACCTTATCATACATGCCCATCAACACTTCTTTTGTCATTAATGATCTCCTTTGACATCAATGACAACCATACTTAACAATCTGTTAAGGGCATACATGTAAAAATTTAGTGTCCCATAATTTTGAGTATGTGCCTTGTGAGAGGTTATTATATGCCAGCATGGGATGATCTTTTGGCCTACAATCAAGTATATAGTAAGTTAATAAGTGGACAAAATGACTTCTTTTCCTGTGACAATTTTTCCCCAAATTCAATAGAAATTTGATGGAAGCCATAGTTTCACCCGATTGATGGGATTCAATTTTGACCCAGTGGTTTTGGCCCATTTTAAGACCCAAATAACAGGAATTTGAAAAATATGAGTAGATTAGGGCAGAACTTTACCTTGAAAAAATGGGTTCATTTACCTTGCCAAAACAATTGCCTCACTGGAAGGGTTGAATTTGTCTAGTTATTAACTCACTCCAATAACCTACTTGATTAGTTGACATATCTGAGTAAGGGAAGTTTCCAAATTGCCAGAACAAAAACATAATGGTCCATGGTTCTTACTATCCATGTTGAGAGGGGATTTTATATTGGCATGTAATGATCTCCACTCCTTTCTGAGAATGTTTGATCCTACTAGTTCAATATTAAAATTTGGCAATAAATAATAACATAATAAGAATATTATCCCTGCCACACACCATTTCCAAAGAAACCACCCCTATAGGGTACTCTTGCAAAAAATGAATGGTGCATAAAATTAGAGCCATCACTTATCACTTAATACATAGGTTCTCTTAATAATTCCTTACAGACCATCAACATTTGCGTATTGAGTTTTACTAGTCCAGTTGAACCCAAAGCAACAAAATTTTTGTATAATTTATCACAAAACGGAAAGTGAATGTCACTGGATCTTACTTGGGTCTTCCCTCTTGGATCACATAATTTTGGTGACCTACTATGTCATTGGATAGTTTGTCTTTTGTAGTGAAAAAGAGGACTCTTCTCCTTCCATGGGTTCCTACAATGCAAATCGCCAAATAAGAATTAATAATAAGAAGATGAAATTTGATCTTTTGAATTTTTTTAAAGAAAAATAGATATTTGGGTTGGAGTACCTTGAGAATGCGAATCTCTCTCTTGAGCAGGCGAGCTCCTATGATAAGATCTTTTGTCTCCATCAAAGAAAGCTCGTAATTGCCTTTGAAAATGTTGTCTTCTTCACTCATTGACGTGGGCATTTTCACAGACGACTGGATTCGATCTAAGGCGATGCCACTGAAAAAACAGGAACATAAAAAAGTATAAAAAGGGTCATTCGTTGGCCCTCTGCATTAGTGATCATGGTGGGATTCCCTCCTTCCCTAGCTTCCATGGCCGAATTCATGGTCCCCGAATCGATTCCCACAACCTTTTTGCAGATGGCCCTCGGAGGTCCCATGGCCCACCTTCTATATTGCTATGGATGCTTATTCATGGTTATCCTTTCTAGATTTTCCACACTGTTTCTTTGAGCAATGGGAATCATAATTACTATTCACTAGTTATTTGTGGCTATCGACACGATGAAATTATTATGCACACTCTGTGGAGATCTTTGTCTTTTTGGGTATTATTTATATATGTATTTTTATAATTTTATATTGGGTGTTTTTCCTTACAGAATGCATGGTCATTCTATAAATTATTTATGTATTTCTCATGGTTGGACCATATACATTATGTTTATACAATGTAGAGAAACTAATTTTCCTCACTTGATTTTGTGGGTACATTATGTTCATGATTTTCTTTGGAATTTATGGTGTACATCCAATCTAGTTCCAAGGTACAATGTATTGTAAAAGGTTGTTGACAAAGATTATTGCTCTTATTTTTTGTGGGTAGAGTATATTTTTAAAGGTCATTGACAAAGAATATCACACTCTTTTTTGTAAAGCAAAGAGCAAACATAGAGTAGGAAAAAGAAAACATAGAGTGGGAATCCATTTATCTTTATGGAACATAGCTTACAAGACATTAATGTTTTTATTTACCTTTAATGGTTCGTATGGGAAAATATTTGCCATGATTTTTCTTTGGCGACTTCTTGAATTTTGATGACATTATTATTTCTTATCAAGATTTACATCATGTATACCTTCTCTGCTTCCATGTAGTGTCCACTATAATCTTCATGAATAGAAGATGTGATTCCTAAGGAGGCATCTTATGGAAATACATTTGGAATTGGAGTGGAAGAGAAGGGAGGAGTGGAATCCTCTTGGAATCTTTTTAATGGAGTTTTTGTATATAGACATAGGAGGAAGTCTTCCTCTCACAATCATTCAAAAAAATCAAATAACAATGAAACAAAGTGAGGGTACCTTTCCATGAATTGATTACATATCAACCATCTCCATCATGGAAAGATCCACATCCCTTCTGCATAAGATTTCAAACATCACCGTGACAAAATCATACATATATTTCTCCAAGATTGAGATGAGTTTATGCAAGTGAAGTGAGAAACTAGAAATCCACCACACAATTGGTTGGATCATCATATAGATATTTCTCCAAAGTTGAGATGAGTTAATGCAAGTAAGGTGAGAAAGTAGAAATCCACCACACAATTGGATGGGTTGTTCATGGAGAAGGGCTTTACTAGGTCCAGTTTTGTATAACATCCCGGGATGTTGCTTATAATTGCATTCTCTATTGTTGAATTAGTATTTATTTTGCTTGTTTGTCTTATTTTTATGTCCTTACTACATTCTTGCTTATGCTTTTGAAACTAATAATGAATTTATTTTATTATCCATCTTACTCATCTAAGATGTCACAACATTAATTGTTGTCTATTTAAACTTGAAATTGGATTCTACAAGCGGCATTACTTGGGGTTGGGTCGAGGGATTCACAACATAATATTTTATTTTCCACTTAATCTTATCAAATTTTCCATTCGGTATGAAATCATTGGAAGGGCATGTGATTTACTTATTTAAGAAAGGGTAAGTCATCCCCATATCAATTTTGATTGGATAAGCATAATGATGTTCCAAGCATAAGTGTTTTTCAAGGATGTATTTAAATCACAATTATGAAAATTACTATAAATAGGATAACTAGGGAATATTTGTTAATTTATTGAAATAGTAATGCCATGGCCTTGGATTGATGGGGGAATTTTCTTGTAAAAAAACTAATGATTACAAGATAACCAATGAATTTTTGTTATGTCATTGAAATAGTAATGCGATGGCCTTGGATTGATGGGGGCCCAATCTTCTTGCAAAACAACTAATACTTACTTTTATTATTATTGCATGTTTTAGGTTTCCTTTACTACCCATAAGGATTTTGGAAGAGAGACGAAAGATAAAATAGGCTCATGTTCAAAGGACTTTGCACGAATTACAACCACATGGAATTGTTTGTTAATAGAAGCAAGTTTGGGGAACTCAATCAAATGGTCAAAGAGGAAAAATGATGCGCTGAAGTTATAAGGTGGGATTTTTATTTATTTATTTGTGAGTTTGAAACATGGTATTTTTTAAGGATTCAAATAGTATACCCAAGTATAGTATTCTAGGTGATTATTTTGGATTGAAAAAATCATACATATAGTGATACAGATGGGATTAGGAAAACCAATCCAACCTGCTTTCCCCGGGATTAGTCTACTACTAAACTTAGTAGAATCACTTAACTTAGTAGACTCAGATAAGTCTTATTCCAAACTGTCGTTGAAGAGCGGACTTCAATCTTGCGATGAACTGGAATTCATAAATATTTCAGGTATCACCTTCCTCGTTTACCTTTACACAAACGCCTTCCGCAATTTCCTTCCTTCTGCAACTTCCTTCCCCTTCCGCAATTTCCTTCCTCTTCTGCAATTGCGGGTGTGCCTTCAGCAACTTCTTTGCAATTTCCTTCCGCAAATCCCTTCCGCAACCGCCTTTTCGCAATTGGATTTCCATAGCTTACCTTTCCGCAATTGCAGATGTGCCTTCCACAATTGCCTCCTGCAAAGTTCCTTTCGTAATTACTTTGGACCGTCGGATCTCGATCAATGATGGATTCCAACCTTCTGTGCTAATTCCGCATCCACTCTGGCCATTAACCATTGAACTTTTCTCCCGCAGAACACTGTACGAGCTGTTTATCTCTTCACGGCTTCTCTTTTCCATTGATTTGCAATCACTTATGGAACGTTCACCTTGGAACTTTAGAACTCTATCTCCTGTGCACGTTCACTTTGCAAAATCCTTTTTGCACCGTGGATTTGTCTTCTTGCTTCGATCTAGATCGTTCAACCTCTGTGGAATGATCTAAATGCAATCTCTACAATTGTGCATTAATTGATCAGATAATCGACCAATCAACTCAATCGAACTTCACCGAGTTCGATCTCCTTCACTGGATCTGATCACCATCTCTTAAACAAAAATAGAACTTCAATTGAATTCATCAATTGAACTTCACATGTTTGCTCCATTCTAACCCTGATATTCACCTCTGTAACTTCGTATACGCAGAGCATTGATCCTTTCAGTGATCAATGGTACAAGGGTTTACCTTGCAAATTATAATATTTACTCATGCGCCCACACACAGAGATTCTTTTGCAACATTCAATTATCAAAAGCCCTAATTTCAGGCTACTCATACACACAGATTTATCCAGCAATTAGAAGGTTAATCAATCATTCAATTCATAGAATCATACACATAGAAAGAACTATTCCACTATCATAATCCATACATGCATAATTGTCCTTCGTCATTCAATCACCATAAACCAATACATTCACATTGGTCTCAGAACCTATGTTTTGATCTTCATAGGCTTGATACAAACACGACCAGCTCTCTTGGCCTGATTTACATTGTTTGGCCACACTATTCTTCGTAGGCTTAAACACACACATATATATAGAGGATTCTAAAACCAATTCTGGTTTAGATCCACAAACCTCTCAACACACTCCTATTAACTCACAACAACTGTTATCTATTTTTAGCAAGCCCTTAACCCTATCTCTATGACTCGCTCATCAGATCCTTTGACCTTCATCGAACTCTTCCATTAGATGTGGATGTTTGTTACATGACTCACTCAATGACTCATCACTAAACTAATAACTCATCATCCACCTAGAATCACACTAGCAAACTAAAGCATTTGTACAATATTTCATTCAAAGACCTCTAATTCAGAAAATGATCAAGAGTACATGGTTTTGAAGGTAGGATGTTCCTGCCTCATGTAGATAAGTAGGTGAATATTAAATAAGAAACATACAATTTTTCTACTTAAACTTGTAAAATTTCACGAATATTATCAAAAAATGTATTTATGTAATTGTATGCAAATTTTTAGAGTAAAAATGGCCAAGTATCGAATTTATTTTTTCAAAACAAGCCCAAAAAATAGCCAATTGGCAAAATTTCGCTGCTAAAAAATACCTTAAACTGAAAACTATTATTCTTTAGTGTTTTCTCTTGCTTTCTTTCATATGTTTCATTGTGTTTTTTGTCTTTCTTTCTTCCCTATGATTACATAATAGAAAATAAGTTTCATTCTAGTTATTATTTGTACTTGTCTTTACAAGCTAAGAGCTAAGTACTTTGAAGGGGCATGTGGAGTTTCTCATAAGGCTCTAAGAGTTTGGATATTAATACAATTCAACAATATTACATTGTGTGAGGGATGCTTCTTCTATTATTTTCATGTTGCAGAAAGCATCCATTTGGAAATTTCTTTTATGATGCTACTTTTGATTTATTTAATAACACCATTTTTTTCATGAATACATAATGACCATAAAGGATTATTTTCATTTGATGGAGAATTAATGAATGTAAGGTCCACTTTGTATGTATAGTTGACTGACTTCAAAGTGGTTTGTGTGTTCAAACCCAAACTATAATTTATCAATGTTAAAATACTTCTATTTAAATAATGGAAACATACTTGTTTATAGATTTTAAGTATCAACAAAAATTATTCAAGTGATTGTTTTGGAGATTTTTATTTATTTTTATTTTTTATCTTTTAAATTAAACTATTGAGGTTGAAGGGAAACATTGTAGACCTATACACAAAGTACGAGTTGTATTAATGTGTTGAAAATATGAGATAAGTGAATGATACTAATTTTGAAACAAATTTCCCTTGGGTTTTCTTTAGTAAGTATGCTTTCTGGATTAGGTCTCTTTTACCAGTGAATCATGTAAGTAAATTTGATAGTGCCTCTTATAGCCAAGTTCATGATTGTTTTAAATATTTACATCCCATATATATGTCATTGGCTTAAGGATTCTAATTTTGATTAGCCCTAGCCTATTCATGGATAGGTCTGTTGGAACCTAAGGTTACATAGGTTCATCACACCTCTAGATCTTCTAGAGATAATCAGTTAAAAATCAATAGTTGACTAGCCGAGAAGTCAATTGAATGCTCAACTAAGCAGTCGACTGAATGGTCGACTAGGTAGTCGATTGGATGGCTGGGTCGACTACAACAACCAACTAATAAACAGAACATTATGGTCTTTCGGGAAATGGTTAGGACTCATAAACCTTATTTGTGGACTAGATCTCCTTGAATTCAATGATGTTTGTTAGATCTGGAGACTATAAAAGAACAACCCTATGGGTTGTATTGACATGATGAATTGAAGATATAATATTATGATAAAAATGCTTATTAGATACCTTAATAATTTGAAAAAACAGGGAATTGAACTAACATACTTAATCAATGTTTAACTAGGGAAAGGAAAAGAAAGCAAGTGTAAGGAACATACCGACCTGTATTAATTGAAAGAAACTGAGCCCCATATGATTGATTTGTGTGAGTAATTTTCCATTCCATGGGAGAATTATCCTCCTTGTAAGGCATGAAAATCCTCTTACGTTGGATGATACTATATTGGCTTTCCAGAAGCAAGGCCAAATCCCTCATCATATCATGTTGCAAAAGACAGAACTCGGAGGAACAACTATAATCGATGGCTCTACTCTTAACAAATCAAATTCTTGTTGTATTAGCCAAACCAATAATGGTGAACTCAAAATCCCCCTTTTATCTCTAGTGTGAAATGAACATATTGATTGGTCTTAAGCTCCTGGTTCACAATTCTTTTTAAAATCATGTAAAGAAACTCAGGCTTTAATTGTCTTTCTTGTATAATACATTTTAGAATATGTTAGTGAGTTTCAACGAAAGCAAGAAATGTAAACAAATTGCATTCCTTGGATCACTTGTGAGATTTAGGAGATTTAATTTTACAAGTTCTAATAAGACCATAAAAGCATCATCCCATTCCATCCCATCCCATGGACATATACCAAATGCCCAATAAATAATCTACGTTTAACTTTCTACCTTCGGGAAATGCCCCCAAGTCCAAAAAACATTGCTTTCGTTCATCATCGAGGATATCTATACTCATTTGCAAGCGATCAAGAACAATATCTTTGTAATATTGTCATATAGATTCTACTCTTGAAAGCTTCTTCCTGGCACTTTTCCAAAACGGTCAAGGCTCATTGTGCAACAAGTTCCAATAACCTTGAGGGCAAGTGGTAAACCCTTACACTTTGCTGCAACCTACAGATCTAGCACTAGTTAAATATTTTCTACATAAATCCGCTATGTGCATCTTTTGCTGGAGTTCTATTAAATCATCATTTTAAATTTGTGAATTTGGATATTGATTGCAAAATTAGTATCTCTCTTACATATGTTAGGATATATGAATATGTCGAATTCATACCTATTTTACAAGATCCTATTCTACTTCTATGGTTGGAATTGAGGGTTGGCCAAAGGAACATAAGTGGAAAAGTGGCAGACCGTAATTGTCATCAAACATAGGCATCTTGTAAAGACAAGTGTTGCTTCTTTTTGGAATAATGGAATTCTCTCTGGTTGTGACAACTATTTTGTATCCTTCTGCTGGAAATAGCAGGGATTCCAGATGTGATGCAGACCAAACATCATCCAAAACCATCAAAGTTGGCCAATCTCTTATTTCCGCATTATGCGTAATATTATTCTGTAGTTGGATCCGTGCATCCTCTATGCTCCAGAATTTAGGCCTTAGACCACCAATTACCTTGTCCCACATAGTTTCTAAAACCTCCAAAATATTGTTTACATTTGAAAGCTTTGAAATGGTAATGAATAAATATAAAAATCACAAAGAGAAAAAGACTTTACAAACCAAGGTCAAGATAAGAACACAAAATCAAGTTTGCACGACAAATATAATAGGAATTCAATTGTTGTTGTGACCTTTGACTTGGGTATCATTGCAAAGAGCGTATGCAAGAGTGGGTTTTCCACTCCCACCAATCCCTATTACTCCAACAATATTGACACCAATCCGCAATATAATTTTTTTGGCGGCATTGATAGGATAATTCAAACCCACCACAAATTCTTTTGTCTCCAGAACTCGGTAGGTGTAGGTGATGGATTGTTGAGCGGTTGTAGCTTCGTGCATCCCATGGTCATTGGGGTTTTGAAATACCTAACTGGGATTTAGAAATCCCTGAGTTGCATCGATTTTCCCAAGCTTGATAGTATTGGAATTGGGATCATTAGTCATTCCGGCCTTGACAATAGCAATTAGTCATTCTGGCGTTAAATATGCCTCTATTTTTTTAAGATTAAGGTTGACATCAGGCAGGCTATGCAATTGAATGATTGTTGGATAGGCAAGGGAATACAAACATAAAATAGAGATAGATATAAAAAATAAAATCACTCAGCTACAACTAATTTAATACTGATCCAACAGGAGCTTGCTAGCTCTTCTTTATTAACACATAACACTATGTTCTCTACATAAATATTAAAATCGGACTTTATACATATATGTAAACAAGCAAGTTCTTGTTCATGAAGTTTCCCACATTAACTGAACTACCTAAATCTATTTAAAATTATCACATCTACTATCAGAAGTACATTACACAGCTTACTTCTTTTAAAACTACATTGATTGGTTTACTTCTGTCAGATGGAGAAATTATTCCTTTTTACAATCCTCCTTAATTTCCACCTTATACATTTCATAACTGCCTATACCTAAGTTATGCCTTTGAAATATAAGTTTGTCTATTGTCAATGTATTAGTGAAGATATCATCCAATTGGTCTTGAGATTTACAAAATTCCAAACATATTTCTCCATTGCTTTGAAGCTCTCTTATAAAATGATATATGGTATCAATATGTTTGCTTTTTCGATGGAATACATTATTTTTGGATAATGTTATGGTTGAGTTTTTATCATAAAAGATGCGTGTTGCTTCATTTTCTTTATGTTGAAGATCTTCTAATATCCTTCTCAACCATACAACGTGACAGGATGCTGATGTTGTTGCCACATACTCTACTTTCGCTGAAGATATTGTCAAAATGGGATGCTTTTTGGATGCCCATGAAATTAAGCCTGATCCAAGATGAAATGCATAACTTGAAGTGCTCTTTCTATCATCAACTCTTCCTACAAAGTCATTGTTAGTGTACCCAACTAGAGAACTAGAATTTGTGGTTGAGTACATAATGCCAAAATTGATTGTACCTACAATATACCTTAAAATTATTTTACCTACTTGCCACCGGGAAGTTTTTGGAATTTCCATGAACCTAGAAATTAAACTCACTGCATACATAATGTCTGGTCTTGTAACTGTTAGATACATTAGGGTGCCAACAAGTCTTTTGCACAAGGTGGGATCCACTGTTGTTCCTTGATCTCGCTTGCTTAATTGTGTACCTGTTACCACTGCATTGTCTTCTAGCGTGCAACTTGTCATTCTAATTCTGTTCAAAACATTTTTAGCATACTTCGACTTTTGGCATATAAGTATACCATTATCTGATTGTTCAACTTCAATGCCAAGAAAATACTTTATTAATCAAAGATCTGTCATTTCAAACTATGTTTTGATGATTGATTTGGACTTTTCCATCATTAAATTTCCCATGTAGATCATGTCATCCACATAAAGGCATACAATCAAAATTCAGTTTTCTTGATCTATTTTGGTGTACAATGTGGGTTCACATTTGCTTCTGCATAACCCATTACTAATTAAATATGAGGCAATTCTTCCATACAAAGCTCTTGGCGCTTTTTTCAAACCACATAGTGCCTTTTTTAGCTTGTAGACTTTATGCTCTTGATTCTTAATTTCATACCCAGGTGGTTGATCAATGTACACTTCTTCTTTCAAAATACCATTTAGGAATATTGATTTGACATCTAACTGATATACTTGCCATTTGTTTTGAGATGCTAATGCCAACATTGTTCTGATGGTGTCTAACCTTTCCACTAGAGTATTTAAGGTTTCTCCATAATCAATATCAGGTTATTGTGCAAATCCTTTTGCAACAAGCCTTGCCTTATGCTTCTCCACTTCTCCTTTTTCATTGAATTTAGTTTTATAAATCCATTTAACTCATATGCTATCCTTTCCTTTTGGCATATCTACAAGATACCAAGTGTCATTTTTTTTCAATTGCATCAGTTTCTTCATTCATTGCTTGAATCCATTTATCTTCTTTAATAGCCTCTTCAAAGTGCATAGGCTCACATGAAAATAATGCAAAATGTGCTTGCATATCTGTTTCATCATCTTTATTATAAATTTCTCTTAAGATTCTAGTATTTTTATTTCTCATTGAAGCTATTGTAGGATCTAACTCATTACTAGAGTGAGGACTGTGAGGTTTTTGTTCTCTGTGTCTTGAGGTTTCACCTTGAATTTGTAATCTTGGTTGTATGGATGGAGATCCTTGTTGTCCCGCTGGTTCCACTTGATTTTCTGCTGGTAATAAAGGTGTTGAATTTCCAGTTGTAGTTGATTGTTCACCTTGACTACTCCAAGCTTCTGCTTCTTTGAATTCCAAATCTCTGCTTACTATAAATTTCTTGGTGACTGGATTGTATAGCCCATAGGATTTTGAGTCTCACTATACCTTGTAAAAATTCATTTTTCACTTCTATCATCCAACTTTATTCTAAGTTGTTCAGGAACATGTGCATAAGCTACACAACCAAATAATTTGACATGTGAAACACTTGATTTTGTTCCACTCGGATAGGATTCCTGAGGAACTTTGTTTTGACACTTTTTGTAGGTGATTTGTTCAATATATATACTGAACATGCAACTACTTCGCCCCAAAATTCATTTTGAAGTTGTTTTTCTTTGAGCATGCTTCTAGCCATATTCATTATGGTTATGTTTTTCCTTTCTGCTATCCCATTTTGCTGAGGAGTATATCTAGCTGTAAATTGTCTTTTAATGCCATGATGTCTACAATAATTTGCAAAGTCTTTGGAATCATACTCACCTCTTCTATCAGACCTCAAGACTTTGATGTACAAACCACTTTATTTTTTTGCTAAAGCCTTAAGCTCCTTGAACTTGTCAAAATTTTCATATTTGTGTTTTAGGAAATATACCCAAGTCTTCTGGCTGAAATCATAAATAAAAGTTAGAAAGTAAAAGTGTCCCCCTAAGGACTATGTTTGCATGGGACCACATACATCAATATGCACAAACTATAATGGTGCTCTTGCTTTGTAGGATGCACTAGCTGGAAAAATATCCCTATGTTGTTTTCCCAATATGTAACTCTCACAGGAACTTGTTGGTTCATGTATCACTGGAAAGCCTTTAACCATTTGATTCGGTTGCAATAAATTATGTCTACCAAAGTGAAAATGACCAAATCTCAAATTCCATATCCAAGAGTCATCTAGAGTTGTGATATTGTGTACACATGAATTTAACTGGTTTACATTCCTTAGGGTTAAAGGAAACATCATATTCTTGGTCCTTTTAATTTTAGCAATGAGTTTCCTACTAGGAAATTTGTCCAGTATTATACAAGCATTATCCGTAAATATGACTTTATAACCATGTTCAGTGAGTTGAACAACACTCAATAAGTTGTGCTTTAGACCAAGGCCTAAATAGAAATCATACATACTCTTCTTCACATTTTGCTTGGTTAGAAAACTGACTGTCCGTTTACCAACTACATTGACAACTTTATCATCGCCTAATATGACATCGGACTTAACTGAGTTGTCTAAATTTACAAATAGGCTTTTAGCTCTTGTCATATGGTTGTTATATCCACTATCTAACAACCAAAGGTATTTATTACATTCTTGAGCCACATGACAACTTAAGAACATGGTCTCTGAGGTGGTTTTAGATGTATTAGAAACATTAGCTCTGTTTTTGTTTAGGCCTGCCTGCTTTTTCCTACATTCATTGGATAAATGAACAAATCTTTTGCAATAATAACATTGAGTTTTATATTTTTCATACCTCTTGTTTTGTTGATAGCTTCCACCTCTCCCCATTTTTAAGGAAAAATGTGGTTCACCAAAGTCTTCCCCTTTTCTTTAGGAAAAATGAAGCCTTTCTTCTTTAACCAAGTTTAATCTTTTGATTTGCAATAATAGTCCGGAAATCTTGTTTAGGGAATTAGTAAATCTTGATTAGGGTATTTCTAAATCATAATTAACCCTCCTTTTTAATATAAAAGCCTTCACACATGCAGAGTGACCTTTCCACAATGATTCACCAACTTGCTCGAGGATTAATGGGCTTATATCACAATGCGTCCTCAACTTGCTCGGATTTTAAAAATTTTCACGGACGTAAAATTAGATTAAATTATTTTCTATAACAATAACGGGTCACACTCCTCCTTGAGTGACGCAATCTCCTCAATGAGACGTTGTGCTTTTTAATAATATATCTTCCCTGGTAAATCTCAGGTGTTAAATTTTTATTATTATTATTATGTTTTTTGGGGTTTTGTTACTTAACTTATTCTAGCTCCTTTGTGCATGCAAATGTGTGACCCTTTCTATGAATGAACTTCTCCTTTGTATAAAATTCTTTTCCCCTTCAAAACAAGAACAATAGCAGTAATGGCTGCTCAACAACCTCCCCAATCTTTTTTTCACAACTTGGCTCAGATTCCTCCTTTAGTCTTCTCAAGTATCTCACGGTCCCAGTCTTCCCTTCTACATGTAGGGATATACTTCTACATGCCTCTTATGAATCCTGCTACTCGCTTTGACTAGTAGAACCACTCTCAACACTAATAACCTTCTCTTATATCAATATGTTATACAAGCATGGGAATACAAGCATAATATCGAGATAAAAAAACAAAAGCACTCAGCTATAGCTAATTTAATATTGAGTCAATAGGAGCTTGCAAGCTCTTCCTTATTAACATAGAACACTCTTTGTTCTCTACATACATATTAAAATCAAACTTCATACATATATGTAAACAAGTAAGTTCTTGTTCAAGAAGTTTCCCACATTAACCAAACTACCTAATTCTATTTAAAATTATCACATCTATGGTTAGAAGTACATCATGGAGCTTACTTCTTTCATAAATACATAGAATCATCTATGTTTGCAGAAAAAAGAATCAATATGCAGAATAAAGAATCATTTACGTTACATCATGTAGCTTACTTCTTTCATAAATACATAGAATCATCTACGTTTGCAGAAAAAAGAATCGATATGCAAAATAAAGAATCATCTACGTTCTCCTGTCAGCTGGTATATTGACTGGCTGACTTTTCCTCCACCGCTCCTCTATCAAGAAGCATCTACTTTTTTCCTGTCAGTTGGTAGATTGATTGGTCTTGGTTTGAGCGACAATCAGTCCAGTTAGAGGAAATTCTAACATCAAATATATAACATTATTTCGTTTGTGATTTTATTAAATCACAACATGTAATGAGTTTTAATGATTAAAACTATTTTTACGCCGTAGACGTTCACCAACGAGAAGCGTGACCTTCCACCTCGAAAATATTCCTCGTTTATGGATCCAATGGAATCCTACCACTTGTTTTGCCGCTTTCGCACATGCCGACCAGATCACGCCGACCGTGTCGTCAAACTTATTTGCATTACTTTGCCCCTTTCAAGCAACCCTCGTTTTGATAAACTCCAGCAGAAGCAACAACTCCCAGAGGATTGCTCATCATTGAAGCTGCTGCGGTTGGAGAAAATAGAAGTCATAAAAATCTAAATGTTTATGAGATGGTATATGAATATGAAAAAAGATTTTTGAATAGCCTTAGCAGCATTATGATATGTGCTTAAAACAAAATTTTGAAATTAATATTGGTTAGCTCTTAAAATGATATTTTGATTCCCAATCAATAAAGATCCATGATACCTAAAAAGGTTAGCTGATTACTTGAATTTTACATGGCGATGTCGAATGCATTTAAAAAATCCAGTATTTAAAAAGCATTTTAATACTATAATGATCTAAATGTATTTTAATACCACAAATAGAACTTGAATTCAACTCTGATTGCAAGTGTGCCGATACTTAGGACCTGTATACGAGTATTGTTTGTAAAAGTACCTTTAGACAACAATCTGTCCAATAAATTTGTGCTTAAGAAAACTGTTTCTCATTGAAGCTGATACGAGGCTGTGTACTGCGTGACCACAACAGAAGTTATGAATTAATAAGCCGGATTCTTCTAGTCGACGGTGGTTGCTCAATATCAACATTTGTAGCTTCTTCGACAATAAATATTTGTTCTTGTGAATCCTGTCTTTTATATGTGAACCGAGACACCATAGAACATGTTTAATAACTCATACGAGGCATTTCATTCAACGAACTATGGAGATAGACAGGTTCTGAGCAAGGAAACACTATATTAGTCGGAGTTAGATATGTCGTGGTCGATGGATGACTCCATTGAGGTCGGTTTATGGAATTAGAAGATGTGATTCCATTGACAACTGCGGCTAATGTCATCTTTTGTCGACCATCTTTGCAATCTTTCGGTGAAGTTCTGGCATTCCTTGCAATTACATGCTACAACTGGCAGTCAGTCCAGTGGTCGATATTCAGTCAATAGACGATCAAATTAAGGAGGCCAACCAAGGTTAACTTGGACCAATATACAAGTTATAATCTCAACCAAAGTAACGTGTATGACTGACCATTATTCATCGACCATGGGCCCGACCAAATTTATATCAATCATATTAAAAGGGTCGACCTAGACCGCTTGAAAACTCGACCTCATTTACAAACATATAAAAACATCAATGCCAACCATAACAAATAAATAAGGGCTCGCCTGCATTTTACAATATCCCATAGAATAACTCGACCATTTTACTTAATGGCGAGCATATTATCGACTGGTCGATCATCAAAGCTATGTTGAATTCTGTGACAATTTAGTGGAGTTTGTTTATAGTCTCGGCTAGTGGAGTTAAATTGGCGGATATTGGTTGATTTGCTGGACCCTTGGTTAAGTTTCGTGAGAGGAAATTCGGAGGAGCAAGAATTGCCCTGTTGATTGCTATAGGAATTCAGGTAAAATTATTGACAATTTGCAAGATTTCAGTTCAGAATGGCGATCGAAGAAAGAATCAATCTGGAAGAAACATTGTTGCCTTCCCTTAATCCTTCTCATCCTCGACCTAACTTTGATTGGTAATGTAAATAGAAATATTGCACTTTGGTGTTTGAATTTGCAGAATTTTGTTATCTATTGGACTGGCCTTTTTTTAATTTGCAGAAACTAAAATCCACTTTTCTTTTTCAAATAATAATTAAAATGTAGTTTATATTTGTAGGAATTGTTATGGACCAGTTTGATTTTTTTTAATATGTGAATTAGAAATGTAGTTTTGATTTGTAGAGCTTATCTACTGGATGATCTTTTTTCTTAAATGACTTTAATATTTATACTTTGGGGTTTTATGTCAAAGGAAACTTATATAAGCATAAAAAAATGATTTTAAAATATTCACTTATTTTATTCACAAGGTAACTGTTTATACTTTGAGGAATATCAAATGGCTCATACATCACACCAGATTCATGTTGGAGAATGTGTCTAGGATTGAAGCTTTGAATTGGCCATTACAAATTTAAAAAGAAGTTTGTAAAAGTCTCTTTGGACAAGAATCTGTCCAGTAAATTAAGTCAACAGCCGACCAAATTAAGCAGACCGACGAAGGTTAACCTCAACCAATATACAAGTTATAATCTCAACCAAAGTAACATGTATGACCACCATTATTCATCGACCATGGGCCCGACCAAATGTATATCAATCATATTAAAAGGGTCGACCTAGACCGCTTGTAAACTCGACCTCTTTTACAAACATATAAAAACAATCAATGCCGACCATAACGAATAAATAAGAGCTCGCCTGCATTTTACAATTTCACAGCCACCTAGATGCTGGTTGGTTTCGTTGAACTCGTTGCATAAACAGACCACAAAATGTATAATAAGCTGATCTTCGACGAAAATTTACATCAATATATGGAAATTTTAATCTTTCATATTTTGTTTTCACTGAAATTTAGTGTATTACTGTAATTTAATTTCCGGAGGCAACTTGTGAGTTTTGCCTAATTGGAGTCAACTCTCACTCTTCACTCTGCAGTAACTTTGCTTAATTCTCTTCACTCTTAGTAATTCTCTACCTTTTCATTGGTATGCCACAATGGAAGAGGAGTTCCATTGTTGTCAGGTTCGATGCTTGGCTTTCTCAATCGTTAAATTCAAGGAAGGGAGAATACGTCACAGACTCAACCCGTCAACTTAGAGAACATACGTCACATACTCAACTGGTCAATTAAAGATATCGGTCTTTCGGCAAACTCTCATCATTAGAAAATCAATACAAAGATTTTATGGAGCTGTAGACTCATAAGTTTTTAATAAATTTCTTTCAGATGCGATTTTGAATATCATTTTCCTCCATGTAAAAAATGAATAGGTCCACAGGAATCCATGTTAGAATAGGCACAAAAAAGAGTTGAGAATGTTTAAAGTAGCTAACAAATCCACAAGCTAACAAATCCAACCCGGCGAAACTTAATTCAATCTTCTATCCACACTAATTATTTAACTGTGCGAACAGATTCCGTACTATTGTAAAAGAGGATTAGAGTTGTTTTCACCAAATACAACTGTAAAAGAGGATTCTGGTCGACTGCTTCCTTAGTGGTCGGAGAGGACCAAATACTATCCGTCGACTGTACAAATAATTATGGAGACCGACCAGACATTCAACCAACCAAATTGCAATATGGAAGAAGTCGTGAGTAACTGTAGGAGAAATAGAATGAGAATGGAGAAATCTCCTTCTGATTAGACTGGTTAGAATATATATGAAGTTGTGAATTTCATATATATTCAAGTTGCAGAAATCTCTTAAGACTTATCGAGTTTGAGTTGGGAAGAACCCCTGCAAAGGGGGTTTCAGTTCAGATATGAGATAAATCTCTGCATTGTGTAATTACATCCCAGCTAAAGAGATCGAGTTTTTTGTAGCCAAATAATGAGGAATAATGTTGCCCGAGGAAGTGTGAGTTTATAATTATTACAACAACCCATCATGTGGGAGAAATTGTTATGAACTCTGGTAATGATCATGCCGAGAATTTACAGAATCAAGTCGTGGTAATGAATCATTTTCAGACTATTTGCAAGTAACGTTAGTTCAAGAAATTTATGTTTCCTTTAATAAATTCTCTTGTCGACACTAAAAAACGAGAATCAGGAAGTCATAGAGAGAGTCCGATGAATGGCACTTTATTTTTCAGATAACCGTTTGGTCGATGCACATTGCCATGTTAATTATTATTCCCATCGATTACAATGCCGACTGTTTGGTAGTTGCATCCGACTGCAGAAGTTGTGGCCGACTGCGATCCTGGAAAGGTCGGTTTCTTGTCGACTGAAGTGGTCGGAGCCGACCGCAACTTCTTTTTCCAAAGACATACATCTTTGGAGCAGTCGAATGAATGGCACTTTATTCTTCAGATGACCGTTTGGTCAATGCGCATTGCCATGCTAATAATTATTCCCGTCGATTACAATTTCGACTGTTTGGTAGTTGCATACGACTCCAGAAGTCGTGGCCGACTGCGATCCTGGAAAGGTCGGTTGCTTGTCGACTGAAGTGGTCGGAGCCGACTGCTACTTTTTTATTATTATTATTTTATCATTTCTATTTTTTCTGACAACTTCGTAACACGTACATTTTCATCCTTACACGTTGACGGGGTTCGAACCGAAGATCTATTGCTATTGTTGTTCTTGTTGCTTGAATCGACATTTTTTCAGTCCAAATCGCAATCATGTACGGGTTCGAGTCCTTGATATTCAATATCCATGGCGGATACCTAGAGGAAATTCTAGGAGGGTACCGATCGGGTCTGTTGACAGCG
Source organism: Larix kaempferi (assembly GCA_027924585.1). Classification (NCBI taxonomy): domain Eukaryota; kingdom Viridiplantae; phylum Streptophyta; class Pinopsida; order Pinales; family Pinaceae; genus Larix; species Larix kaempferi. Next base: position 1,775,043 of record BSBM01000709.1, on the reverse strand, counting down.
GCCGATTACAACAATTTATGCCAGTGCGAGACGCTTGATGACATTATAACAATTTATGCCGCAGCAGTAACATTCTGACTTTCAATTATAAACTAATGATATCACATATTATGTTTATGTTTATACGTATTTTTTTGTTGAGTAGATGAGTTCTGCAAATCAATTCAATTCCGCAGTGAAGAGACAATTGTGTAAATCCTTCAACAGAATTAAAAAAATAAAACCAGTATAAAAGTTTGAAGGTTTACTCTATATGCAAAACCATTTTTAAACATCCATCAATTAATCAATCCCGTCTTAATGTGACGTTGTTTTACATCATTGTGATTTTTGTTTTAATAAAAAATAAAGCAAAATCGATCGACATCATTACTTTGGTTTATTTTATGGATATTCAGAAAATTGTGAGGTATTTATTAGCTAACATTATGGATATTCAGAAGATTGTGAGGGAGAATATTGAAGTGATAGAATTGGATAGCTAATCATAAAAAATGAAGTCATAGATTTTTTCTTACCTGAAAACGGACGGTGTACATTCACCAGAGTCTACAGGTAGGTAGGAATTTGAAAAACATTCATTCTATCTGTTTCAAATGAAATAGAAAATTTAGAAAAAGTATAGATGTTTTTGAGGATAGACTGTATTTTGTATTTTGAACAAGTAACTTTAAATTGCTATATTTGACTAACAAAATGGCCGGCCCATGTCAAATTAGGTAGTCTGTCATTTCAATAAATAAATATTCCCGTCTTTTTCCATTTTAATCATGGATATGAATTAGGTGAAATCTGAATAATCCTTTTGACAACTAATGTTTACGTCTATCGTTGGGTAAGTGAGTTCTGCAAAATCAATTCAATTCTACAGTGAAGAAGATTCGGCAGCATATTATTCTGGTCTCTGTTTATGTATATATATGCACAAAAAGAAAAATTAGATAGCTATTATTATGTTTCCAATTTATATATATGTATAAAAGAAATAGGTTACAAATGTCTGATTTGGAGCTTATACGTACCATAAAGATGGAGTAGCCTGAACTCTTCAATTCGATTTATATAGGCATTGTGAAAAGAAGTAAAATAGGTTCACATCACATCTGAATGTCACCAATCCAAACTCGAGTAGTTTGTGTATTTAGTCTGTGTATATCTTTAACGACCAAATCCAGCGCATCAATGATATGACTCCATCGACTATTATAACGTGACTACATGTTGACAGAGCTCGACCATCTAAGTCGACATGCCCTCATTTGGCTATATATCGACTGCAAGAGTCGGCATGTCAAGCTATTCAATGCCGATAGACAGAGAGAAACACTGAAAAATACTGCAACTTGAAATTGGAAATCATATACAAGGAATTGCATTAAACTTTATTTATAAGATTAAATTACATAATTAGAGGCCCAGTGTGGAAGCCTCTGTATCTGATCTTTTCTTCCTGCCAACATTCTCTTTACCAACAGCACAGTACCTACTTACTCTGACTGTGCTATTCAATGCTGCCTTCTAGACTTGTCTATGGCCGACATTGTAATAAGCAGTATCAATGTCAACATTATCTCCTTTGTGGCGGCTTCTTTGTGAATTTTTATGTGCCTTAAAAATGAACATAACACTGGAAATACTTGGAAGAAGAAGCTGTTGATCTGGCAGATTGTCGTGGAATAAAGGACCTTGTGATTTCCCACAGTGAGAGACAATTTTTTGAGTTATGTCAGACTCTAGACCGGGCTTAATGTATTTCTGAAAAGTGCCAAAGCAGTCCGAGTCCATTCAACCAGTGATGGCTCAGACAAAAAGTGCCCAAGCAGTCGGAGTTCGATCACCTCAGTCGATGAGCAAGACGACTTGTCCAGTAGAAATGCAGCCGACCACTCCAGTTGCTATACATCCGACCAATACAATCTAAGTTTCCACCGACCAGTGAGAGCCAATTAAATGTTGAAACGACCTTGTTGAACCGATTATCTGGAAACTGTGATGAAAGATGAAGTAAAGTTATAAACATATGTGTGTCAAACATTGCTCGAAGCTGTCAGTGGAGACTGACCATTCTTTCATCAAAAAGTTGATCTGTCGCTTTTAACTCTCCAACCAAAAGTTATACAAATAGGTGCTCCAGTCGATAAGCCTGCTCGCTGAACAAGAAGCTCAACATCCTGCTCTACAACAATCTCCATTGTGTGCAGTCGACTGTGATGGAATTCAGCCGTAATGAAAATAACAATACAGTCATCCAAATCGACTGCGCACAAATTGCTCTAACTACTAATAATATGTGGTCGATACTAATATCAATATCGACCATATCGATATTGATTGGTCGATACTAATATCAATATCGACCAATATCGACCATATCGGTATTGATTGGTCGATACTAAATCAGTCGAGTGAATTATGGTCAATGTGCTCTAGCTACTAATAGTTGCGTCGATCAAAGATTGTTATTGTTATGATGGTCAATGTGCTCTAGCTACTAATAGTTGCGTCGATCAAAGATTGTTATTGTTATGAAGCCCCAAAATTATTGAAAAGGCGATTGTAGACTATTGTATCAAGCATTGTACCAATTTTTCTTTTCCACATCGATTGTTGTCTCCCATAAGCTCGAAAAGAAAATATCATTCCTTTGGGAAAGCGTTCCCAGATTCCAATCAATCAATCAATATACATTTGCACCATTGGCATTTAGAGGAGTCATACTTGATTTCAACATGAATCACAAGCTCTATTTGACAAAAATGTTGATAACGTAATTCTTGAAGATAACAATGAGCCAATAGTAATGGACGTACCTGTATGAAAATGAAGATAAAAGAACGAGCTATTGATGATACTAGTTTGTCAAGAAGCTTCTTATAGAGGGTAAGGTCACAAAGTAAAGCTTCACTCATTAGCATTGGCATATGAATCAATGTTTTCCTTACAATGTTTAAACCAACAGCTAGATCTCAATTATATACAATTTGACTCACTAATTATTTCATAAATGGTTCCACTGTATCAAGAGGCACCATATCGTGATAGACCTGGACTGTTGATGCCAGAAGGTAAGCTACATCTCTTTGATGAGGCTGCATATATTACAAGATTTTCCGAGTTAACCTGTTGCATTTTAGTGCTATGCATAACACACTTTTTACCGCAGATATATGAATTTATTTTTTCATCACATTTTTTATTTTCCCAGGCGCTTCTGTGGTAGGAAGCAATATTCAACGTATGAGACACGGGCTTCTTATTACATTCCTCTGAACAGTATGCATTGCCTGTTTTGACCAGCGTTCGCCCACCTGTGGAAGACCGGTGGCATTTGCTATGGATTCTTCTGAAACCTCAAACTCCAAGTCCCCGACTTTAGCTGTTGTCCCATCGAAGCTCCAAAGTCTGGCTTCCAGGTTTTCTGTTGGTTTGGAGACTCGGAAGGCGAAATTCGCTGTTCTGAATAGACGAGTAAGGAATTATGTTTTCCACCTTCACGTCGCGCAGTATTGCTGGTGCATTTTTCACTGCTGGCAGCTCCAACCCAAGTATGCTCTTCAGCTTCACACACCCGTCTGCCCACAACTCTCCAAAGATGTCAATGGCTCCATAAGTCACAACTCTGTTGAGATTGTGACTTTCGCCTAAGACGAACCAGTCGAAACTGCTGGCCGGTCGAGGACGAGCCTGTCGAGATCACCCACATGATGACCATGTCGTCGCGAACTTGTCGAGGATGAATCTGTCGGGGATCGCGACCTGTCGACACTGCTAACCTGTTGAAGGTTTATAGCTTCGGTATTCGCCATGGACAGAGAAAGTTAAACTTGTTGATCATTCAAATCATGTAAATATGTGTATATATAAAGAGCAAGATATTATAACAAACAACCGAGATAAAATGAAACCCTCGAATTATTAAATACGATGAAACAGTACCATTACAGTTACAGCCTTTTTTTTCATTTAAATTTCCAACGGGTGTAACATACCAAGAGTAGGCAGAAATAGAAAAATAGAGTCGGCAGAGTTTAACGATGAAACAGTACCATTACAGTTACAGCCTTTTTTTTCATTTAAATTTCCAACGGGTGTAACATACCAAGAGTAGGCAGAAATAGAAAAATAGAGTCGGCAGAGTTTAACGGAAACATATATTTCTTGAATTAACGTTACTTGCAAATAGTCTGAAAATGATTCCGATAGGCCATTGGAAACATCAGTTTTCCCATCAGCGCACCACGATATGGATTTGCCATCGTCGATCTTCGACAAGATCTATCTCCGTTGCCGATAGTAAGAACAGTCTTCATGATCATTTCTGGTTCCGAAAACTTGCAAACTCAATAGGTTCACCTTCGACAAGTCTCGATTCAACTTCGACAATCCAACAAACTTGACAGGTTCCTCTTCGACCAGTCGCGGTTCCACTTCGACAACTGAACCCCGACAGGTTCTGGGTTCGACATGATCTCGACGGCTTCTCTGCACTTCGACAAGTGATGACGAGATCTCTGAGTCGACCGTCTGAATCTTCGATATTAATACTCGTTGGTCAAGCTTTCAGCGCTGCTTCCTTGGTTGACACAGTTGTAGGTTTCATTCCCTTATTCTCCTCATGTCAGTGTTCGGTGAAGCAGCAAGTTGAGTGGACATTTCTAAAAAAAATTTGATCGACGGATAAGGTCGAGAGTCATCTGGCAGCGAGCAACCGACAGGATTTCATATTATTTTCAACAAATGCATCTTCTCAATGTAGTCTTCATAGATTTCTTCATTCGTCTAGTCGTTGATTGATGACGGTAGATTTGACAAAATGGCAGTCGAGATCAACAAAATGATATCTTTCATCCATGGTTGCAATTGTTGAATGACACACGTTCAAAGTCATATGGAAACTTGAATGAAATTCATCGACTGATCGCTCCCATTGGTAGAAAGAAATATTGGCATCATCCATGATACAATGCTGACAACTTTTAATAATAATGACCATAAGGTTGACCATTTCATATCGATGGGACAAATTTTATTAGCCAACTTAGAGTTCTGTCGACTTCTTGTCACCATCTATGATATTCAACTTCATCCAAAAATGTGATGGTCGATGAGTCGACTAACTGTTCCAGTCAGGAACGTGTGTTCTGAGATTGTTACAAACTTTGCTCTTTCCCTAATGGCGTTCACTTTTGCGCCTCCTGGGGAAAATGATAATAATAAATTTTATCACACCATGTGACAATTTTTATCATTAAATCTATTATCAGAAATTCCAAAATAAAAATAAATTCCATATACATTAACATTTCACAGAAACATTTTGCTGACATTATTGTACTCATATGACATATGTTAATTTCCCAAGTCTCTTTGGCACTCTAGTATCAGACGACTTATCTCTTACGCCAAGTGGAGATTAGGGACTGCTATATGGGGCATTCCATCTAATCCAACGTCTAGAGACATTGAAGCAAATTATCATAAGAAGAGTGAAAGAGGCGAAACTCAGAAGCCAAAACTAGGGATCAGTAGTCATTCAGAATTCACCCTTGATGCCTAATTTAAGCTTCTACTATTTGAATATGAGGGAATTTCTAGGGCTTCTTCTAGTCGATGAGAAACCCACTCTTAACATGGAGGAGGAAACTCACATATATAAAAATAGGAGCTTTATTTACAAGTATGTTGCACGCCTCTCTCACCAATAGGTTTAACAAGTTCACTAACTAGATAAACAATAGATGCACTAGGTTTGATCAAGTTTGATGCTCCTTAGAGCACCACTTGAGCTGCATCTATCTTCATGGTTATTCTTTCTGGATTTGCCAAGTTCTTTCTTTGAGAAATGGGAATCATAATTAATATTCACTAGTTATCTATGGTTATCGAAACTACGAAATTATTATGCACGCTTTATGGAGATTTTCATTTTACAAGTATTATTTATGTATGCATATCTATAATTTTATATTGGGTGTTCCATCTTATAGAATGCATGGCTAGTCTATAACCAATTTATGTATTTCTTATGGTTGGTCCACGTAGATTCTATTTCTATAATGTAGAAAGACTGTTTTTCCTCACCTGGTTTTGTGGGTACACTGTGTTCATGATTTCCTTTGGCATTTATGGTGTTTATCCAGTCTAGTTCCAAGGTACAATGTATTGTAAAATGTTGCTGACAAATAGTATTGCTCTTATCTTTTGTACCAAGTACAATGTATTTTAAAAGGTCATTGAAAAGAATATCACACTCATTTTTGTGAAGCAAAGCAAACATAGAGTAGAAATCCGTTTATCTTGATGGAACACAACTTATAAGGCATTGATGTTTTTATTTACCTTTAAGGTTTGGCATTAGAAAATATTTTCCATTCTTTTTCTTTGGCGACTTCTTGAATTCTGATGACATTATTATTTCTTAATAAGAGTTGCATCATGTGTCTCTCTTCTTCTGACATTATTATTTCTTAATAAGAGTTGCATCATGTGTCCCTCTTCTTCTTCCATGTGGTTTCCACTACAATATCTGTTAATAACATGAATAGAAGATGTGTGTAACATCCCTCAAATTTCACCCCATTGTTATTTATTTAAATGTAAATGTGATTGTATAAACGACCCTGGTGAGGAGTTCAAGGCCAAGGCCCCACTAGTAGACCTGGAGCTAGTGTAATGTTTATAAGTCTTAGTTTAAGCCTAGAAGATTAAGAGAGTAGTAATGCGACTAAACAATAAGTAACTAAACCCTCCAAGGAAAAAGGTAAGGTGACTAGGAAGCTTTGAGAGTCTTGTTTTAAATCATAGACATTTGAGGGTGAAGAATTAGTGATGATCTTTTTAAATCCACCCAAGTAAAATCTAACATAAAACGCTTAGATGAATAATATATATATATATGAGTATCTTTTATACATGTAAATAAAGGATTAATAAATAGTTGTGGTAACTATTAAATAAACACTATATAAGTTATATATATATATATACACAACTATAATGATATTTTTGTAAAATACATTCTAAGATGAAATGATTTGCATATAGGATTCATCGCTTCAATAAACATTATTTGCATCGTAATGTATTGAATTAATAAAAAAATAATAAAAAATTTAGTTATGTAAATATTATATATTTCTTTAAGGGAAATTATTGGACAAGATTATAATTTAGCATACTACATTAGTAGTCCTAACTATATAAACTATTGAGGCAATTACATAGGTTATACATATCACATTGTGAGTTGGCGAAGAAAATTACTCACATTTTTGGACTATTGACAAAGAATATTACTAGCACACTCAATATGAGAAATTAATATATATATATATTAAATGAGTACAAGTCACGCGTCGATATTCATGGACGAGGTCTATGGTATATATAATTGTTACTATATATATAGTTAATAGAAGGTTATTTTACCACGAAGACAACTCACCAAAACCCTACTTACCGCTGTAGACAAATGGCAAGGAATGTTACGATTTCTGGGAAGTTTGTCTCCTCCACCCACAGAACGCTGAGTTAATAGGCTTACCAGCTGCCAACGGTTGTGGCACATTGGTGCTTGACTAACAGAATCGGCAAGTGGAATTGTTTTTTGGGAGGAAGTTAACTCCCAGGATGACAATAGTGGGTCGTTTAAAATTAATGGGTGGGAGATGTATTAAGGGAGTGGATTACATAAATCCCTGTCCATATCTCAGTAAGGTGGGGTGATGAGAGGGAGATCTTGTGCAATCGTCTTGGTGTGCTAGAAAGGAAGAGGGGGATCATCTCCGTTTGAATTGAACATTGTAGGTACCTTTTCTCTGCCTGGTCTCGTTAAAATCGAGGTCTTAAACTCTAACTGCGTTTTCCGAGTTAGGCTCTACCTGACGTTTTAAGTTTCCTGATTGTTTCCTTTAAAATTGTTGTCGAGGCACTTCAGAAGTTGCATGCTTGAACTCGGTCAAATCTTGATCTCTATATAATGTGAGGATAGAAAAATGCAGTGATCCGTTCATATAATTTCATGCTGGTTGAAATCGCAGTGTCTTCTTATAAATGATGAATGCCATCCTGTTTGTTTTTCGGAATAATTACGTTTTGGAGAACGTTCGCTACCAACATTGAATAGTGTAATATCTGTGTTGAAATCATCTGCATCGAATACATTTTAGATACGCGCTGCATTCAATTTAGATCTGTAGTGTTTAAACTCAATTACTACTTGATTTTTATTGTGATCTGTGTGGAGAAACTTGACCAAGTTATCCCTTTGAATCTCCGTAATTTTCATTGCACTGGATGGCCGGTCACGGTGTGTTGAATCCTTGTATGTCGGCTCAACGAGTTATAGTTTTTTTTTTGGTTATTGTGATTGAGTAGAGTCTAATCCGGGCGGAAGCAGGAAGGTTTGATCTCTGAATCTGACAGAGATCCCTGTACATTCTTGCATAGCATTGTAGTTACAAGCTGGAGACTATCTTGTAGAGAATTATATTCTGCTATCCCTCTGCATATGTACCTCTGTGTTGACGGAGTGGGCATTTTCCTCTGCACTAGTATGATCTCGGCTTAAACTCTGCGGTCTGCATTGGTAGAAGTATTCTCTGAGTAGTTTAGGTTAAGCTTCTGCACCTTTTCGAGAGAAGATGGTTTCCCATTAAGTGTATTTTATCGCAGAGCTATAATTTTCTTGATCACTATTTAAAAATAAGCGCCCAACTTTAAGAAGAATTTCGGCAAACCCTAAAACCTCTGAGTTGTGATCTTCATGGATATATTTAGCACTTTTTAGTGACTTGTCGTTGACCCCTGATCGTTCAGTAGCATGTATGCTTACGATTTCCACGAATAAGGAATAATTCTGGAGTTATGAAGGTTTCGTTTGACCATGTTTTTGAGGTTAAACAAAAGAAGTTAGCCCTTGGGATTGAAGTCTCAATTCTAGTGGAAAACTTGGTCTAGATCGTCCTACTGGGTTTTTAAAAAGATAGATGCATATAATCCTTTTCATATAGCATTGACCACTTCGAATCATATACTAGGTTATATTCTTTTCTTTTGATAAACTAGTTCTTGGAAAGAACGGAAAAACCCATTTCAAGTTATAGTATTATGGCATATAGTCCTACAATGTAATCTATCATTTGTATGTTTCATAAAATCATGCTTAGGAAAAAGGGTAAGTTATAGGCTCATATGTATATAATTGTAAGGTATGAATGAAAAGATAATCTTTAATTTTGATATTGAAAAAAATGTATATATATTCTTAAGTATGTATAAAAAGGTATCCTTAAGTTTTTATAAGGAAAAGTATTTAAAATCTTACATGTAAAGTTAAAAATAAAGAGAGATGTTCCCTAGTTCAAATATCAAATTCATACATGTTTTCTCCTCGTAGAAAACTTAATTTATATATATCCTTTTGTACATAACCTTGAAGAGAGCATGAAGAAGGGTAAAGCTCTATTAGTTTGAAGGAAACTTCTCAAGCTTAGTAGTCAAATAGTGTACCAGACCATTTGAGGATTGTCAAGTAAATGTAGAATAGTAATTGGGTCATATGAGTTAAGTATGATAGCAATTGTGTTGAGGGAATGTAAACCCTTTGCAAATCCTTAATACAAAACAACCTTTTGTGGACGTAGCCCAAGGAGTGGGTGAACCATGTGAAAATATTGTCTCTCCTTATGATGTTTTTCCATCTTGTGTTTTCTCTTTGTGCCTTATTATTATTCAGTTTGGTTTATGTTGATTATGTGTAGTTGTGATTTCAATTAGTTTAACTGTGACGACCCTTTTTCCTCATATAAGCATATGTGTTAAACAATTGATATTTCATTATTATTTCTCTGTGTTTTTCTTATGCGTCCTCATCTGTCGATTGGATTTAAAATTGGTGATGAATTTGTAGACACATCTAATTATGGAAATGGTTGAAATTTCTATTAGTCATGCATTGTATTAGCTTTAGGTTCATACATGTTTTACAACTAAAATGACATATAAATCAAATAAATTATTGAATTATATTGTTCTCGATTTAGTAGGGGATTTATTCGGAAAGTAGGCTGTAATACACCATTCAAATGTAGAAGTTATAGATGTAGCTGAATGTCATTATGACATGTAAATATTGATGAAAGTATATTTAAGTGTTACGATATTTTATTGTCCAGATAAATTATGAGATGTTTAATGATCGTTTTAATTATAAAGTACATTTAAATACTGAATCATCACACTTATGCATAGTATGCATGGGTGATTTGACCGCTTAGAAAAATTTTAAACTTTTACGAAATTTGGGTTTGTGACAATGTGATTCCTAAGGAGGCATCTTTTGGAAATGCATTTGGAATTGGAGTGGCAAAGGAGGGAGAAGTGGAATCATCTTGGAATCCTTTCAGTGGATTTCTTGTATATAGACATAGAAGGAAGTCTTCCTCCAACAATCATTCGAAAAAATCAAATAGCAAGGAAACACATTAAATGGGTACCTTGTCACGAATTGATTACAAATCAACCATTTCCATAATTGAAGGATCCGCATCCATTCTGCATAATATTTCAAACATCACCAGAACATCATACATATATTTCTCCAAGGTTGAGATGAGTTTATGCAAGCAAGGTGAAATTATACTAGAAATCCAACACATAATTGGTTGGGTTGTTCGTGGAGAAGGGCCTTACTAGGTCCAGTTTTGTATAGCATCCTAGGATTTTGTATAAAATGAAAATAAGATAGTGGATAAGGAATTACCATGAACTATTATTCCCTTCAGAGGGACCAATTCTTCATCCATGTGTAAAGTAATAGTTAAATTGCTAGTTCTCTTTACGATTATACCTAGTGATGCACTCATATAAACGTTTGACACAGGTTGATTAGATTGAATAGGAGTAGTGTTGGGTTCTATCATATGGGCCACCAATAGTTGTCCTATGAGTAGGGGCTTTGGCACTAGTACTAGGAGTAGAGGTACCAACAATAGATGCTAGTGTGCTACTCCATATGCATGGGGCATTTGATATAAAGAACATCTACAAACAAAAAAATTGTGTCAGATACTTTAATTCATCAAAAATAATATGTTGATGACATTAAAGAAATTGATCAAATCAAATTTGAAAATTATCACACATTGTACTGATTTATTTTTCCATTCAAGTATATTTGTCTCTTCATACTTGTTTCAAATTCATCAACCATCAAAATTTTAATTTCTTCTAATAGAAATCAAATGGTTAAGATCATCAAAATAGTCATCATTGTGATGACCATGACTAGGCAATGTGGAAGCCTACAAACACGAAAGCTAAGATGGATTGGAACATCAATAAACAATGGAAAAACATAGAAATGGTATATTATATTATCTTCTTTGCATAAATACATTTCCCATGACCAACCTGCGTCTACAACATGGTATGTTAATTAGAAAAAAAGATGCATAAATAACATAATGATAACTATGATTCAAATAGAATATTCAATAAATAACAACCATAAATTGTAAAACATAATTATATTGTTCCTTAATTATGTCCATGTCAAACACTTTCCAAGATAGCTTGCTCAAGAGGGAAGAAATTGGTGTAGGAATTTAAAAATATTTAAATGTTTGCTTATTCAAAAAATACCTAAACATTCATATTTAATGCACACTCATGCACAAAACAAGTAAAACATCGATGGTCAAACCCCTTAAGGATGACGATGGATGTCATGATCATGTAGGTTGCCCAAGGGATGAAAATAGGATAGTAATGGATTTCATGACCACCAAGGGCCATGGGCCATGGAGTCCATGGCTACACATGTTGAGAAGGCCATGCCTTAGGGGTTGACCACTCAAAAAAAAAATCCTAAAGTTTACAAGCTACAAAAAAGGGGGCTATAGAATTTTTTTTTTTAAATTGTAAAGACATGTTAGATATTGAATATAACATCCAAAAGGAGGGTGGGGGTTTCATATTAAATCTTTAAAACCTGCATGAAAAAAACAAAGAGATAAAACCCTACAAGCAATTGAGATAATAATTAGTGAACTGGAGAGCCATGCCCAAATCTGTGACTATAATTTGCCAAATAAATGGTTGCAAACAATGTATGGTACCACTATGTTTATCCTCTAGCACCTACATGCAAGGAGAAGAGATAATCCCTAGGTTCAAGCTTTAGTTTCTATTTAACCTCCTTGAGCTATAGCTACCTTGCCTTAAGTGATATGCTCATTATAAGTGAATATAATTTAACAAACTTACACCTACACATACTTGTATGTGTGTGTGTGCGCGCGCGCCTATAGATACTTTAGTAAAGTGACATCAACCCTTACTTATGTACCTTGATGTTGTGGTGCGGAATCATTATGGGTAGAATGCATGGAAATCAAGGTTGGGTGGTGCCACCACAAAGGCCATCGATGTTGACGTTGTTGGCACCATCACTCAATTTAGTTATAAAAATGTGCTTTTTAAAGGATATTATGAGACACTAAAAGGATTCATAATAGTGGGTGTAGAAGTGGAGTCACCCATCCTTAAGGTAAGGTAACCCTGAAGTCTCAAGGAACTTAGAGAATCACCTCCTCCTAAGGAAATTACGAGGGAAATTTTGAAGATCAAGCCCTCGAAGTTTTTTAGAAATCCTATCAGGGAGCATGTTGAGGCATAGTGAGGTGATTTTTAGTAAGAGGCTATGCCTCCACCTCTAAGTCCAAAATAACCATCTTTCAGCTTCAAGAGAGTGCCTTGAATTGGTGGGGATACTTGTAGAGACAATTGCATCTCACTTTGGACACAATTTCATGGGAATTATTGAAGAGAGGTTTTGAAGAAAGTACCTACCTACATTGTTTGAAGAGTAGCATGTAGGAGTATTTCATTCCTTGCTGCAAAGAAGTCAAACAATGGAGGAATATGAGATAAGATTCATGGAATTGGTTAAGTGTGTCTCATACATGGACGTAGATCATGGTCAAGTAAATAAATTTGTGTACATGATCAATTTTAAGATTAGAACCCTTGTGTAGATGTGGAAATTGACTTCATTTTCTAAGTCTATCAAAAATTCCCATTATGCAGAAGAACATTTGGGCACCAAAGTGGATCAAATAAGGGGCATGGGATCAATCCTTCCACAATAGTCAAGTTTTCTTAGAAAGTTCCCTCATGAATTCTCTAGGGGAGGAAATTCTAGGCCATCTCCTTATGACAACAAATTTTCACCTAAAGCTACTATAGAAGATGTTTCAAAGGTAGCAAATGTAGTATCATAGGAATCATCATGGACATCCGAGAGTCCAAGGAATTCACAAGGGACGTTTAACGAGGAAAGGGTTCCAATGGAATGAAATCATCTCAAATATATCAACAATATATAGCATGAAATCCCCACCCCACATTGCTTCTTGGGGATGTGGGGATCCTATTTCTAGCGTGAATGCCTAGAGTTACAATTTAGTACCATGCATAGAGTGGGAAAGGGTCTAATGGGGTATGCAAGCATTAACCACAACATAACTACTAGGACGAGTATCAATTGGAGGGTTCAACAGCTCAAGCACCACTTGGTGGACTAGGTTAATGTCTAGTGAGACAAATGTAGCCTACGACCTGCTACTTGGAAGGACATAGAGATCATGTGCCATGATTACCCCTCTCTTTTTTTACTATAACTTCGAGACAAATTTTCTTGAAGTATGGTGGTAAGTAACTCCCCATATTTTGACTCTTGACAACTAAACTGCATTATGGACTATTTTGTTATTTCTTTTCTTATTATCTGTTGAACTCATATAGATTGATATAACTATTATTATGCAAACATGTGGACTTATATGTTATGCAAAATTGATGTATGAGTTTTACTATTTATGTTATTAAGGATTATAACTATATGATTTCCTTCTAGAATGCAAAACTAAATTTAAACTTGTGGTACATGGATACGAATTCAAATTTTATTATGAATGGATAATTGGTGCAATTGACATAGTAAATCAAACTTTTTATGTACATTGTAGTTATTAGTTAGTAACAGGTAATCACATAAAAACAATCATATGGTTATGGATGATTTTGGGTTTTGGTAAACTGGCCCACATGCTAAATGGGATAAGAGAGCCATATAATTTTGGTACTAAAGTAACATTGAATGCATTGACATTGAAAGAGTAATGGTATGCTACAAAGCATTGTTTCATGATTTAATTATTGGTTCAATACATTCTATGATATGTACACAAATGCAAGTTTGATAGAAATCATAATTTCCCAAACTGATTATTCGATGAAGTAGCTCTAAGAACAATTCTACAACAACAAGAACTTAGTATTGTTAATGATAGGGCATTAACCCTAGTTCAATCAAGAAGGGTGAATGTATTACCTACCATTTATCCTTCAAAACCTAGATTCATGGGATGACTATATTAAGCCACAATTCCCTATATGTGTGATTGTCACTATAGGTTGCTTATTGGGGAAGATAGGTGGATATTTAAGAAACACTTACACTTATGGGTTATATCTGGAGTTAGATCAAGATAGTTGATGCTCCAATGTATTGTAGTAAGGGAAAGGATATGTGGAAAGTGAAAGTAGGTTAGGAAGGAAAGTTAGTTCAAATTTATTTGAGTGTTGTTTGAGAATTATATATGTCACCTTAAATCTTGAATTGGTTTCTAGCATGTCTAGAATACTTTCCTAATTCGTTTATGATAATCTTGGTGTAGTTTTCAATTTGTATTGAATTAATGTGACTTAGTAAATATTACTAAATATTGTGTTTACTTGATTTCTTGTTTTACATGCTTGGTTGTGAGCATATGATGCAGAGGAACTATGCCTCCTTGTAAGTTAGACATGCAAATTATCCATTGCTATTGTAGAAAAAAACTCAAGGATTCAAAGAAAATGGTAACCATGGGCATAAATTTAATTGAACAAGCATAAATACACAGCACAAACAATGAAAGATATATCTCCACAATCTTTGATTTATTTTATTAATCAAGGCCAAACTCTTGAACCTATTACAACAAATTTAGGAAATTTATATCATCTCTAGTTTATGTTGGACCAACAACACATCCACTCTTACTCAACTACAATTTGCCAAAAAATATTTTCACTCTAGTGCCTCTATCCATAACCATAACCACAAACTAGATATTTCCCTCAAATGCCCAAGTTTTTTTTCTCATTCACGGGTAGATAAATCTATACACAAAACTTGGAAGTTGAATAGTTCCAACCTTTCAATTACCATTTGTTTGTGTTCAAAATAATTAAAATTGTTTTAGTGAGATTGTTTCATATTCCCCATAATTATCTCAGTAACATTAATTATTTACTTTAAATAATAGCTTTTTATTGCTAATTTTTGGCTACATCATTTTCCTTAATGGATGTGTTATCCACTGCTTTAATAAAAGAATGCGTGCCTTCATTTTCTATTAAAAGGAAATTAGTTTTTTATGAATATATCATGCCAATAGAGGTACATTGATAGGAAGAATGATTCCCAAATATGTATCGGAATATTATTGTTATCTTTTCTACAATCAATAATTTCTTCTACATGCATTTCTATAGTAGCTAGCCTCTTTCATAGCCAATACTATGAGAGGTACTCTCTTATTCCATGGTATTGTTGTAGTTGATTTTGTAGTAACATGAAATCTATGGGTTATGATGAAATTCATACATAAGTCATTGAAATAAAATTAGATGTGTAGGATAGATGGATACACCAAGAATTCTCCTACATCAAACCCCTCTCGTTGGAATATTTGAGCATCTTTCTCAAAAGGTAGTATTTAAAAAAGTGTAGACTAAACATATTCCTCTACCTTCGCTGCTTCTAACATCCACAACATTTCTTTTTCTATATCTATCCCATTTTTTAACCTCGCTTTCATTCCTTGTATTCATGTTCCACAAGCTTGTATTAGCTCAATTTTTTAACACATTGGTTCATACTCCCTTACATGGATTCCACTCAATGTTGCTCACTAGCACCCCAAACTCGCTCTTAGATGTACCATTCCCAATGCTTACTGAAGAGATTGCACATGTATAACTTTTTTTTGACTGTCAACTTTTCCTCTAGTTTTCTCCCTCATGGCCACATCCTCCACTTCCTCTAGATTTCCTTTTCTGTAAACACACCAGCACTTAAATAATTAAGGGAATACAAAACTTAGATAAGCCCCTCTTTCAAAAGTGTTGTTGTAACATCCATGTTCTTCTCTTTAATTTCTTCAACCCACTTCTACACATGTTCATGTTTTTACACTTCCCTTGCATATGCCAACGTTGGACATATCATTGCTCGGTTATCCTTCTATGCTTCTTCATTCAATGGATGTAAGTTAAACGTCATCCCATCCTTCTCAAACTAGTGGGTATTTCTCCTCCTAACATGTGTAACTCTTCTATCAATTTCGATGGACTCCCAAACAAAATATGGAAATCATCCATAAGAAACACATCAAATAGAATGCTATCATGACAATATCCAATATTAAGATTAATCAAACACTAATCCATCACAATGACACAATATCCATTTTGTAACCATGACATTCTATATGCTTGTGGCTGAGTTGTACACTTCAATTTCAACTTGTGATTGACTTCATTTGACACGAAATTCTCTGAACTACCACCATCAATAATTAAATTACCACTCTTACCTTCTATCTTACATTTTTTTAAGAGTGTCTTTCTCTATTCTGGTTTTGTCTCAACCTATTTCTCAGGCTACAACAATTCTTTCTGCATCATCAAATTTCTTCCTTGCTCTACGCTCAATTCCACCACCTCACTTGCCTCTATCATTGGTTTTGCTTCAACAATATGAGTTCTTCCCTATTGTCTTCTTTCTTCTTCCCAAATATCTAGGGATTCAAATGCCATATGGAATTGCATACCACATTTGTATACATTTCCTTCAAATTTTCCTCCTCTACCTCTATCTCTTGTTGATCAACATCTTCCTTTGTCAACAATAAATATTCTTCCATCATGTTGATCCACAATGTTGGAGGTGCTTTCATTGTCTTTGGCTTGTATTTCCTTTTGTTTTCCTCTTCCATATATTGAACCTTTTATTGCAATCTTCTATTTCCTCAACAATTTCTCCTCAATCCTCAAAGCTACTTTGTAAGCCTCTTCCATTGGACAAAAATTCAAAATATTAAACTCATCTTAAATGGAATAACTTATACCATTCACATAACTTGCAATGGATTCTAAACTCTTCTCATTTTTCCCAGATCTTATAGAAAGCATGTAAAACTCCTCTATGTACTCCTTGACTAGCATCTTCAACTATTTTAAATTCTTCATATCTGACACCGTCCTATCCTAGGTTTTAATCTTTTCTCCCGCATCACTTCCTCTAATTAACGGCAACCTATTCCACCATAAAGAAGCATGAATTTTCAATTTTGTACTGAAAAATCTAACTCTCCTAGGATGTCTAATGTGCTCAAGTTCAAATAAATTTTCCATTTTTCCTATCCAATCCATCAATTACTCACGATTTAAACTTCTACTAGAATAGACATAAGTATCCATCTATGTTTAAATCCAATATTCTTGATCACTCTAATAATTATAAGTTCCATTGTCATGTGCTCTTCTTTTTGTTCTCTTGTAATATCTAATTTTGCTTCATCATCAAATGAAATGAAATGATTTGACTTGAAATCGTAAATCTTAAATCTTATAGATGAAATGATTTGATTTGAAATCTTAAACTGTAAATTGTAAATCTTAGTGATGAAATGATTTCATTTGACACCTTGCTAGGGTATTATTTTAATATTCTGGGACCTTCCTTGGAAAGGGGGAAGCTACTCTTATCCCAATACTAGAATGGTTGTGGAGGGAAGGGATAAGAGGGGAGGGTGGAGAAGGATTTAGGGTTAAGCATTTTGAGGAAAAGAAAAACATTTAGGAGGGGATATACTTAACTATGGACTATGGAAACTGTGATAAAGGCTAAACCATTGAACTTTGCTTGTTGGTTGTCATTGCCTTAGAGCACGGGCATTGAGGGCTAGGAAACTCAGCGTTGGATAAGCTCCTAGTTTGACTTGGAGGATTAATCTCACTTTGGACATTGTTGGAGAAGGACATGCACTAGTGCTAAACAATTAGGCTCAAAGGTGTTTATCTTAATTTAAACTAAATGCTTCATATCTTTAATAAAACATTCATATTATTGTTGTAAGATTAGTTAAGTTCTATAAAAAATTTATAGGTGTATGTTATGCTTGATAGCTAGGAATGAAATGATCAATTCTATAAGTTTTACATAATAAGTGAAATTTGTATTTAGGAAGTTGTACTAAAAAATTAAATTTCAAAAGATACACAAAATATAAATTTACAAATAATTATAAATAATAACATTAATTAATATGAAGGGTATTACATGCAATATATATATATGAACAGTGGTTCGTTGGTGGGGATAGATGGATTTCATTCCATCTATCCAGGTTCGTTGAGACATCTATGATCCTATGGTTGTGTTAGCTTTCTCAAATGGTTATATGAGAATGTACCAAAAAAATTGACATGCAATCACCCTAACATATTTGGTTTCCTTCCTTCAAATATCACACTTTATTGAAGCAACAAAATTTGATCTATACTAAATTTTGTTACACAACAAAGATTTTCATGGATGGTAATAAGATTATAGACACATATAAAAGGCCCAAAGAGCGTTATTAAAAACACTACTATAATGAAAACCATATTAAATAAATCCCTGTTACTGGAAATTTGCATGACTAAGAACTGTTCTAACATATCTTAATGAAATTTGCATGACCAAGAATTGTTCCAGAAGCCTGAGTTGAAAGACCATGCATCTAATAAGCATTGGAAAATGAAAGTGAAATCCAACATTATGACGTTTTGAAAGAAAACTTTTAAGCAATTTATCTGCTTTATAAAGTTACTCCTTACAACAAGAGTTCCTCACGTTGCTTTTGTTTAACAACTGTATAAATCACGATCCATCAATAACCACAAATTTCTACGACTGTTAACTGTAACTCATTGTAGTCTTCAAAGCAATCGTCGGTTCTTTTCAGATTGTACATAATTCATCTAAAGATGTTGCTAAAGGAAAAACGTTCCTGAAGCCAGCCGCATTCATTCAACTTTTTCAATCATCAAGCCAGTCCAAATTGAAGCATTCTTCGACGGCATCAATTGCCAGAGTAGGCATGGCAGAGGCTTTGATAGACTGCCATTGTCTTTCCATGTTTTTATCACAGACTACACGTCTTAAAGATCTTAGTTTGGCGAATGCCTTAGGCAGCTTCTTCAGTCCAGAGCACTCTTTCATGTCCAACATCTTTAAGTTTGTCAGCTGACCAAATTCCATGGGAAAGTCCTTCAAACACCTGCACAGTGAAATATCAAGAAATTCCAGTTGCTCAAGTTTGCATATGGAAGGTGGAAGCATCGACAAGCTTGGACATGCAGACAGCCTCAATACTGTGAGTGACATTAACCTCCCAAAGTCATCAGGTAACTTTTGGATAAGATGGCAATTCGTGACAGACAACCTCTGTAGGGAGGTTAAATTGCATATTTGCCCTGGCAATTCTTCCAAATCACTACAGTGATCAAGATTAATTGCTACAATCTTTTGAAATTTTAAGAGATGTTCCTTATCCAATAGAGTCATATTTCTTAAGCCCTCACATAGGCATACAGACAACTTTTCCAAGCTCTCCCATGATCTACAGTATTCATAAAAAGGAGGCACAATCAACTTCTCAAGTAGCAGAGACTTAATATGAATATTTGAAGAAAAGCTTTGCAGCCCTTGAAGCACTGCACGCTTTGAACTGTAATTATATACTATCAGAACCTTCAGTTTTGGCATGGTCTGTAAAAAGCTTGGAAGACAGTATTGATTTGCGGCAAAGAATAAAGCCAAAGCTTCCACCTCAGGAAAATCTATGTGGCACGAATCTTGCTTCTGCATTGAATCTACATGTCCCAGAATGTAAGTCGGTATAACATGCAGATTAAAATGCTTATCAAACAATTTACTAAATTTGCAACAATACTGTATTGAACTAATAATTATTCAATCATTTAGTCTCTTAGGGAAAGAAATCAAGTTTCAGGAGTGTTCTGACCTGTGTGAATTGAAAGAAACTGAGCCTCAGATGGCTTATCTTTGGGAGTTCTTAGACATTCGGTGGTAATTCTAGTCTCCTTTCGAGGCATAAAAACCCTCTTACTATCCTGGCGTGTCAGACCCACGGCTAAATCCCGCATTATTTCATGTTGAGAAAAATAAAGCTCTGAGGAACAGTTATAAGAGATGCCCGGACTCCTAACACATCAAAACCTTGATGCTAATTAACCAAACGAATCGTGGTGAATTTCAAAACCCTCCTTTTATCTGTAGTTGATTTATCTTACCCTCCTGGTTTCTAATTCTTTTAGAAATTGTGTAAATAAACTAAAGCTTTAACTTTTTATAAATTTTGGCATATGTTAAAAGATAAAAAAACATAAAGTAGTTAAGATGGCGAAGCAATTAAAAATTTACAGAATGCAAACAAGTTCCATACCCTGGATCGGTAGTGAGGTTTAGGAGATTTCTTTTTGCAAGTTCTAGCAAGACCACAAAAGCATCCTGCCATTCCATTCCGTGGACATATACCCAAATGTCCAATAATAAATCTGCGCTGAACTTTCGACCTTTTGGAAACGCTCCCAAGTCCAAAAAGCACCGCTTTTGTTCATCGTCAAGGACATCTATACTCATTTCCAAGCGATTAATAAGGTTATCTCTGTGATAGTCTGATATATGTTCTCCTCTTGAAATCTTAGCCTTGGCACTTTCCCAGACACTCCTCCTCAGGTTTCACTTTCTCCTCTTGGCTGGGGCTCACCGTTCAAGCAACTTCCAATCACTTTGAGGGCAAGTGGTAAACCCTTACACTCCGCTACAACCTGAAAATATAGTACTAGTTAAACTTATTTGAATGTAGTCATTACGCAGTAGCAGTTGAAAGTAAGGAGGAGTTGTGTTGGAAAGTTGAAATTTTGAACTAATTTCAATCTCTACTCTGAGATTATCATGAGGAGACCAGTGAAACCTGATGATGATCCCAAAGTAGGGGTGAAAAATTGAGAGTTTCAACTTTCCAAGGAAGCTCCTCCTTACTTTCAGTTAAACTTATGTTAAACTTCTGCAAAATCAGTGAGTTACAACATTTTAACATTAACATTAGTATTTTGATAACATGAGGTGCTTGATAGCAAAACAGTTAAGATATCTGAGATTATGAATAGTATGTCAAGTTCATACCTGTTTAGTATTTTGATAACATGAGAAGGTGCTTGATAGCAAAACAGTTAAGATACCTGAGATTATGAATAGTATGTCAAGTTCATACCTGTTTAGTAAGATCCTCATTTTCTGTTGTTGGAATCGAAGTCTGACTAAAGGCCCAGAAGCAGAAAAGTGACAGGGAATTAGCCGCCTCCAACATACGCATGCTGTAAAGACGGGTATCGCTTCTCTTCGGAATTGTGGAATTCTGTCTGGTTGTGATAATTGTCTTATATCCTTTTGCTTGAAACAACAACTGTTCCACATTTGGAACAGACCAAACATCATCCAATACCACCAAAGTTGGATGATTTGGTCTTAGACTCAGATTTTTCTGCAGTTGGTTGTGTGCATCCTCTATGCTCTGGAAATCAGGCCTTTGGCGACCGATTATCTTATCCCACATGGTGTCCAAAAGGCCCTTTACATTTGGAAACTGTGAAACGGTAATGAAAATTATATTGCTTCGGAAGAAAACTGAAAATCACAAGGAGAATAAACATTACAGATTTACTTAAGGTGAGAACTTAAATGAAAGTTTCGACAACAAATTAAAAAATTGTTACCTTGAACTTGGGTATCGTTGCAAAGCGCTGATGCAAGAGTGGTTTTGCCGCTCCCACCCATACCTGTTACTCCAACGATATTAACACCATTCTGCAATAGAATTTTTTTGACAGCATTGATAGGATTATCCAAACCCACTACAAAGTTTGGCATGTCCGGGACTTGGGAAGTGCAGGTGACTACAGCTGCTTGAGGCATCCCATCAATGGAGCTCTGAAATACTGGAATTGTGTTGATTTGTTGAAGGATGAGACTATTGGAAATGGGATCAGTAGTCATTTTGACATTTTCAATTAGACGTTCAAATGGTCTGAGCCGTTGGCCTAAATCCATGACATATTCATTTAGTTTCTGTAATTCAAGGGTAACATTGGGCGGACCATGAATAAGAAGGAAATCGTAGACTTTTTTTTGAAACTTGAGGACTCTCTTTCCATATCGGTATTTTCTGTATATATCGAAGCTGTGTATTTTCTCTAAATTTTCTACGAGGCGAAGGCCATCTTGCAGGTCGCCTTGAAATGTTTTGAACAGCTTACCTCTGTCGGGCGATGAATCTGAGTCGAACATTTTCTTAGAAATTTGATCAATGGTAGGCTTTAGCGACAAGAGCATTATCTTCAGTTCTTTGCCCCATGTTTTGCTGTAAAGGATGATGTTAACGACCCTTCCCATCTCGGTGAATGCTTTATCCAAAAGTTTATTAGTAAGAGGATCAAGAGGGACAGCCATTCTCAATTCCAGTAATAGACACCAAGTGAAAGAAGCGTTTGAGATCGAAGTCTCTACTTACTGGTGACTATCCAATGTAAGTCTAGGGAAATGAAAGATGGGCTATAAATCAATAATCCACGGGAGAGGTAGCTATATTTAAATGTATAAGATAATGTCAATAGGGTAGGGGTGGGGGTAGGGTGCTTCTAATGGCTAAAAACGTTATTGGAACAATTGGCGTCCAGAGAAGTTCAGTATGCATAGCTTTCGGCCCTTTGTTGACGGGATCTCCAGTTGGAAGCTGACTTTGATGTTGCGTTTATCTTAGGCTGAGTAAATGTTGTTTGAGAGTATATTTTACATGGTGTACGAAAGAATATATTTTTACTAGAGGGGATAACGGATTTGGGAGTTTTAAAAAAGTAAAGTGCATATATACTATTTGGCATATATACTACTTCAACTTGGTGGGTCGAGCTAGCATGCTAACGTTTATTCAATAACAATGGGTTAGCGTGATTTTATCTAGGGTTCGACTAAACAAAACCCTATAGTGTTTTCGCGATTCAAATCTTTATAAAGCTCTGACTTGATTGGAAAACCTGCTAAAGCTCTGTGCATGGTGGAACCATGGAAAGGACGATCATCAAGATGAAACTATAAAGAGAACAATGATTTCACTTAAAACGACGTGTGATTTTGAATAAACTCTATCCAGCGATGGATCAAACTTATC
Organism: Larix kaempferi; assembly: GCA_027924585.1. Taxonomy (NCBI): domain Eukaryota; kingdom Viridiplantae; phylum Streptophyta; class Pinopsida; order Pinales; family Pinaceae; genus Larix; species Larix kaempferi. The sequence continues at coordinate 1,751,632 of BSBM01000709.1, read as the reverse complement.
CGTACAATAAAAGTTATTCAAAATGCATCACATTTTGTGCATGTTGTAGGTGATCAAATTTAAAGGGTGTGTTGATAACTGATGTAGAATTTGACAGTGTCTATTTGCAGAATTATACATCAACTTACAATTGATTTTACGGCATGTAAATAATGCCTTTATTTCTATGCAATGTAATTTATATAAGTATGCAGCTGTGCAAGTCTAAAGATCAATGGGAGATAAATAATCAAAGGTTTTATTTTCCATTTTAAATAAAATCTTCTCTCTTGTTTTTTGTGTTGTTTTTCATTGTGCTATTTTAAATTAGGCTCTTTCATAATCTTCTTGTCCATTCCAGAATTTGATGGAAGTGATTGTGATTATTGGTGCATCAAGCTGATGACTTTTTTGATAGGAAAATATTTGTGGGAGATGCCAGAAGATTGGAACACCCTTATAGCCAATGATAGAACAACTAAGAGAGAAGCCAAGAATAAGAATGCCAAAGATTTATTTCATATTCAAATAGCTCTAGATAAGAGCTTATTTTTGAAGAATTGTAGGAGCAAAATCAGCTAAGAATGCCTGGAAGACTCTACAAGAAGCTTACCAAGGCAGTGATCAAGTTAAAGTTATCAAGTTACAGACACTGAGGACAGAATTCGAGAATTTGAAGATGCAAGAAGGTGAGAAGGTGATTGATTATTGTGTAAGAGTAAATGATGTTGTCAATAAATTGGCTACTCTAGGAGAAACTATTGATAAAAAAGTTGTGATTAAAAAGGTGTTGAGGTCTCTAACACCAAGATGAAACCATGTTGCTATAGTCATTGAAGAAAGCAATGTTTTGACTAACCTTCACTTTGATCACTTAGTTGGATCTTTTATTTCTCATGAAGACAGAGTGAGAGATTCATTTGGAGAAAGTGATGAGAAAGATTTTTCCACAAAGCTATAGATTACAAAGAATGCAGATGCTAGTTCTAGCTCCAGAAGAAACCAAGCCCAAGGTAAAGGTCAGTATCAATTTTTTCCAAGAGGAGATAGAGGAAGAAGAGGTGGTTTTAGAGGAAGAGGTAGAGGCAAATTTGATAAAACAGCCAGTGTTATCATTGTCAAAGGTATGGTCATTTTGGAAGGGATTGTAGATTAAAAGAAAACAAAAGTGTTAATTATGCTCAAGAGGGCGATGATGCTTCTCCAAATAATTTGTTTTTATCTTATGGAAAAACTGAAAATAGAGTTAAAGATGTTTGGTATTTAGATTCAGGTTGTTCTAACCACATGACATGAAATTGCAAGCTTTTCTCTACAATGGATGAAAGTTTCAAATCTAATATCAAACTTGGTGATGAAAAAACCTTAGAGGTTTCTGCAAAAGGAGATATGACAGCCCATACAAAAGAAGGTATGAAAAGTGTCAAAGATGTTTATTACACTCCATAGTTAAAGCATAATTTATTAAGTATTGGGCAGCTGTGTGAAAAGAATTACAGAGTAGTGTTTGATGATAGACAATGCACAATTTATGATAAGAATCAAGGCAATAGGGTGGTTACAGTTGTGCCTATGTCAAAGAATCGGATGTTCCCATTGAAGTTTGGAGAAATTAACATCAACCTTGCTAATATGGCATATGAATACAAAGGTTGGTTGTGGCATCTCAGGTATGGTCATTTGAATTTTCATAGTTTGAAGCTTCTAACATCAATATAATTAGTTTATGGTTTTTTTAAGGTTGAAGAGCACAAGGAGGTTTGTGAAGGATGTGCTAAAGGAAAACATGCAAAAGAGAAATTTCCTAGAGGCAAGGCATGGAGGGCCCCTTATCCACTTCAGCTAGTTCATTCTGATATTTGTGGTCCTATGTAGACAAAAAGTTTGGGTAAGTCATCATATTTAATTAATTTTATTGATAATTACTCAAGAATGTGTTGGGTTTATTTTTTGAAGAGCAAGGATGAAGCATTTGATACATTCAAGAGGTTTAAAGCCCTTGTAGAAAATGAAAGTGGTTACAAAATAAAATGCTTAAGGACTGATCGTGGAGGAGAATTTTGTTCAAGAGGTTTTCAGAATTTTTGCGATATGAATGGCATTAGAAGACAACTCACCACTGCTTACAGACCTCAACAAAATGGGGTAGCTGAAAGGAAAAACCGTACAATGGTGGAAATGGCAAGGAGTATGTTACATACCAAAGGATTAAGCAATTCCTTTTGGGGTGGTGCAGTTGCTACAACAATGTACATTCTCAATAGAAGTCCCATTAGTGCACTTCACATGATGACTCCTTATGAAGCCTGGTATGAGAAAAAGCCTAATGTTAATCATTTCAAAGTTTTTGGTTGTTTAGTCTTTGTTCATGTAGTTGATCAAAAGAGACAAAAGTTAGATCCAAAAATTGAAGCATGTATTTTTGTTGGATATAGTGAGCAAAGTAAGGCTTACAAGTTGTATAATTCTCTCACCAATCGCATTGTTGTGTCAAGAGATGTAATTTTTGATGAATGGGGAGTTTATGGTCATCAAAAAGACCATGTTGAGAAATCAAAATCTAGTTTGGATGGTGATATTATTGATGATATTAATAATGAGAATCCCACTAATGTTTCAGTTCCAAATGCTACAAATCCACCAAGTAGCCCCTCATCTAGTTCTCCATATTCAAGTCCAAGTACTACTACAAGGAAGGTGAGAAGCTTGAATGAAAATTATCAGAGAAGTACAAGTCTGGCACATGAAGAAAATCCAAGAGGTGAGATTGTAAATTTTTCTTTATTTTCACAAGTTGATTTTGAGCCATCAAGTTTTGAAGAAGCTTCTACTAATGAGGTTTGGGTGCAATCTATGCAAGAAGAGATAGATTCAATTCATAGGAATGATAATTGGGAGCTTATAGATATTCCACATGATAAGAAAAAAATTGGTACTAAATGGGTCTACAAGACAAAGTATAACAGTGATGGGACTGTTGAAGACACAAAGCAAGGTTAGTTGCTAAGGGATTCACATAGAAGTATGGCATTGATTATGAAGAAACCTTTGCACTTGTAGCAAGGCATGAGACTATCAGAATGTTGATTTCACTGGCATCACAAAATAAATGGAGCATTCATCACATGGATGTGAAAAGTGCCTTCTTGAATGGATACTTAGAAGAGGAAGCCTTTGTGGAATAGCCACAGGGTTTTGAAGTGCAAGGAAAATAACATCAAGTCTACAAGTTGAAGAAGGTTTTGTATGGCCTAAAGTAAGCACCAAGAGCTTGGTATGCCAGGATTGATGGATATTTTCAAGAGAATGGCTTCAAAAGAAGTAAGAGTGAACCTACCCTTTACTATAAACAAGAAGGTAATGATATTCTTATTGTCAGTTTATATGTTGATGATTTGTTGTATATGGGTAGCAGTTCTAAGATGAAGGATGAATTCAAATTTGCTATGATGAGTGAGTTTGAGATGAAAGATTTAAACCTCATGCAATATTTTCTTGGAATGGAAGTTTATCAAAGTGAAGATGAAATTATTGTTTGTCAGACAAAGTATGCAAAGGATATCTTGAAGAAATTTGATATGGCTGATTGCAAACCATCTCCTACTCCAATTGCTCATGGAGTTGTGTTGTGTAGAGATGATGGTGCTGAAATGGCCGATGAGATGGTTTACAAAAGTATTGTTGGAAGCTTAATGTTTCTAACAAACACAAGGCCTGATATTGCTTATTCAATTTCACTTGTTTCTAGGTATATGGCAAAGCCATCTGAAATGCATATGAATGCAGGTAAAAGAATTCTGAGGTATGTGAAAGGCACTCTAAATTTTGGCATTCATTACTATACTTCTAAGAGTTTTGAATTGGTTGGATTAAGTGATTCGGATTGGGGAGGTAGTTTGGATGATCGAAAGTCTACATCTAGTGACTGTTTTTCTTTTGGTTATGGTTTGATCACTTGGAGCTCAAAGAAGCAAAGTATAGTTTCTCTTTCTTCTACAGAAGCAGAATATGTTGCAGTCACCTCAGCAGGCACACAAGCATTATGGCTTAGAAAATTTCTTGAAGAAAAACAAATTCAACCTACAGTAATTTTTTGTGATAATATGAGTGCCATCAAATTGGCCAAGAATCCAGTACACCATAGTAGGACAAAACATTTTGACATGAAGTATCATTTTATTCGAGATTTGGTGCAAAAGTAGCAAGTTGAATTGAAATACATCAACACTAAAAAAAAACTAGCAGACATCTTCACTAAGGCAGTCTCAAAGGCCCAGTTTTTGAAACTCAGATATCTTATTGTGAGCCCTCTCAGCATCAAGGGGGAGTATGTTGATAACTGATGCTGTGCAGAATTTGACAGTGTCTATTTTAGGTTGCAGGTGTTTATTAAATAAATTTGCAGCAAACTTCACTGCATGTTAATGCATGTGAAGAATAAAATAATTTGCAGAATTATACATAGACCTACAGTTGATTTTACGACATGTAAATAATGCCTTTATTTCTATGCAATGTTATCTATATAAGTATGTAGCTGTGCAAGTCTAAAGATCAATGGGAGATAAATAATCAAAGGTTTTCTTTTCCTGTTTTGAATAAAAGCTTCTCTCTTGTTTTCTGTGTTGTTTTTCATTGTGCTATTTTAAATTAGGCTCTTTCATAATCTTCAGGGTGGGTCTTAATTTCAATTGGAAGGGCATTGGTTCTTGGAGCCCTTCAAAACGCACCACATTTTGTGCATGTTGCAGCAATGATCAAATTTGAAGAGTGGCTCTTAATTTCAATTGGAAGGGCATTTGTTCTTGGAGCCCTTCAAAGATATAGGGCAATATCAATAATTGTATTTCAATTGACAAGTATAAATTAACTAAACCCTTCCCTAAAATATGCAAAAAACAAATATTGCCCATCCAATTTTTTACAATCTTAAATAATTGAGCACTCTTTAATATCTACATGAAAAATGGTATAATTTCAATAAAATCTAATTTGAACACATTAATATGACATATATGTAACATTAATTTTATATTTCGTTAAAATAACAACTATTATGTTGTATTTTTCTAGGTTGGAGCACACTTCATTATACTACTTAGAGTATGCAATAATCATATTGGGGCATTTGCGTGATCTTATGCATAGTGTAGGACGCTGTAACTAGATAAAACTTAATTCAAACTGGAGAGAGGGCAGCCATTCAAGCTTGAGAGATGTAAGAATGATGGGCATTGGGTGCCTAAGAAAAAGTAATACATAGCTCAGAAAACATTAAAAAAAATCCTACAAGCAAGTTATCAACACTACCATCACCAAGGGAAATGGAATCAAGCCTAAGTTAACTGGAGCCTTGCAACTCATTGCATGTTTGAGTCTCGAGAGTCTATATTTTAAATTGAACCAAAACACCAAAAGAAGTTTGTTGTGGCTCAATTTGAGAAAATTCTAGATGTGAGTAATTAAGAGTTCAAAGCTCTAAAATTTGTTGTGTTTTCTACCAATCCACAATTTGGAGAATTCTCAGTCAGTGGCATGAAATTTAAGTTATTTAATGAAAACAATTAATGTATCTACCTCTATGTTGAAACCGTTTTCAATGCCGACGCACGCTACTACCCTCATTGTCTTACCAAAAAGCATGAGAATGAGGAAGAAGACTTAAAATTATGGACTTCACCTTCAAAGAGTGCCTTACAATTACATTCCTAAGGAGTGATAAGAAGATCACAAATATTAAAAGTTCCTAAGTGGTCAATCTATTGGATAAACCTTCTAAGTTCCTTGTGTTACGTTAATCTATTGGATAAATGATACGGCGGCTCCTTTAAAGTCTGCACTTTATTCGCTTTTAGCTTTTGGCAGCATGAGATCTATTGAAAAGAGTGGTCACCCAAAATATAAATATAGGGTTGGAATTTCAAATCCACCACCTAATTTGAAGGTTTAATATTTTTAACGTTTTAAGTAAAATATTTAACATTTAATTTTGACTTCGGATAAATAGCCTCGTGACGGGGAAGTTGCTCGTCAAATTCAATCTCGTTTTTTAATTATTCATCTTGGTTTACAAACAACATGGGTTTAATATAAAGTTAAGGTTAATTGGAGAGAAGGCCTCTTATAAACTTAAGGTAAATTGGAGAGCAGGCCAAATCTATTGTTAGGACTTGTCATTACATTATTAATTCATATCGTGATTTCTTGTTAAGAATTATTTTATTAGGCTTTGGAGGAGTGTAGAATAATAAATAATTTTTAATTTTATTATAACAATATTTTTTATAATAATATTTTTATAATAAATAATTTCTAATTTTTTATAAGAATATTTTTAATTAAACTTTTATTATGGAATAATAAATAAGTGAGAGCACAGTCACGTAAAGTCAACGAATCATTTAGTTTTGATATAAAGATAAAGTTCATTTAAAAATGCCAAATTCTATTCCCATTCTATTATTAATTTTCGTTATTAAAATTTCTTACTTTATTCGTTACCAAATAATTTTGGTGACACAAAAATTTGAAAAAGAAATTCACATCAAATTATATTTTAAAATTTTAATTAACATATATTTATAAAAAACTAGTTTAAATAATTGATATAGTAATTAATATTTTTTTAATTATTTTTCTGATCACTTTTATTTAAAATTGTAGATAGGGATTCAATTTATTGAGGTGTATTTTTTTTAATCTTAAATTTTGTATTATGTTCAAAAAAAATTATAGCTAACAAATTTTGATCCCTTTGGTGCTTGGTAAATCTGGTTTAAGATCGTTATATGCTCGTTTTAATATTTGTATTTTATAAGTTTTGACATTGATTTTTTAATTATTTTTCATTTGGTTCTAATTCTTATTTTATGAGCCAGACAATATTTTTTTTAATTACTTTTTTTAATTTATTGTAATCGTCAAGTGACAACATCTTCCCCATACTTGACTATAAAGTACCTCACTACTCTCGATGCTTATATAACATTGAATTAAAGATGACTCACAATCACAAAAATATTTTATTAATCATATAAATAATAATAAGTTTTACATAACAAAAAAATAAAATTGTGAAGTAAAGAAAATCCAAATATATATATATTGTTAAGGAAAATTCAAAAAATAATATCTACATTTTATTAATTATCTATTAAATATAACATAAAATTGTAATTAGTAAATCAATTTTGGAATAAAATATAGAAAATTAGCTAATGGGATAAATTTAGCCCTCATCCTTGAATAGATCGTTCATTTCATACTTTTCTTTGTCCTTTTATAGTTAGAATTTATTTCTCAGTAAGAGAATCTTTCAGTAAATAAACCTATATTGTTCATTTACTTTCCTTTGTTAATTTAACATTGATATATTGCCTAAGTGAAGTTCTTAAATAATATAAAACCATTAGTTAATGTAATCATGATTTAAAACCCTAAATTGTCCCCTCTTGGATCCTCTCTTTCCTTACACTCATACCAGCATGGCTACATGTGGTATTTCCACACAGGTTGAACAACTTAAGCAATTGCTCTCATAAACATATCAAAGATAAACACACCACTGTAGTGTGTTTTTAAATCCCTCAAAAAGAGAAATAGTCCACAACTCCACTTTATACAAGCACTTGAGACAATATATCAACTTGCAAATGACCCTCCATGCTCTTTTAAAAAAAGGGACCTATAGGGTGTTAAGTCATAAACCAATATATATGTTACTTGTTAGTATCAAGGAGAAAATGAAACATCAAATCATTTTATGTATTAGATTACATAAGTACATATGCGTACAAATAAACATACTTTTCCTAAAGACACATTTGACCAAGTTGATCTTAACTAACTCGTCAATTTCTAAATATCCTAGCATCCCCCCTTAAGAACAACTTGGGATAAGATTGAAGGATTTACAAATGTGGCACAATAGGAGAAGGAAGGAGGCATTAGAGCCCATCCCACCTTAATCATAACTTTTTAAACTCCTAGAACATAGTTCAAAGTTTGGAAAAAAATTGCTTTTGTAAGAGAATTTGTGAAAATGTCTACAACTTGATCATTTGTAGGGAAAAAGAGCACTTTGATAATGTGATCTTGAATAATATTTCTAATGAAGTGCATGTGTATCTCAATGTGTTTTCTACATTGTTGTTGAACTAGATATTTGGTGACATTGATGGCACTATTATTGTCCCCAACTTTGATGTTTCTTTTCCCAAGGTAATTCGGTAAAGTCCTCTACTTCATAGGACATCCTCCATACAAGCTCTCCATGAGTAGTTGTTACTAGTAAGAAGAATATCACACGGAGCTACCATATTATAATAAGTAGGTAATATGGCTTCAAAAGAAGAAAAAAAATAATGGTCTAGATGAAAAGATATTGAAAAAAATAGGTGGTTTAAAAAACAACATTGAAAACAGACTACAAATGTCAAAGTTATGCCATTTTGAAGAAAGACATAAAAATGAACCAAGGGGCCACGTGAAAGGCAAAGGTTGATCCATGTAGTGATGAGAGAAAAAATGCACTAAAGAATCCCCCTATTAACTTTTCTTATAATCTCTATTTTACAAATAAGTTGCTTTAAAATAAGTGACCCACTTTTATAAAACAATTGGGAAACACTTTTACAATAATGTTACTTTATAACTTAAAATTACATGAACTTTTACAAAAAGTAACAAAAAGAAGGACTTGAATTTGAACCCAAGACTTCTTACTTTTTAAAGTAACCTTCAACCAAGTCATCTAAGCAAAATACATAGTAATATTATGGAGGAGAATGTAGTTGTTGTTGTTGAAGAGCATGTCTACCCATAAAATCTTGATTTTTGGCCTACAAGACACTTTATGAAACCACACAAACAAGAAAACAGAATTTCCAAATCAAAATTTCCATATTTGTGGTTAGTCCTTGATTATGAAAGAATATGAGAAAAAAATTTAAAAAATCCTCTGGATCTGGTAAAATGTTTCTATCTTACGAAAACAAAAGTCTTTTTTGGTGAAACAAAAAGCATTTCCAACTAAAAGTAGTGCTCAAGATGCAATGGAGCACCTCTCTTAGTGCATAAATGCATAGAAATACTAGAACCCAAAAATAATTTAATGCATATGGAAACATTGGTTGTTAGGAACCCATGTCAACCCTTCTATTTACTTTGTTAGTATATCGTTGTTGGACGCATATGCTTTGTAAGTCGTCCCGTAGTAAATGTTGATTCATAGTTTGTATTGGCCCATGGTTTGTATTGACACATGGTGTTGACCCATGGTATTTGCGCCTAGACTTAGTATATAAGTTTTTGTTGAGACCGATGAAAGTACCGTGATGTTATTTGTATTGAGCTTGCTTAAAGGGGGTTGCCCCCTCAAAGTGGTTTGCAATCAATAAAAGTGATTATGAGTTATGTTATTTCTACTATCTCGTGTATTTTCATTAATTAATTGTTGCAGGTTCATCACATCTGGTATCAGAACACTTTCTTGGGCTCGTTGGGTGAAATTTCTGCCAAATTTTTTTCGCATCTATTGCAGCTTCGGATCTGGGAATAATCCCTATCTGCTTAACTGTGGGAAGTACTTGGGCATAAGCCCTAAAAATCATTGTGAGGAGTACCACAGGAACCCCGAAGTAGCTGGCCCATTGAGAGGACCTGCTAGTGAAAATGGCAATGACCCCTACCTAATTGACTAGTTCCCACCCGTGAGGTAAACCAAGAGCTGTCGTTTGTGGAAAAGTGGTTATTAGTTTTACCTGAGATGTGGAGTGAGGGGTATTGCCCCAATACGCAAGCCGTCAAACAGCATTGGTGGTCGAGTGAATCCCCTGAACCGATAGGAAGTCGAACATACCTGGGTCCATATGTATTTTCAGTTGAACTGTTGCTAATCACTTTCGTGCCATTGCAGATCCATCTGTTGCCGATCACTTCCTTGCCGTTGCAGATCCATTCCGAAAGCTGGTTTTGATCCAACCATTTCAGATCCATTCTAAAAGTCATTTCAGATCCAGTCGTTTTCGATCCATTCTGCACCGTTTCCGATCTCGCCATTTTCGATCCCTTTCGACAGCCGTTTCAGATCCATTCTGGAAAAAAAAAATTATGTTTTTTCGCCATATCTCCCTTGTTTTAACTCCGTTTTCCCTGAAAATTTGCTAACACCCCTGCAATCCCATTCTGCATATTTCATTCCTGAGGACCCTATCCCAAATTCCACTTCCCAAAGCCATAAATCCCACATTTGTCTATTTTTAGGGTTTTCCATAACTCCTTCAATTTTCACCCAATCGCCCTCAAATTTTGCTACCGTGTCCATTCCCTATTTATGCTTCTTTGTCCCTCTCTGACAAATTTTCTCATTCTTTCACCCCGCTTCTGAAATCTTCATTTTCTGCTTTCCTATCCATTCGAAAGTGTCCAAAACCTAGTCAAACCCCAATTACCCATCTGATTTTTTTCCCAATTCCAAATTTCCCTTTACTAAATAAGCTTCTGTTTGTGTTTTCCTATCCATTCCCCCCCCCCAAAAAAAAAACAACTCCTGGTTATGGTTGTCACCCGTGCAGGAGCAAAAACCATGGAGGAAGCACTTGCAGCCATCCAAACCAAACTCCAGGATCTTGATGAAAAATTTATAGGCCTCCATCTTGAGCATTCAACCATGAACAACAAATGACATTTCGAGTCTTCATCAGAGAATGGGTTCTCTTATTCCAACAATTTCCATGGTCCGAAGCTTGATTTTCCTCGCTTCAATGGTATTGATCCGACTGGATGGATCTATCGTGTAGAACAGTATTTCAGTCTGCATAATACTTTTGATGTCCAAAAATTTCTACTTACATCCTTTCATTTGGAACAGGAAGCCCTTGAATGGTACCGTTGGTACATCAAGGCTCATGACGAGCCAAAATGGACAGATTTTTGCCAACTCCTTTTGCAACAATTTGGTCCTAGTGCTTTTGATGACTTCACCGGAGCACTCACTAAACTTCGTCAAATTGGCACTGTGAGAGAGTATCAGGCAGAATTTGAGAAACTAACCAATCACACAGAAGGATTGTCTGATGACTTCTACAAGAGTTTTTTATCAGTGGTCTTAAGGATGAAATCCGCTCAGAGGTAAAAATGTTCTTTCCCAACACAATGATGGAATCCTTGGGGTTGGCTAAGTTGGCAGAAGACAAGATTGCAGCTCAACAACACTCCAAACCCACTTTTGTTCCCTTCTGAAATATGGGTTCTCAACGACCTCCCATCCGCCAACTCCTTGACCAACTACTATCAAGCATTTGTTCGAAATAGAGATGCAGGAACACAGAGAAAAAGGGCTTTGTTATAATTGTGATGAGAAATTCACTCGGGGACATAGATGTGTTCAACAAACGCTCTATCTCTTGGATGTGGATTCTCCGCTCGCCTCTGAAGTTGGTGAAGAAGCTCCAGATACACCGGATGATCAAGTCAACATTCAGGAGCCACCTATTGACCCCCCATCTCAGGACGACCAACCAGAGATATCTCTCCATGCTTTATCCGACGTCACCACCCCCCAAACAATGTGGGTCAGGGGTTACTTCAAGAAGCTTCCCCTTACAATACTCATCAATTCTGGTAGCACTCATAACTTCATCGACCCTCGGATTTCCAAACAGGCTGATTGTTTTGTCCATCCTTGCTCCAACTTTGAAGTCATGGTTGCCAATGGGGGAACCTTACCTTGCAAGGGAAAAAGTGTCACAATGTGTGTATCTCTCTGTAAGATTATAACCTGTGCTCTGACATGTTTGCCTTGTCCTTAGGCGGATGTGATGTGGTTTTGGGAGTTCAATTGTTACGCACACTTGGACCCATCTTATGGGATTTTGCTGAAATTTGGATGTAGTTTTCAGTCAATGGGACACAACACAAATTTATGGGCTTACAACTAGGGTCTCTCCGCATCATCAGTTCACATCGCCTGAAAAATATCCTTAAGAAGAATTCACATGGTGTCATCACTCAGCTCCATTCCATTTAGATGCACCCACCAACCGGTCTCCACTAGTTCCTTGGATAGATATGCAGGTGTCTTTGCTGCACCAGTGGGATTGCCGCCTTCAAGAGACCTTTCCGATAAGCATTTAGCCGCATCTACATCTCAGCAGGAAATGATGGCTATTTTGCATACAGTACAGAAGTGGCAGCCATCCTTATTAGGAAATTATTTCTGCATCAAGACTGATCTCCAAAGTCTGGAACGTTTCCTAGAACGATGGGTATCCTCCCCAGCACACCTGAAATGGGTTATCCAACTCATGGGTTATGACTATGCGGTCACTTACAAGAACGGTAAGGACAATATGGTGGCAAATGCTCCTTCTCGCACATTTGATGACCCAGTTTCTCTTACAACTATTTCTCTACTTGTTCCAAATTGGTTGCAATCTATTCAACAAGGCTATCTCTTCTATGAACTCCATGCTTCTTCATCAGCAGGGCACTCTGGGTTCCTCAAAACCTATGACTAGGAACAATGTAACTTATTTTGGCAAGGACTGAAAATGAAAATTCAACAAATGGTGGTTGAGTGTGATACTTGCCACGTCAACAAGGGTGAAACGACACTCCTTTCGGGACTGCTCGAACCCTTTCCCATTCCTACACAGATTTGGACAACTATTTCTATGGATTTCCTAGAAGCGCTCCAGTGGTACAATACCACATCTAAAAGGACACTATATCAAGCAGTCTATGGACAGGCACTGCCAGTTCTTCTTCCATACACGCTCAGCAGCTCCCTAGTTCAGGTAATTGAATCAATTCTTCGAAACCACGATCGGATTCTTCTCATTTTGCAGGACAATCTTCACATGGCAAGAATTCGACTGAAACAACAAGTTGATCAACACCATTCTGAGCGCACTTTTCATGCAGCTGATATGGTATTTCTTCGTCTACAACCTTCCAAGCAATCCTCCCTGAAACTCAAAAGGCGTCAGTGGGCCGGAATGCAACCCAAGGATGCTACAGGGGAACCACTCCTTCAGATTCTGCATCAATTTCCACATCTAAAGCTTTGAGGACAAAGCTTTTTCTAAGGGAGAGGGGATGTTAGGAACCCATGTCAACCCTTCTATTTACTTTGTTAGTAAATTGTTGTTGGATGCATATGCTTTGTAAGTCGTCCCGTGGCATTTGTTCATCCATTATTTGTATTATTGTTGTTGGATGCATATGCTTTGTAAGTCGTCGTCCCGTAGTAATTGTTGATCCATAGTTTGTACTGGCCCATGGTTTGTATTGACACATGGTATTGGTGCCTAGACTTAGTATATAAGTTTGTGTTGAGACCAATGAAGGTACCGTGAAGTTATTTGTATTGAGCTTGCTCAAAGGAGGTTTCCCCCTCGAAGTGGCCTACGATCAATAAAAGTGATTCTGAGTTCTGTTATTTCTGCTATCTCGTGTATTTTCATTAATTAATTGTTGCAGGTTCTTCACAATGGTTCAAGATCTTGATCATCAATGAAAGCTAAACTTCATAAGAGTTCTAATACTATGTTCGACTAACATAGGATATTTCCAAAAGATCGAACATCTTGAGAAACCATTCACATGAACATATCACAGATCATTACATTGGGTTTTTACACGGTTAAAATCCCTGAAGAGGGAAATAGTTGAAGACCCCAACCAAATAACTACTTGAGGAAATATATTATTTAAAGAAAAAAAATGTTACATATGAGTTTCTCACAATCAATCATTGAGAAAATGACCCTCCCATGTTCTTTATATAGAGGTCATGGAACAATCGATTGTTAAGCCATGGACCAATACCCATTAATGCGGAGCTGGAGATGAGCCATGATATCACTTTATGTCTAGAACATATCATGATTGTTAGATTACATAAGCACAAATGCATAATGGATACTAAAGAAACACACTTTACCTAAAGACACATTATACTGAGTTTAACTTAATTAACTCCTAACTGTCTAAATATCCTAACAATTGTTAAATATATAATATGATTATAATCTTTTAAATCCTTGATTACAACTTGCTGAGGTGAAAATTATACTATTTTATCTTTTACTGAATGAGTGATCTAATATATGGATAGAAGATCCTAAGAAAGATTTGGAACACGTAATATGTCATTGAAATGACCACCATCTTATTGAACTGCTCCAAAACCTAGAACACTAAGAGATCTATTAGCACCAACAAATATTTGTTTGGTTTTGCATTCCTTAAAATAATGAAAAATGGTTTAATCCTTAGCCATATGACAAGAATCTCAAAAATCAATTAACCACTCATTAGAAGAAGAAGTGGATGACACACTGAATGAAAAACTAGAAGCAAAAAGTGTATGTCCATGAGAAGAAGAGTTAGAAGAAGAATATTCAAGATTGATGTTGTGATTCTTCCTTGCTGCTTCTCAAGGTTCCATTTTCTTGAAACATGTAGACTCCATATGACCATCTCTCATAGAAAAACTATAATGTTTCTAAGTATTCATACCTTCTGATTTAGTGACTTTATCAGCATTGGGAGTTGGACTTGCTTGTCAAGAGGATTTGAGACCCTTGTTTTGTTTATTGTTCCGAGGATGTTGTTTTTCTACATTCTTGTATTCATGTTTCTATTGTGCCACTAAGATTTTGTGTTATAGAGAAAATTGACACTTCTCTCTTCTCATGACGACAGTACCCAAACTATTCCTGTTCATCCAAAAATATGAACCAAAGTGCCCTTGATTTGACCCCAAATGATGCCCCCATTACTAAAAGAAAGATCCCATCTCATTACCCTTCATCCTATATAGTTGCATCAACAAAAAATCCCATTCATGTATTTCACACTAGCAAGGAGCGGGAAATGCTTGTCTCCTTCAAGCAAAGCATGAATGCCTCAACATTTCTTGAAAAAATATAAAAAAAGTGACATGCAAATATTGTACAAAAGCCAAGAGACTTTACCCTAGCATGTTTGGATTTGTTCCATCTTAAAATTTCACACTTGTGTGAGCATTTTTTTATGAGCAACCCAATTGGATATACACTAAATTGTATTTTACACAACAAATGCTTTCATGCATGGTAACCAGCCTAGATCCAAATCCTAGGCTCTATCAAGTGCCGAAAGGGATCAAATCTTCCGAGGTGCAAACCTCTCCTTGAATAGCTCCTTGAGTGCAATACCTGAGCCACATAATCCTAAGATCTAAAGTCTCTAGTTTAAGTCTCATATTTACTTTTTACTTTGTATTATTCTTTTTTATTTATGGCCGACATAATATTTATTACTTTTTACTTTGTATTATTCTTTTTTGTTTACTTTGTCAACAAGTCAAACTCGACAAATACTCTAAAGTCTCATGTTTACTTTTTACTTTGTATTAAAAGTAAAAAGTAAAGTCTCTAGTTTAAGTCTCATATTTACTTTTAACTTTGTATTGTTCTTTTTTGTTTATGGCCGACATAATATTTACCACTTAATCCTAAGCTCTAATTCTCTAGTTTAAGTCTCATATTTACTTTTTACTTTGTATTATTCTTTTTTGTTTATGGCCGACATAATATTTATAAATTTTTAATTTGTATTATTCCTTTTTGTTTACTTTGTATTATTTTGTTACTCGACAAACTCGACAAACACTCGAATCACAAGATCTCCCTCATACTGGGTTGTAGAGCGCCTCTAGGCGCAATAAGATAATGGGATCACATATAAGAGGGATAAGGGAGCGTTACTAGAAACATTAATGTAAATAAAACCAAATTTAAACCATATTAAATAATCCCTTGAAGTGATTTTAACAAAATTTGTATGACTATACGAATGGTTCAAGAAGCCATATTTGAAATACTAAGCATTGAAAAATTAAAGTGAAATCGAACATTATGATATTTTAAAAGATTTTTTTTAAATGAATCAACAATTTATCTGCTCTATAAAGTTACTCCTTACAACAACAGAGAGACATCACAAAGAGTTCTTTACGTTGCTTTTGTTGAACAACTAAACAAGAGCTATGAGGTGGCAATGTCCCCAACATTGACACTTGGGCTAGTTGCAACTAGCTTTGAGGAAGAGTTTCTAGCTATTATATTTTGCACTTGGTCCAAAGACCTCAAGAGTTAAAGCTAATTAATGCTCTATTACTATTCAAAGCTTGTACAAAATTACGGAATTTTCAAGTATATGAGAACACTGATCAATAAGATGGTTCGAAGACAGTTTTGGAAGAGCTAAATTCTTTAGATAAGGCTTAGAATGTGAAATCAGTTCATGGTTAATTATGCCAAGAAGGATCTTGTAAGAGAAAATTCAAACATAAAGTCTTTCTACAATGCATGTTGCTAAATTTACAATATAGTGCATTGCAATGGTTTCTACTTGAAGGGTTGTTGAAACTGTTGGTTTCAAACTTTTCTTAATTTGGAATTTAATTTCATTGGTTTAATCACTTTAAAGAATGAAAGACCTACTCATCTAGATTCAAATTATTAATTTGTAAATATAATATCATCTTAGCAACTATGTTCCAATTTATTTGCTTATCCAATGCTTGAATATAACTATTGCATGGAGAAGGATTTGAAGCCTGGAAATTTTTAAAAATTAAATTCATTTTCTTGCAAAACAACATTAATGCAGTAATGCTCATCCTGATTCATTTAAAAAAATCCTAGCTAGCATATAAATTTGCAGCTGAAATTTATAATTTGAAACCCAAAAACAAACAGATGCATGTATATGCTCTTTCATTAAAAACTAGTGTAGTCATTGTAATAAAAAATAACACATTTTCATTAAAATATATAAAAGATAGTACCACAAATACTGTGTCAATATTGCGTCGACATTACCAATGCAAACACATAATAAAATATATTTATCTTAAATATGTGAAATTCCAAGTCACAACAGATCTAAGAGCTGAGTATACCTCACTTGTCAGCTGGTTGTAGATCATGCAATGGGTCCTCATTGAACTGCACACTTCTTTCAATGAAGCATCTCTTTGTTGAAATCTCCATCAGCTTGTAAGCCTTTGCATCTTCTGCATATCCAAGAAGGATGCATTCGCTACTTTGAGGTTGAAGTGCTTTCCTCTTATCAGTGGGGATTCTGGCCCATGCCTTGGATCCAAAAATCCTCAGATGAGAGACATCAGGTTTGTGTCCCTTCAATGCTTCGAACAAAGTGACCCCGTCAACCGATTTGTAGGGTAACCTATTCTGAATGTATGTGGCATAGTTTATGCTTCTACCCAGATATTTGATGGGAGATCTCTTGCTTCAAGCAAGCAGGTAGCCATCTCTTTCAATGGCTTACTCTTCCTCTCTGCTACACCATTTTTTTGTGGTGTGTATGGAACACAATGTTGAATTTGAATGCCTTAGGAAGCACATAGTTGCAGAAAATCTCTTTTCATGTACTCCCCTTCATTATCATATCTGAGTGCTTTGATCTTCCTTCCAACAATGTTCTCAACTAGGGCTTTGAAAAATTTGAAGCATTCAAACACCTCAGATTTATGCTTGAGAAAGTAGATCCAACATAACCTAGAGTAGTCATCAATGAAGGTCATAATATATCTGGATCCATTCATTGAAGGAGTGGGAATCGGTCCTGAAACATCACTGTGAATCAGATCTAGGATGGAGGAAGCTCTCTTTGCCTTCCCAACTTCATACTTTCACTCTGGGTGCTTCCCTACCAAGCAACTTTTGCATATCCATTGAGAGAATTTTATGTTCGGTAGACCTTCAACCACTCTTCTTTGTGCAACTGCTCGAGATATTTGAAGTTTAGGTGTCTGAATATTTCATGCAAGAGCCTACTTGTCTCATTTGAATGAGTCAAGAGAGCACTTTGATGTGAGTATGGAAAGAAGGAGGAGAACTCATAAGTTTTGGAGGCATGATTTGCAACTCCTTTGGCTATCATCTTCCCAAATGAGATCTCAACAACCTCAACTGAATCAGTTCCAAATACTACTTTCTTTGGAGGACCTGTGTGTGTCATCTGGTAAATAGACAACATATTAGATGCTAGAGAGGGCACATACAATACATTGTTGAACCTTCCATGCTCAAGATGTATGGTACCTTTCCCTTCAGCAAATATTTGAGAATCATCTCCCATGTGTATGCTTGGTCCATTGGTGAGATATAATGAAGAAAATGGATCTTTGGAGGAAACCATGTGGTTGGAGGCTCCAAAATCAATAAGATAATATTGGGATTGTGAGAACCCAGCCTTCAATGCATGGCATCTATCATGATCTCCTGAATTGCCTCCTGGATTAGTATTCCTTGCACCTTCAGGAAGGGAAATGTTATGTTTCTGAAGGAGTTTTTCCATTAGATCTATGGTCTTCTTCATACAAGAACTCCCAGGATGATTACCCTTCTTGTAGTATGTACACTTGGATTTCTCAAACTTCTTTTGTTTGTCCTTATTGGAGCTTGAGGATCCTTCTGTTGGACTTGGTTTGGAATTCTACTTGGGTTTAGATGGCCTCTTATCATTTCCCTTGTGCTTCCCCTTCCCATTCGCACTTTTTGGTTATCCAGCCAAAAGAGCTTGATTTTTGGAGGCCTTCAAGGCGCCCATCTGGATCAAATGATCTTGTTCTTGGATGAGAGATTCATTGAAAACATCTAAGGAGGGCATCTTCCAACCAAGGATTGACATTCTCCCAGAATGGAAGGTAGAGACAAAGATGGAGAAATCAGGGCCTAGCTTGCTCAAAATGGATAGCACCAACTGCTCATCCTTCTTCTCAATGCCACACTACTTGCATTGCATAACCAGAGATTTGAATTTTTAAAATAATTGCTGAATGGTCTCAAAACTTATCAGTTGAAGAGAAATCAAATCATTTTCCAGAATATGGCCTCTTAGCTCATCTTGTTTGCTGAAGAGGGTCTCTAACTTCAACCACAATTCTCTTGGAGTCTTCAATCCATCGAGGTGGAAGAGTATATCTCTATAAATATGAATACACATGAAACCAAATGCTTCATCCAATCTATTTAGATACTAGGGCTTATCCACATCTACTTGTGGGGAGAGTTCGAATTGTCCATTAGAACTGCTGGAGCGAATACAAGGTGAAACTGTTGCTACTGCTGCAACTGCTTTTGCACTAAAAAAATTTGAATAACCTGCAAAACACTCTCAATTTTGGAGATAGAATACTATTGAGCACTGCTTTAGGACAGTAGGAACATTTTTACGGATCCTTCACACCTGTATAGACCTCATTGGATTTCTCTAATGAATTCAATGTAATGGCAGCACGATTTGTTGTGGAAATCTAGAGGTTTTTGGTGCACCACCCAAAGTAGCTTCTCAACCTATGCTCAATGGCTCCGATAACATGTGAAATTATAATTCACAACAGATCTAAGAGCCGAGTATACCTCACAGAGAAAGAATGAGCAGAAAAGTTGAATAAGAGTGAAAACTGCGGTAAAAAAGAGCAGAGAAATAATTATGTAGAAGAACTCAGATAGGATCAGAATAATGTCACATGATCCAATAATCAGTATATTCAACAATGATGATACAATGGAGAAAATTTGAATCACACATGAGAATTCGAACCTCAGTTGGTCTAGCATAGGGATTGCCACCACTAGAGTGCTCCGGAAGACTCAAACTCAATTGAACTGAACCTAAACTCATCTAATTGAAGTCACAATTAGTTAACTGACTAAGGAGGGCGCAACAGTGAGTTTGTCATGCATGTTAATCAGAAATGGGCGCATGATGCCATAATCAATGGTATCCATAGCTCTAACCCCCCACAAGAGTAAGCTAACTCAGGTGGACTACACTGGAAAACTTAGTAGGTTCCTATAAAATAGGGAATTGGCTGAAGTGGTCCTAAAATGATGCATGCAAGGCTCAGAAGGTGGTAGATGGATCCTAGATGACATATGCATACCACTATGGGGAAAATGACAACATCGACAACTAGGAAAAATAAATGATGTTAGGTAGGACAAGGATGGAGTATTAAAATATCCTAACAAAATATTGTAACTAAAGTTTTATATAAATATTCAAACACAATTGCACAAACACATGACACTAAAGGTGAAACTTGTTACAATTTTTAATACAATTTGTCACAATATGTTTTGATATAGAATGGACTATGTTTTGATACACAATCTGAAAAAATCATATTTTTTCACTATGCTATGTAGCTAGAGTTACTAAACAAATCTTCTTTCTTTTATTCTATTTTGCATAGAAACAATTTATGCAAAGGAGAAAGATTCAATGCAAAAAATAAGAAGATCTATATAATAGCTTGATTAAGACTTATTATTCAAGCTTTAAAACAATATATGCATGGAAGCTTGATTTAGACCAACAACAATGCAAGGTTAGATTTTATGAAACTTGAGAAGTGTTCATTAGAAACCTAAGGTCAAACTATGACAGTACTGCTAGCCTGCAACACTTATTGGTTGATGTATATAGATGTAAGTTGCAACAATGAAGCAAAATTTGTATTTAGAACTATGAACAAAGGCTAAAGTGCAAGTATGAAAACATTGTCTAGAATAGAACAAAGTAAAGAGTAAAAAGATTATTTTGTCTAGAATAGCATTGCAATTCACTTGTTCCTTGTTAAGTTTTTCTCATGTAAAAAATTATGCTGTCCATTTCCAAGGTAAATAGTTCTTCTTGACAGAATCTGCATAGGTTGAAGACTATTGAGGAAACACTTTTAGAATATTCTTCATATGAAACAATTGCCACTGTTTAGAAACATTGCTTGAGCAATGGGTTACTCAAAGTGCATATATTAGGCCGCCATCTATTTCTAAGTTGCATTATAGGTTATGTTCATAGCTTTATGTTGTCTCATGTTTGCAATATGTACATAGCAAGGAATTCTAAATCATGGCAGATTGCATTCGCTGTAGATGCATTGGAATGGAGGTGCAAATGCACTTCTGGGTTGAAGTATTCCATGTATCTATAAAATTCATTAAAAAAAAAGAGAGAGATGCAAATAAAATACATAATATCAATTCTTTTTCAATGAATAAAAATAAACTAATTTTTTTTTCCCTATGAACAATAATTGAAATTTTGTTTTATGCATGTGCAATTTTCTATAGTAAAAAACACAGGAAGAATGCAGTGTTGTGAATTAACCTATGTTTTTAACTCAATGACTAGGAGCAAGTTTTGGATTGCATAATTATCGTTCAAGGGATCAATAAATGTGGTTGTGGAGGTTCGTATCAAGTCGAATCCTCTAGAGCCATTTCTAATGATGTTTTTGAACAAGTAGAATGGTGGATCCTTAGATGTGATTTGTTCTTGTACCTATAAGAAAAGATCTTTATATCCTTCCTTGTTTTGTAGCTGAAATAGAACCAACAAGCAACTATTAGATATTCATAGCAAAAAGGAAGGTCGAAGCTATTTACATTTATTTTCTAGTTCAAAGAAGGGAATCAGAAAAGTAAAATAAATAAACATTTTGGCAAGAAATCAATTTGTATGCAAAAGTGATATGTATAGTTGCATGGTCATTTGTTGTCTTGCCATCTTTAATATATAAATTGAATTGTCTATTGTTGTACCAATATGCAACTACTACTGCTACAACATAACCAACAACATAAGATTCATTTGATGAGAATAACTCATTGATGGTCATATCTAGAGGTAGATTGTGCATTTTGCAAACTTGATCAATTGTCTCAACTATAGTACTTGCCAATATCACAATGGAGTACTTTGCATCACCTCGGTCATATTTCCCTTTCTTTTTCATCCCAAACCTAGTGATAATAATTCTTTTCCTAGGAATAAAAAAACCACCAAAGCGTTTGATCAAATTGTCATTTACACTGGCTGTAATTGTCATTTTCCCATCTCTGTCCACCAAGTATACACACAAAATTTGTGTCTTAACAGGACAATTTTGGCTTTTGTTTTGTGCAGGTCCATATACTGCCAAAATATCTCCTTCAAAAACATTGTTGGATGTCATTATGCAGAGCTATATGATAGTATGTGATTGCTACGATGTTTGTTTTAATCTGTAATTTGTAGGGCACAAAAGCAGGGGGGAAATCAACAAACAAAAACAACCGAGGTTTCTGAAATAAATTTGGGCACTACAACAAAACAGGCAATTAGTGCCTAAAATAGCGCCATAATTTAGTGTATTTGAGTTCACGAATTGGACAATTTTGTCTGTTCCAAACTCGGTGCCATATTGCATGCTCACTTTGGCGTCAGAATTAGCACTGGAAATAGTGTCGGAAGTAACTCCTAATGAAGGTATGGATTAAGTGCCGGGAAACGCCGCGCAAGAATCAACGCCTAATTTAGCGCCTAGATTAGATCCTATTTCAGCGCCTAGAATGACATTGAAAATAAATCCTAAAATGGCTTCCAGTTTTCCATCCAATTTTGCTTCTAGTTTTGCTTCCATTTTTGCTTCTAGCTTTGCTCCTAGTAGTGCCTCCTGTTTTGCTTCTAGTTTTCCTCCTAGTTGTGCATCCTATTTTGCTTCTGGTATTGTGTCGGAAATAACTTCTTTTTTTCCTTTCTAGATGATGCCAACTTTTGTTTCCATTATGACGTACTTTGTTGCTTCTAGTTTTGCTTATGGTATAATGTCTCTTGATGCATATAGCTTTGGTTCCAGTTTTACATCTTTTGTTGCTTCTAATATGGCTTCTGTTATTATGTTTTTTGTTGCTTCTAAAGTTGATTCCATTATTACTTCTTTGTTTTCTACCTGATTTTCTTCTATTTTTGCTTCCTGGGTAGCGCCAAGTTTTGCTTCAGTGATTGCTTCAGGTTTGTTTCTAGTTTGGCTACCATTGTTGCTTCGATTTATTAATTAATATTTTTTATTTCAATTTTATTACTTAAATATATCATGCCTATTAAATAACTTATATGATTATAGAGTAAGTCATATGCATTTGAAATATTTTATAGGATAACATTTATAAACAATTGCTATGGAAACAAACATCCATACAAACTAACAACGTCATTATACTTATTAAATATCCATCAAAATAAAATCTACAACTAGTATTTATAAAATAACAAGATAATTATTATAACATGATAATCATTTATAATTAAAACAAGTGAGTCAAATACCTATAATTTAGTTGAATTTGACAACATCCATCCTCATTAGTAAATTATAATAATCATATGTAATAAATATCAATCCAAAAATCGTCGACCACTTCCAATATATATAAATTGACAAGTCAATACTGATAAGACCATCATCATATATAACTAAAACAAGTGAAAGTCAAATATGCTAGTAGATCAATAACATGTCAAAATTATACATGTCCAACAGTCGACATAAATCAAAATGATACATGTGTAAATGATATAAGTCAAAATGATAAATGATGTAACTCAAAATGATACAACTCAATAATATGGTACTGCAAGTGAAAATGATACATATGATAGTAAACATGAAATGAGGCCTCATAATGATATATCAACAATGGTCCATGATGTAGTCCATATGATCAAATATGTCAGTGGCTACTACCGGCAATTTCCTCCTCCTCATCATCACCATCATGATAATCATCAATGTGATCATCATAGTCATCCTCCTCGGTGTCTTCTGTATCAGCCTCGTCATCATAATCCCCCATGTTTGTACCATACCCAACCTAATCTAGATCTATATCATCATCAAGATCAATTGGATCTTCTACAAGATCCGTGTTCTGCAAAAAAACATTAAAAATGAAAAGTTATTATTTATTTCATGTAATAATTAAGTTTTCTGTTATATTTCTAATATTACAACATAGGAAACACAACCATAATCATATTACATCAATATCAAAGTTCACATACCATAATAAAATTTCAAATAAGTTACAACTAAGTTGTCATTCCAATGATGTAAAACATGCAACAGTTCTAATAAATGCTAGTAAAGATAATAAAAAAAATTGTTATACAATTTAGCTATCAAATTTAAATTCTATAAACTCCAGCTCATCTGTGTTGTGGCTACCTGCTAAAGTTACGATGAAGTCATCTAAGTATCCCATCTCTTCCAACTAGGTCTATTCCCACCAAGTGGGTCTACTAAGGTGGTCCTCCTACCACTAGGGTAATTTTTAAGGGTGAAATTTCACCAATTGGCTATTTTCAGGCTTTTTTTCAAAAAATAAATTCGTTATTTAGTCATTTTTAGTCTCTAATATCGCATATATTTACATAAAATCTGTTTTTGTATCATAATATTCACCAAAATCTACATATTTCAAGAGTAAATTGTATGTTTCATATTTAATATTTGCCTACCTATCTATATATGTTGCACAGAATTGCAAGTAGTTAGTGCTCCCTAGTGTATCGTGACAAGGGACTAATCGCCTCTCGTGGATCCTTGAAATCTGGCGGTGGTGAGTTTACCAATTACCTGCGGGTTTTGGTGTAATGACAGTCGTACTACCAACAATTGGTATCAGAACTAGAGGTCACGAGTTCGATACACATTCGGCTCATGCTGAGGGGGATATTGTTGCATGAAATTGCAAGTAGTTAGCGCTCCCCAGTGTATCGTGACAAGGGACTAATCGCCTCTTGTGGATCCTTGAAATATGGCGGTGGTGAGTTTACCAATTACCTGCGGGTTTTGGTGTAACGACAGCCGTACTACCAACAATATACATTTTTTTCAATCCAAAATAATCGCCTAGGATACTCTACATAAGTATAATATTATAATCCTTAAAAATAACCCTGCCTGCCACCTCAAAAATGCTGCATAACTAGCTCTATGTCCTCCAGTCAATCTAAGAAAAGGTCGACCCCATAGTTTGTACAATGGTACCTCTCTAATGCCCAGTATGATGGAGTCTTGACCATACACAACTCCCTCTGGCCATAACTGTACTGAGTGTCCTCTAAACTGAAATGTATAACCTTAATCCTCCAAGGCTAAAACTGAGAGCAAATTTGCTCTTAGATGAGGAACATATAGAACATGATGATAGGCTAGAGTCCATCCTGACTCTAACTCAAATACAACTAAACCCTCTCTTCTATGGACTGATCCTTCTAGGTGGATCCCACACCTCACCAAGTATCTAGTAGCTACTGATATAGGTGGTTGAAATAGATCACACTCCCATGTCATATGGCATGTGGCACCACTGTCTAGATACCACCCATATCAAGAAATATCCTCTGAATCCAGGAGTAAGACATAATCCGTGAACAGAGTGGAGAATACTCCTTGAGCATGTTGAAATAGTGGTACAAGGGATGTCAATTATACTCAATTATACTTATTAGATTAATGCAGAAAGAAACTTTTGCTGTCGTTTAAGAAATTGAATAACACCAAAATATTACAATGTAGCGAAACAACGAATAATTCAGCCACACATCAATTTCCATGCTCATGTTTCAAAGAATAATCTCAGTTGTCTTTTTCTTAATTTCCATGCTCCTGCTTGAGTTTGCATCATTGTGCCTATCCACACTCTTAGGAAAAAATCCTTCCAACAATGCCACCATGGACTCAACAATGTTGTTTGCAGTGTTCACCAATTACGTTTATGTGAAGGCAATCATTAAGGTTTCGTAACTATATATTTTCTCAAATCACACCAAATGTGCCCTTGATATTGCATTCTCACATGAAACATTAAATGCATGACATATATATTTAAAATCATTTATTTCGTGCACCCATAGAAAATTCTCATAGTGTCCCTGAATGGCCCCAGGGTGCTAGGAAAAAATGGCCATAGAACCAAAACCATGTCCTTGGTCACGAAGCCATCAATTTCGATGGATTCAGGATTTCAGGTTTTAGCAGGGGGATGCCTCGTACCATGACTCAATTTTGCAGAAATATTCAAGGGAGTCAAATTTGAGCCAAACGCTCACACGCTCACACGCGATCATGGCTAGCATGGATACATCCACAATGGCCAGATGCATGTGTGGGAGCTGATGAAACCTAGTTACGTTTCCCGGTTTGGGTTTTGTGCCCCCGTAGCAAATTATCATAGTGTCCCTGAATGGCCCTGGGGTGCCAGGAAAAATGGACATAGAACCAAAACAGTGTCTTGGGTCATGAAGCTTTCGATTCCTATGAATTTGGGATGCCATGTTTCAGTTGGGGGAACCACTGTACCGTGACTCGATTTCCCAGAAATGTTCTTATTGTCTTGTCTCCGGAGCTAGGGTTATGCTTAGTGAAGGCCATGCCAATTTTGCACAAGGGATTCAAATTTGAGAGGAACGCTCCCATGCAACCGTAGCTAGCATGGAAACATCCACAATGTCCATATGCATGTGTGGGAGTTGACGAAACTCGGTTACGTTGCTCGGTTTGGGTTTCATGCCCTCGTAGAAAATTCTTAAAGTGTCCCCGGATGGCCTAAGGGTGCCAAGAAAAAATGGCCTTAGAACCAAAACCGTGTCTCCAGTCGCGAAGCTATCGATTCTGATGGATTTGGGATGTTGGGTTTCAACTGGGGGACCCCCTATACCATCACTCAATTTCCCGAAAATGTTTCTATTGTGTAGTCTTCGGAGCTAGGGTTCTTCTCAGTGAAGGCCATGCCAATTTTGCACAAGGGGGTCGAATTTGAGCCAAACGTTCCCACATGACCATGGCCATTTTGGAGACATCCACAATGACCATATGCATGTGTGGGAGCTTATGGAACCCGGTTACGTTGCTCAGTTTCGGTTTCATGCCCCCATAGCAAGAGTCTCAAAGTGTCCCTGAATGGCCTCGAGGTGTTGGGAAAAAATGGTCATAGAACCAAAATTGTGTCTTCAATCACGAAGCCATTGATTCTGATGGATTTTGGATGCTATATTTTAGATAGGGGACCCCCCGTACCATGACTCAATTTCCTAGAAATGTTCTTATTGTGCCGTGTCTAGAGCTAGGGTTCTGCTAAGTGAAGGCCATGCCAATTTTGCACAAGGGTGTCAAATTTGACGCGAATGCTCCCGCGTGACTATGGCCAACGTGGAGACATCCACAATGGCTAGATGCATTTGTGGGAATTGACAGAACCTAATTACATTTCCCGGTTTGGGTTTCGTGCCCCTCTATAAAATTCTCAATGTGTCCTTGAAAGGCCCCGGGGTGCGAGGTAAAAAAGGCCATAGAACCAAAATCGTGTCTCCAGTTGCGAAGCCATTGATTTTGCTGGATTCAGGATTCTAGGTTTCAGCTAGGGGACCCCCCGTACAGTGACTCAATTTACCGGAAATATTCCTATTGTGTCGTCTCCAGAGCTAGGGTTCTTGTCAGTGAAGGCCATGCCAATTTTGCACAAGGGGGTAAAATTTGAGCGGAACACTCCTGCGCGACCATGGCTAGTGTGGAGACATCCACAATGGAAAAATGCATGTGTGGGAGATGATGGAACCTGGTTACGTTTCCCTATTTGAGTTTCATGCCTCGTAGAAAATTCTCAAAGTGTCCTTGAATGGCCCCGATGTGCCAGGAAAAAATGGCCATAGAACCAAAACCATGTCTTCGATCATGAAGCCATTGATTATGTTGGATTCGTGAAGCCAAGTTTTAGTTGGGGGACCCCCTGTACTGTGACTCAATTTATCAGAAACGTTCCTATTGTGTTGTCTTTGGAACTAGGGTTCTGCTCATTGAAGGCCATGCCAATTTTGCACAAGGGGGTCAAATTTGTGTCGAACGCTCCCGTCCAACTATAGCCACCATGGAGACATCCCCAATGGCTACATGCATGTGTGGGAGCTGACATAACTTGGTTACATTTCCCGGTTTGGGTTTCGTGCCCCCGAAACAAATTCTCAAAGTGTCCTTGAATGGCCCCAGGGTGCCAGGAAGAAATGGCCATAGAACGAAAATCATGTCTTTGGTCGCGAAGCCGTCGATTCCGATGGATTCAAGATCCTAGGTTTTGTTAATTTTTGATTTTTAATTTATATTTGCAATAATACTTTAAATCAAATAACAATCATACACATAAGAAATCACATTCGACACATGCATTTACCATGGGTAAAACATCTATGAATCGAGGGAGAAAACCCCAACAAAACCATCCTTAGTATATTGATAGATAACAGAGAATTTCTTTTACGTCAAGAAATCATGATGCAATTACATAGAAAGAGAAAGATAAATAAGAGAGACTCGGAATAATATCCCGCACAAAGAGAAACACATTTCCTTCAAGAGAGAAGAGAATTTGCTTCACATTGAATTCATCAATCTTGTATAACATATTTATATATTCTTCACATGCATCAGATTATATTTTTATCTTCTGACTTCAAAATGAACCCACCCTCCATCTGGATGCATCAATAATGCATGAAGAACTGTGCCCCACTTCTCATGCAATGCATTAACTCACTGAACTGACTCTTAGGATGAAATCACCCCTTAACTGAAAGCTTTCCCACTTAGTTAGGTGTCTAACTTAAGTATCATCATGCAAGTGTTGCAAATCAAGTGTCATCTTTTAGTTTAACATAAGTGAAGTATTTTAGTTTAACATAAGTGTCATCATGCAATAACTCTTAGTTAACTAGATGTTCTTTGTTATCACTTAGTTAACTCTATTAACTTATTCTTTCTTGTTAACATCACTATAGTGATCCATTCATGTTCTCCCTTGATTTACTGAATTCTTCAGTAATGTTTAACAATTTGAATTCTCTCTTAATTAATTCTTTTATGTTCAATTCGAATTCTCTCATATCTTATCACATCTTATCTTTATATCTTGTCTTATCTGCATGGTCCACATGTGCAATCTTAATTATCATATCAAATATACTAAGGATATTTTTCCAATGACGTGATCATATTGTTCTACTATCATTCCAAGTGGTTCTGTGCTAAATTAATTCAATCTAGAGGTGGCCAATCTCTGAAGGAGACTTAATAGCTCAACCATGGTTAGTATACATTACACACCATACATGCTTCAACAAGCAAAGCATCACCTCAACACATGAGGATCTGTCTTGACACACAAGACCTTAGCCTTGACTAGCAAGGTTGTACAACATAATCACTTTGACATACAAATCACTTTCTTGAACACCTGAAGCTTAACCATTCTTGAGTCCAACTCAAGATTCTTCTCCAAGTTTTCTAAGTCCAACTCAGGGTACTATAAGGAACTACCTCAACACACAAGGTTCAATATTGACACACAAGATTGCTCTGGTGTAATGTCCCCCATTTTGACCCTTGTGATATTTTGGGCTATAATGTAAATAATGTATGCATATTATGTATGATTCCTAGCGTGGAGCTCAAGGCCAAGGCCCTGCTAGTGAACGCTCGATCTAGGAGAGGCAAGTATTTGAAATTATGTTACCCATGTGATAGTAAACCATGGGAATTGTAGATATGCATCTTAATATAAAAGCCCACAACTAGCTATGCAATGCAACAAGAGATGGGGGCATGATTTTACAAGGAATTGGGAGGGAAAACATTCAAACCCTTGAGCCAACCAAGTCAAGCCAAGTGTCAATGAGAGAACCCATCAAACCCTCAACTACCCATGTTGACTTTTGTACCCAATCATTGATTTCTCCCAAGAGTTGGTTGAGGTAGTTAATGCCTCGGGGAATGAGAGGTATGGCTGTCCAAATTCGAGTATGGGCAAGCCACCCTGCATGGGAAATCGCGTTTTGCTTCTTGGGAAAGAAATGAACCATGATTTTCTCTTCCAAGCCATTATCCATCAACCAGTCTTCCTCCCTCACAAATGGGGAGCTACCTGGGTGCTTTGCAGCCACATTTTTCTAGTTATCCTTGTTTTCTTAGCCAGGAGAAGGGTGTTTTTGTGTTGTCTACCAGTGGGGAAGAAGAGGAACTGACTTGGGGTTCCATAGAGGTCGTTTTGAACCGTTGAATGCCTAATTAGCTGGGGAAGAACTCATTTTCCCCTATGATTGTTTTTCCCATCCCTTAATCCATTGTTGAATGGAAACGATTTGGGAAAACCCTTGGCCAACCTGTTGGTAAATCCATTGCTTTGGCTTGAACTTGAGTGTAAGCCTCCAGGGTTCAAATGTAGCCTGATAAACCCAGCTATGGATTGGCTTGGCTCAGATGAAATGATCAATTGGCAGTGAATAAGCTGGAATGTTCCCTTTCCTTGTGAGAATCATGCCCAGCTTGGGGGTGGCCTTCGGATGGACTCAGTATAAGCTGTCGAAGAGCCTATGGTTGGGTGGAATGTTGCAGCGACATAGCTAGTTGCTTGGGACAATTGCACAATGAAGATAAGTGTTTTCTGTCTATGTATTTACTTCTGCAATGCATTAATTTGATGACTGTTTTTATATGCTGGATGGGCATGAATTGTGTGTGTGGATTAGTTTTAATTCCACTGTGCATATTGCCTAATTTGTATCTGCACACCAATGTTTATACTCTTATGATTCTAATTAGTGGGTTGAGTATTATGAAATGCCCAGATTTTAGTGCCATGTTCCCTTCCTTGCATTGGGTCAGCAGGTGGGTACATTACATCTGGAGAATGAATCATGATGATGTAACTTTAACACTCCATCTCAGCAAGGGAGGCATTCTCTGCCATCCCAAGCTTGTCTTGCAAGTACCTATACTTCATCACGGACAGACGATTAGTCAACATATATACTATCTGCTCACCAGTATAAATTTACTGAAGTCTTATTGCACCTCTATGGACCATTTATCTGATGTAGTGATACTTCATCTTAATGTGTTTCGATCTATCATGAAACAAAGGGTGTTCTGAGAGATTTATGTAGCTCTAATTGTTAGAGCGAATGAAAGTAGTCTCAAGCTTCTCACTGAACAACTCTTCAAGTAGCTTCCTAATCCACAAAAATTCTTGGAAGGCGGTACTAGCTACAATATAATTTGCTTCTGTAGTACTCTAAGCTACGGAGCCCCGCTTCCTGCTAGACCAAGAGATCATAGTTGATCCCAAGATAAAAAAATCCAGATGTACTCTTTCGGTCCACAATACTTCCACATCAATCATAGTCGGCATATCCAAGTAACATAACTCTACCACTTGAAGCATATCTGAGTCCATAAGCAATAGTACCTCGAAGGTATCTAAGCACATGCTTGGAAGCAACCCAATGTATATTTATTGCCACAAACATGAATTGACTCAAGATACTCACTGCATAACATATGTATGGTCTACTATGTCAAATACATCAAGGAACCAATGAGCTATCTATACATGGTAGAATCCATTAGATTTGATCCGGAATCTAACTCATGTAGATTCTTTATATTAGAGACCATTGGAGTAGACATGGACTTACAATCCATCATACCAAATGTTGAACTTTGGTTTTCATTGATGTCAACTAATGTCAAAGAGGATGTCAATTGATTCAATTTGAGTCATTAATGTCAACTGATGTCAAAGTGGATACAACATACTCATGCTAGTTTAAAGAACTATATGGAAGCCACTTTGAAGATGTATATGCGCAAGATGGTGAAGGATATGGATGCCAGTTTGAAGAAGTATATCTAGAAGTTGCATCCAATCTTAATATGTGTGTCCAAGGATACATCATGCATGATCTGTACGAAGAAGGATCTAAGAAAGGTACATCATGTAGATCCAGTTCAATGATGTACATAAGTAATGTATCCTCCTATGTGTGGTTCCTGTGCAAATATCAAGTCCACCAAGTCATACTCTCTCAAGGTAGCATTCAAAGAAAGGTACATGTGAACAAGCATCCAAGGAGTTGGTTAAGCAAAGGTACAAGTGTGAAAGCATGACAATAAAAGACTTTGGAATGCAGAAGCATTGTTTGGTCAAAGATCGGGAGTGCGAAAATAGTAAATGGTCGAATAGTCCTGACAGGGCACAAGTCTTACCAACCAGAAGATTCTTTCAATTAGTGAAGGGTGCACAAGTTCCAAGAAGAGTGCAATAGTAGAATTTGTATATTGAGCAAGTCCCACATGTAATGATACTGCAAAGTTCAAAGTCCCACCAAGCAAAAGTTAGTTTATGCACAGATTCTGAAAAGCATTAATACATCAAGTGCGCAATACCCACAAGAGATGGTACAAAAAAGGTCAAAAGTCAAAGAGTAAGGATGCACACATAGCTCAAAGAAATGGTACATCAAGAGTGCAAGAGTACACCACTAAGGTGTAAGTCCCACTATGTTGAGGACCATGAATGCACAAGATGCACAAAGGATGACACATTAACAATGCAGAAGATGACATGTGCAAAAAGCACAATCCGTGAAGTATGGAAGAAGGGATGCCACAAAAAATTTGTGGACATACAATCCATGTAGGACATGTATAAATAGAGATACAAGTTGGAGATTTGATGTAAGCTTGATGGTGATAGCATAGAGATTCAAGTGGAAGATACATATTTATATTCGTGGCATCAAGGGCTCGAGGACATAACAACATGATCTAGAAAAGATTCGAGTGCGCACATGCTACAGAATGAAATAATGATGGTGCGCAGAATGATGTTGTAGATCTGTGACGAATGCACAAATACTGAAAGGTAGAAACACAGAAGTATGCACAAGTTTGTGAGGATTGATTGAAAATATCACAGATGACATGTAGACAATCACAGATGTTGTATGTCGGAAGCACAAAGACAGAACTAAAGTATATTAGATGATGCACATATGTTTGGCTGATGCATGAAATTTGAAGTGGAGTGTGCAAAGTAGAGAAGTCCATATGATGTGTAACAACAGAGAAACAACAAGATCCAGTAATCTCGTCATGATGAGGATGATCTGAGACAAGTGCGTTAAAATGAAAGGACAAATCAATTGATGCATAGGATGTTGCAGACTGTCTAAAATACTGTGGCACTTAAATAGAGCAACCACTCCCAAGTAAGTGCACAGTTCCATGTATTAATGGTGCATTATCTCAGAACATCAAGCTATCAATTGAAAGCACAGTATCAATTAGTGAGTGCAGTTGTGCAATAACGTAGTAGCAAAAATGACAAAGTGAACCTTGGTACAGATTTTAGGATCAACAACACACATTATATGAAGTAAGAAGTCTATAGAAGTGAATAATTGAGTGGAATGAGAAGTCAAGTTATGTATGCAGCACCATGACAATGAATCATCTACATACGAAGGAAGTGCACAATAGAGCTAATATCAGAAGATCAAAAGTGTGCACGAGTCAAAAGTTCAGTAAGTCAGAATATCATATTGGATATCTGGGCAGCAGGATAGGGCAAGGAGCAGGGGTTTGTATCCTCCTTCTAGTTGGTCCTGGAGAACATAGGGATTCGATGCTTCCTGCTAGTTGGTCCCGGTAAAAACAAGAATTCAGTGCTTCCTTGAATGTATTATTTTCATTACAAAAGAGCATTATGTGGTTTTCTCCTGTTTGGGTTTCCACGTTAAAATCCCGTGTGTTCTTTTTTCTTTGTCTTGGTGCATATATGGATGAATGATTTTATTTATGTTGGATGCATAACTAAATATCAATTATTAAGTTAAGACAAATCTGTTAAAGAAGGTAAAAATCTGTTCATAATTGAGCTAATACTGATTCAACCCCCGTCTTAGTATAAAATCGATTCCAACACCAAATCTTCGTAATACATCAATTTTGTACTTTCCTTGAGAGATAAAGATCTCATCTTTCCTTTGATAAACTTATAGATGAAGAAAATAGTGCATAAGTCCTAATCCTTTCATTTCTAACTCAGGAGTGAGCTCCCTCTTGCACTGAGCTATTTGTTTCTCCTCTCTAGTAAGGAACAAGTCATCGACATATAGAACCAAGATCAATGGATTGTTCTTCATAACCTTGAAGTATAGGTTGGGTTCAGCTTCACTTTTGGAGAATCCCAAGCTCAGAAGATAGCTTCCAATCCTTGAATACCAAGTCCTTGGGTCCTGATTAAGCCAATACAAGGATTTCGTAAGTTTGCATACACGGGACTCCTTCCCATGAATTACAAACCCCTCAGATTGTTGTATGTAAACCTCTTCCTCAACCTCACCATTGGGGAATGTAGTCTTCAAATCCATTTAGTGAAGTTTCCAACCCAAAACTGAAACAAGGGAAATTAAGGTTTAGATAGTAGAGTACCTAGACATAGGATCAGATGTCTCATCATAGTCTATCTCTTCTTTTTGTGAGAAGCCACATGCCACAAATATTTATTTATACTTTTCAATACTTCCATTAGGTGCATGCTTGATTTTATAAAGACACTTGGTACTATGGGCTTCCCGTCAGGTTTAGGGACCACTTTCCACACATCATTTTTCATGATGGATTTGTATTCTTCTACCATGGCATCTTTCCATACTTTTTTCTTTGAGGCTTCCTCATAGGTAGAGGGTTCTGAATCACTGATGTGACTCATCTGTGCTACATATACTGAAAACATTTTAGGTCTATTTCGCTCTATGCATAAGCCTGGAGGTGCCCTATGCTTTTCTTCCTCTTGTAGAATTTCTCAACACCATGCAGATCTCCTCTAAGCAGGAGGTTCATCAAGTGATATTTCTATTAGATATTCTGGTTCTTTAGGATCAAGAAGATCTATGGACTCTTCTAGCTTCTCCCTCTCAAAAAAATGAAAGGGGAGAATCAGAAACTCGATTCTCCATCATAGGAGTATCATGCTCCTCCATGTGTAAATCACACTAAAGTTGTTTGGAGCTCTTAAAGGAAACCTATTCATGAAATGTTACATCTCTGTTGACTTCATTGTTTCTTTGTCTTGGAACACAGATTCTATAAGCTTTGGAGGATTCACTATATCCAACAAATGTTCATTTCTTTCCAAATGGAACCATATTTTTCCTCTTCTCTTTTGGTACATGAATGTAGATAGGACAACTGAAAATTATCAAGTGTCCCACATCTGGTTTTTTACCAGTGAAAACCTCTTCAAGGCTCTTTTCTCCCAATATAGCATGAGGGCTTCTATTCTGAATATAAACAACGGTGCTGGAGGCTTCTTCCCATAAGTAGGTGGGAAGATCCTACTCAGACATCATGGATTTTGCAGCCTCACATATTGTTTTGTTCTTTCTTTCAGCAACCCCATTCTGCTGGGGGTTGTAAGGTACATTCAGTTGTCTTTTCATTACCCCTCTCTAAAGTTTTCGGAGTTAGTCAATGCCATTCTAGTGACAGACAAATATCAACTACTTGATCGGATTGACTATAAGTGATCCCAACCATGTTTCTTGGTATGAAAATTGAGGTAGAAAACCTAAATATCAAGTGCACCCAAGGAGTTCAAAGTGGACTAAGTATCCCTCATTCTAAGGAATTTAGTTACACTTTCAAGCATATAGATAAGATCTTATGGATTGGTCTATCATACGTTGATTCCATATGTTGAACTATGAACACTTGTGCTTTAGTGTTGTAATGGTGTCTTTCAACACCACCTCTCCCTTTTGGGATTCATAGTTAATCACTTTTGTAGTCCCTAGATTTCGATCAACAAGAAGAGAGGAAAGGACAAAATTCACCAAGACCAAATTTCCATGAAGGTTCAACCACTTGTGCTTCCAACATGTGAACTTTCTCTTAATAAACATGTATTGGGGACTAAACGTTCTATTTTTTTTTCAAATTTTGATGCAGTGTGTCCATTGAATTTCCAATGAGTGGAACTGGGAAAGTAGGGAGAATACAATTCATAAATTAAATTCGCAACCACGTTTATCCTTTTAATAGTGTTAGCAATCGACTCTTGACCATCACTAGAATTTTTATAGTGTGATAATGAATTTGATTATCTTCTACTCCATGGGGTATAGTGTCACTATGGTATATCCATGTGATGATCATTGACTTAGTATCTTCAATGTTTAGAGTTTAGAATGAAGAATTGGTTGTTGCATAAATACTATTAGGTATAAGTTTCATTCTATAGTTGTTTTTTTCAAAATGGAATTAACATATTTGATTAATCCCAAACAATATCAATTTAAATTAAAAGGATGATTTTCAAATAAATAATGTCAATTTAATTAAAGGGTGAATTCCAAGAAATCATCTCTTAGCAATATCTGAATTGAAAATGTTCCAAACATGAAAATTTCAATTGTAAGCATCACTCATTGATTATGATGCCTAATATCGTCTTGATACCTTATAATTTCTTAACCATGTATCTACCAAGGGACTAGTTAAGAACATTCATATGCCATGAATCCTTGTTTTCTTTCACTCTATCTCTATACAATTTTTTATGAGGAAAGATCAATAGAAAGAGAAAACTTAATGGTGGCATTCAAGAACAATGGGTTAGCAATCTGGTCTACTCAACTGTGGTTGACAAGTTATAGTTGTAGCTTGAGTTTTGCACTACTTCAAGTGTTACAAGTGGATAAATTTAAGTAATTCCTACAAAATTAAAGGTGGAAGTGAATATTTACTCAACTGTGGTGGACACAAACTTAAAGGTGGAAATGTGCATTGAATATTTACTCAAATGCCTTAAACAAATTGTAATTGTAGGATACTTTCATTTCCACTGAAACTTCAAATGCTATAAGAGTAGATGAATTTGAACTAATGCCTGTAAATGACACAAAAATAATTGTTAAAAATATAGTACCAAAATAGAAATCCAATAACAAGAATACAATGGAATATTTCAGCCTGTACATGAAAATTTTCAAGCCCCATTGTAGCATGAGTAGTCCAACAAAAGCATGTCTTTATTTTTAAGATTCAAGTTAAACACGAGTGACCACTAACACCAATTTCATTTGAAACAGACAATTATGGGTGTCTAATGAGTGATATAATGTCCATTAATACTGTTAAGGAAAAAATGCACAAGTGCACTCTTCCACTTGGTGAGGGGCTAATCCTTGTAGGTTGGAGCCCCCTTTTGGATGGTTGGTATTTCTCCAAGTGATATTGCAGGAGGTTGTTAGTGTAGTTCACATTCAAACATGAAAATATTGATGAAAATAAAATAAAATAGATGGGGGGGGAGATGCAAACTACAACAACAGCCAAAGGTATGCTAAAACACTCTTGTATTGCCAAATGGAATAGTTGTACAACACCTAGGAGGTGAAGGATTCAAGGGAAGCAAAAAATATCCCTTAGAGAGGCCTTTCTTGTCAAAACTAAATGCTAAGTAGGTGGAAGCACAATGGAGAGAAACACTTTCCCCTTGATGGTAGGTGGAAAGAAAGCTTGGAAATGCTTACAATGGTAGGAAATGGTGGGCTATAAGGAAGCTCCAACTCAAATACAACAACATAACCTTGCGATAATTTTTCTCTCCCAAATGCATGGCAATGGATTCCCTTTATAGGCCAAGAGGTGGCCATCAAATAACTAGATCCAAATGTGAACTCTCCTCCTTCATCAACTACTTCCAAGGTACACAAGGGGGGATGATGAATGCTGCCAAGTGTGCGAGGAGCCGAATTCTAATCCTTGGGGAGGATTGTGTCTTAAATACGCCACTGGGTGTGAGTGGTCCCGCCGTTTTGACAGTAGTGTGGCTATCGAAGGAAAATCCACGTGGGTGTAGCACAGACATTGTTCAGGTAACCTGCGCTATAGCGCGGGTTAACTGTGTAATACCTATGCTACCCTTTTTTTTGACTATTTATTGGCACTTGTGGACTCATTTTGTGTTTTGGATCTGTTGAGGATGCATGTGGTGAGATGCATTCTTTATGTTGATGACACTTTATTGGATGAATCACCGAAATGTCGCATGCGTGTCATTTTTAGGCATTGACTGCCCCCTGATGTATGAGTTTCAGAGGGTACTGTAGAGCCCATAATGCATCATGTTTTCTGTTATTTCTCTCATTTTCTTATAGGATGAAGAATATGTGGAAAAATAAGGTTCTCCCATGGGGGAAGAGTGTTGGTGATGAATGTTGGAGCTATAATGAAGAATATTTTTTATACAAACGAGGCGGGCATACCCATGCTCGTGAAATACTGTCAAAGTGATTACAATGAGAGAGGACAAAGGTGTCGACTCTGTTATACTGTTGGGACATGGATGAAGGTGGCTTCAATCCATGTTAGAGTAAATGCACTTGGAACTACTGTGAAATTTTGAAGAAGTGGGACTACTAGTGATTATGATAAACCCACTGTGGTGGTGAACCAAACTGCTATGTAAATATTCCTGAGGGATTTACCGTACCAAATGAACAACTATCATGATTTCCAAATGTCAGCACTGCTACCTTCAAAAGTACATCTCCCCCTGATGCGATGATGTGTTGACGTCGAGCATAGGGGAGACAAAGTAGTTCGGGAGCACTAATGACTCTCCCTACTAAGTTCAAGGTGATCCCTTATAGTGACTGAAAGGGGTCCCAAGGTACAACTGCAACTATTGCAACTCTTGGAATGTAGTGTTTTGACATTGACGAGAGCTAAAGTACATGATAAAACAAGAGTCTTATCCTCAGAACTGAGATCATATTGTAACCGATTGGTGGAAAGATAAACCTGACACAAGACTAGTTGATAGGCATGAGGCTCATAACTTCCTTTGATTGATGTAAACATGGGAAGTCGGGAAGGAAACATTCCTTTCAAAACAGTACAGATTGAAATGAACAAAGACAAACTTCAAATGAAAGGGATTTGATGGAGACGCAAAATGAAGGGTAATGGTAACCAGGAAAACAAATACTATTGAACATATGTAGACTCAAGTATATTGATCAAAGGAAACCATGGATTGCTTCCAAAATAATATGGTGTTCCCGCAATGTGAGGTGATGCGGGAACATTTTGTACACAAGGAATGTTGGTGGGGTCCCCACAGTTTTGTGTGTATCGGGGGACTGATTTGATGATGGGAAGAGTCCCCACGGTTTTGAGTGGATCGGGGGACACTTTCCAATGATGAAGTGAGGGCTAATTTGCAGACGCAAAGATAGGTGCCCCAGGAAATGGTGTTATGCAGTATATTCCTACGAGATAATTGAATAGAACTTGGTTGCTTCTGAGGGTGGGGGCCCAATGGTGTCTTCGCGAAGGTGATGATACGAGGGGGATTGAAAATGGAAAAGTGATCATGGAGGTATGAGGGGGTTTTGTGAATCGTTCTTGTAATTTGTGCCGAGGGATATGATGAATGTCTACTTGGTGGAGTAAACGTGCAATTATGAAATGATACTCTAAGAGAGGGTCTTTCAAGTTTGGCCAGACTCCTTGGACTCGTGGGGGTCAACATCATGGGTGTCAGTTGATGACAGTGATAGAAGTGGTGTGTACACCCATGGGGGAACCTATTATTCACGAGAATGATGTTGATGGCACATCAAGGCCATGAAGGGGGACCCTATGGTTATTAGCAGAAATACTGGGATATGCATTATAAACAGAGGGTAAATAGGTCTATATGCCAGTTTCAGAATGCTATCTATGGTGGGGTGTGTTTACCTTTAGAGCTTCGGAGTATTATTCATATCATGGGTAAACAAGAGTCTCCTTATTGTTCTGATCACGCTCCTGCACACACAACACACATACCCAAGTGTAATAAAAGACATAATCGAGATATTGACAATGCATAAATCATATAATCAAAACATTGCATACCTGTGGGGTACTTTGTTGATTGAGGAGAGAAAATCATGTCCCGGTTACATTGATGAGAATTTGGATTATTTGGTTCCATGTCAAATAGCTCGAAGTGCTAGTCTTTGTGGTGCGAACAATTTTGAAAATGGAGTTACGATTTGTCTGTGGCATCAGTTTGAAGTTTGGGTCAAATGAGTATAAAATAGGTGCGGGGCACACTTTTCAAAATCATTTGTACTTTGTGCCACCGAACACCTAGAGTAATTCAAGAAATTATGGGAGATCCGATGCACCATTTAGTGAGCAGCGAGTTCTAGGTATGCCTCACCCTTTTACTTTTTTTATTTTGTTTGAGTAGATTTAGCTAGGGGGTCCCCTGGATGGCCAGGGGGGATTTTTGATGGTTTTAGGGATGTTGTGCTCTCAAAATCTTGTGTGGTCACGCGATATTTTGGGAAAATATCGTGCTTACCCATCGTGGGATTTTATAGAAATCACACGTGATGTAGTGCGCTCTATAGCATGGAAGAAATGAACAGTGCAACGCGTAGCGCAAGACAAATATGCTTCAGTCGCGCGATGGTTGCAGCGCGATTGTTCTTAGAAAAATCGTGCTACACGTGCAACCAAGGTGTATAATCCCCGCGTGTTGGTTCTGCACAGATGAGCATTGTATCATCCGTGCTATGCACGAACATATATAAAATTTTGCGCTACATGCAGGTCTTTTTAGGGAAGTCCACGCTATTGATTTTATGTGGCTGATGGGTGATTGTTTCCATTTGCAGGTGGTTGATGATGAGTGATGGCACACATTCGAGATGTTGAGTTGAGGGATAGAGAGTTTGATGACCTCCGAGCCGTTGTGTTGGTCGACCAGGGGGCGCCCGATGCGTTACGGGATGTTGGGCTCTTGAAGTTCTTCAAGATCCCTCTGATGCGGTCATCTGACTATCTCTTGTAGCGGCTACTGGACATGTGGGATCCTGACCGCGGGATGTTTCAAGTGGGTGGTGAGGACTTGAGTATCACTACTCAAGATATCTATTTTTTGATGTGGTTGACTTCCCAAGGGGTGATGAAGCCTCTCCATCCACAGCTGGTGGGGGAGACAATCCATACCTCAGTAGATTGGTATTATGATGGTTACAAGAGTTTGGTGAAATATGGTGGTGTGTTAGTGAGCCATACGAGGGCTCTACCTATGGAGGCTATGGTGAAAACCATTGTTCATGTGTTGGGGGTTGCGTCCCTCAACTAGATTACAAGAGGCCAGCTCCAGCTTATGGAGAGCATGATGGTTGGGAAGCCTATGGCCTGGGGTTCATTGGTACTATAGTCCATGATGCAGCAGATGTCGAATTTTTGACGATGTGCGGGGCGACTCACCTTATGCGATGGTAGCATATTGTGCTCATACCTATTCAAGCGCTATCCCTCTTTGAGGCCACGGGTCATGGTGCCTCAAAGGGGGCCACAGGACCCGCAAATGGCATTCTGTGGGCATATTATGCCATGTGCTAGTGGTGGGCTCGTGGGGGCCTTTTTTCGTCACAGATGATGGATGTATGGGAGGTTTGCATAGGCTGACCCAAGAGGTACCCTTGGAGGGGGATGGACTATCGAGGGGATTCGGAGATTCCCGTTCCTGCTGGTCGATTCGACGCTATTAGTATGTTTTTTGGTTTTGTATTGTTCGCATATATATTTGTACATACTGTTTATTTCTACACATTTGATGATATATATGTTTATAGGATGCTAATGATGGTTTTCTCTTATGATGTAGATGTTGGTCCCGTGATCCCCCCTCGGAGGCCGAGACCAGGGAGGGATCAACCTACAGGCGAAGCTAGGCCTACCATTGGAGGAGTAGGTGTTGCTAAGAGTGGTCCTTCTGGGGTGAGAGGACTCAGAACTGGAGGAGCTGCAGAAGGT
Organism: Larix kaempferi; assembly: GCA_027924585.1. Taxonomy (NCBI): domain Eukaryota; kingdom Viridiplantae; phylum Streptophyta; class Pinopsida; order Pinales; family Pinaceae; genus Larix; species Larix kaempferi. The sequence goes on along the minus strand of BSBM01000709.1, from coordinate 1,710,081 downwards.
GGGGAAACTATTGGGGACCTGATGACAGTTTTTGTAGCCAACTTGGAGAGGATATTAGGTGGGCTGACAACTGGGGTTGATGAGTGGAACTGGGCCAACCTGGAGGATGATGAGGTGGCCTTGACACTTCATTTTCCAGTGGAGTGTGGGACAGCTTGGCGACAGATTATGCGATGGGTCGTAATTGCTTTCCATGTGGCATGGGAGGTCCAGGGAGGAGAAGCTCCTCCTCCACAACAGTGACCATGGAAGGGACCAGAGCTAGCGCGAGGGGAAGATGTGTGGCCACTGGCCATTTTGGGTTCTCGAGATCCACTAGCTGGTGGGGCGGCTTGATGTTATGTAGGGCTATGAGCCCAAGTTTTGTAGATATACATTTTTTTGATGGGCCTATGGGAGGCATTTTTTATGTATCCCCCATAAGGATACTATGTATATGCACCGGGAGGGCCATTTTTTGTATATGACACACATATTTTTTGGTGCTATCTATCTATCTATCTATCTATCTATATATATATATACCATTTTGGTAGCATATGATGTATGCATCTCTTTATGTATGTGATGTATGCGTATTTTGCTTTATGTTGCATATGTGTTGATGTGATGCATATGTAGTAGTTGATACCCGCATATTTTTTTTTGGCATGTGTTATCGACTTTTAGGACTTGTGATGATGAATACATGTATGTGTAGTCGTAGGTGAGACACATAGATATATTTATGTATGATTGGTTCGCAGGGTTATGTAGCTGGGTGATGTACTAGGTGCCAATTCAATACCTCATTGGCAATGGAGTCAGTGGATGCATTAGTGTTAATCTCGGTATATGTGTGAAAGTTATGGTTTTAAACTGTAAAATGAGAAGGTGCGCATGCATAAAATTTCAGAAGAGGAGCAAGTTGCGGACCCGAAATACATTATTCAATTGCGATTCGACAAGTTGGGAGTTGAGGTGCACATGTAGATGGTGATGTTAGGATATTCCTATACTCCATCCTAGTAGGACTAGGATGGAGTATAGGAATATCCTAACACCCCCCCTTAATCTATCCTGGGCCGTGGTAACTAAGACCAAAGGTCACCCAATGCAATGAATAATAATAACAGTCAATAAACCAAGGAAATGGGGAAAATTTCATGGGAAAATAAGCCCTCCCTCAAAATAGAATGTAAGGCACACACAAAAATAAATGCTCCAAACTCAAGCAGGTGTGATGCTTGGTCATATGTCTGGAGGTATCTTCTTCTTGGGAAGAAGTGGATCATGCTCAGAACGCATGTGCGTGTACTTGCTCTTCAGATCGAATGTGATGAGAACAAATCCAAAAGTATGAGGATGATCCTTGAACCTGTGATTCGAATCAGCTGAGGTAGGATCAAATCTATGAATGTGCAGAGAGTCTTTTGTCTTCTCCTTCAAACCATCATGGGTGAGATTATGCTAAAAAGAACCATCAAATAATAATGATTGCTTGGAATCCAAATCAACTCCAAGACTTGATAAATGGTTTCTTGAGATCTGCTTTGAACCAGCAGGGGTGAGATCAAAACCATCATATGCATGAGAAATTATCCCAAGTAGTAGTTGCTTAGAATCCAAATTAGATCCAAGACTTGAATCATGGTTTCTTGAGATCTCCTTTGAACCATAAGAGGTGAGATCAAAACCAATAAATGCATGAGAAATTATCCCAAGCGAATGGCCATGGTCATATTTTTCAATAACCTTCTGAAAGCATGGAATAATGATCATATAATAGTAAATAAGAGGTGATAGATCAAGGAGAGCGAATGCATTACCTCCAATGATTGATTTTACCTCCGAAACATTCATGTGATCATGATGAAAACCAACAGACTCTGGTGCAAGAGAGGATTTAGGACCTTCTGCAATTTCTAGAGTGTGAGCTGGCACGGAATTTGAAATAGAAGAAATTTGGAGCATGAGTGTAGAATCTGCAAGTTCTTCTTCTTTGTGGACAAATTCAATATGAGATATGTTTGATACTAGTTCATGATCAATGAGATCATCAAGGAGGGAAAATGCATCAGTTTGCTTGCTCTCGAAAGGATTTGGACCAATCCCTTCATTCTGTCAGCCAAATATTCCATCTAGGTAGGCCCATAGCTCTTTTGGATATTCAACATCATCAATGAATTGATGTACCAAGCATCGATACATAGCAAGCATCATGGTTCCCATGGCTCTGTCACCATTATTTAACCAGTCAATCTTTTCTTCAGAGGATTCGAACTCTCTCTCAAAACAATAATCAAACAGACCATTTCTCTTCAAATATGCTATCATCTTTGGTTTCCATTCATCATAGTTGAATGGAGAAAGAGGATCATAGTTGAATGGAGGAGCATAGATTTCTTCTGAATACATGGAAGATGTAGAAACTGACTTGCAAAAACAATAGATAATATCTACAACTGCTACTGTTGCAAAAATGCAGAAACTGCTGCAACTGCTGCACTCGAAATCTTGATAATAACCTGCAAAAAACTCTTAGGAATGGAGATAAAAAATACTCTCAACATGCTCTGATACCATGTGAAAATCCTCACAGTAGATCTAAGAGATGATGCATACCTCACAATGAAAAAATTTAGGAATAAGATTAAGAGTGGTCAATGCAGTAAGATGAGCAATGGAATAATAATACAGTAGAACTCAGATAGAAGCAAAAATACTTCACACACACTAATTCATTAATCACAAATGGACAAATAAATAATACAATGCATGAGGAATTCGAATGCCAAGGTGGAAATTTGAATTCCTCATGCATTGTATTATTTATTTTTCCATTTGTGATTAATGAATTAGTGTGTGTGAAGTATTTTTGCTTCTATCCGAGTTCTACTATATTATTATTCTGTTGCTCATCTTACTACATTGACCACTCTTAATCTTATTCCTGAATTATTTCATTGTGAGGTATACATCATCTCTTAGATCTGCTGTGAGGATTTTCACAGGTGAATGCCTAGATGTAGGGCATCTCTTAAAAGACCTAATACGGCATCATACTCAGCTTGGTTGTTTGTTAGTGCCCCCAAGCATACTCCGCCGGTGTGGTGAAGTGTATGGGAGGGAGAGTATATAACCCAAGCAGTAGATGCTAGGCGTTTGGACCATCGACTAGCACCGTCTGCATAGCCTATGTAGATGTCTGTTGAGGATGTCATCTACATTTTGAAAAGAAAAGTAATTTTACTTTCTTATTCGAGATGAAATGAAAGTAAAAATTTGCGACACAAATAAGGATATCAACAGGAGGTGTTAGATGTCTTGTTTGTGATGGGGTTAAAAGCCCCTTTTTGGATTTGTTAATTCTTTGGGAATGCTTGCGGGTGGTTTATGTCTTCGTTAGAAGACAAGGAGTCACTGCAAGTGATGACACTAGCTAAAGGGGATTCAAAATTGATGGTGTCGGGGAAGGTTGAAACTTACTCCCTAGTTGGTGATGCTTGCGGGGTTACATAGGGTGTTTGTACTTGATCTTGCATTCTCATTAGTTCAAGACGCGTTCAACGTTCGATGCACAAAATGGGGAACTGAAAGGTGTAATGGGTGGACTATCCACAAGATCGAAAAGGTCTTGGTACACGAGGATAGAAGCGTTCTTGGTATTCTTGGGTGTTGATTTTCTCCATTATACATGCGATAGTGCCAGGATGGAGCATATGGGTAGAGTTCCCACATGAAGAGCATTCATTGTGTGATGTTGTTGTTGTAAGTATAGATGGGTCTTGTGACATTACATGCTCTACCACGTTGTTTGCAGTTGGCACAACTTCTGTGGGAGGGGTGACTGATGGTGCCGCTGATTGGTGATCACATTAATGGATGCTACTTTTTGGTGTAAGAAGGGGGGTTCCTCAATGGTTACTTGAGTGAGACAGAATGTTTCCAACACCTCTCGATATAGAGGGAGTTATGGGAAATGGTGCATATAGTTCCCATGCTAAGCACAAATGGATCATGCGTGATTCATACACAATGTTTTGGATTTAGATGTGGGCGAGTGAGGTGTGCCCCCTTTCACCATTGGTGGGGCATGGGTGATGCTCATGGGATTGTTGAGAAAATTCCTTAGCTCCGGTAGAGTAGGACATAGATTAATTGTGAGGCCTTGCTGCCCGCAAAGAGAACACAACGGTGTGACACTTGGGTGGGAGTATTGAACATAACTGGGGCTTTTAACTCTTGATGGTTGATGCCCCCTGCTTTAGCTTTATCCGTTTCTACTAAATTGGATGTAGGGTTTGGTAATAGAGGACCTTTCAACTTTGGTTGTTTGGTTCCCCCATCGGCGGTCTTAGTGACGACCGATTGTGGGGTAGTTGCAGTTGTCATAGGTTGGGCTTCTGTAACTATTCTTGTTACTGGCCTTATAGCCATAGGATCTCACACAGGGACAAAATCATAATGGGAAACTAGTTTGGAAGCTGTCTCTGGGAAGGGTGGTGTAAGGTACCACACTAGGATTACCAAAGTTATTCCAGGAAGAGTTAACTTAGCCATAACTAGCGTCCCTTGTACACCTGTTGGAGGATACAAGAAGGGGATTTGAAAAATTGGTGGAACTGATGGACTCAACGTTTGTTCAATGACATGAATCAACAGTGGTGCTGATGACTGTGTTGAGGTGGAGGCGGCTCCATTTTTCAATGGTGAAAATTCACTAGTACAAAATGAGAGATAAGTGACTAGGCGACTAAAAAATTTAGTCACCATAGGTTTTTCAAGGGATAAACGACTAAAATTGAGCAATTTTAAAGAATCCAACAAAAAACGACTAAGATAAATGACTAATTTAGTCACGGGATGAAATATATGACTAGATAACAAGTGACTAAAATAAAAATGACTAACATAAATGACTAATTTAGTCACGGGAGTATAAATATGACTAGCTAACAACGATTAATGTGAATTAGTCTTTTATGTTAGTCATTTTTAGTTGTGTCACACTGACAATGGAAAATTACAATTTTGATAATGAATTTGTATAATATTTTACTAAATTTTAACAATGCAGATGGATTTAGAGACCCTGACTGTCACAACCATAATTTTTTGCTAGTCTCCAACGTCAAATTGCGGTGTGCGGCACTTCTCGGGAACGACTTGAGGGCTTGGTCAACTCAACCGTTGCACCGACAGACTACGCCTAACCTGCAGAACTCTTTTAACTTCACACTTGCGACCCGTTTACTTGTTTAACTTGTTAACATGTTCCTACTAGCATTACCATGATAACAACTTCTATGCACTTCTAGTTGGCTCTTCTTCAACTCGAGGGGCATCCCTATATAAGATTGTTAGCTATGTAAATGAGAGCACAAGGTGATTTGAAAATGATAGCCTTAGCAAAATGGGGTTGCGGTTTTTAGGGTTTTTTGAGTAAGTGATGCAGAGACCCAAGATATCGGTGCCAATATCCAATTAGGGAAAATTAGTCAAGGTGAATCAAATGGCAAGTTGGGAAAAGAAGAATGCTCTTCAAGAATTGGTCTATTTCCTTCAAAGGTTAGGGATCATGGCACACTAGTCACATCACCCAATTGAGAATAAAAAATGGACTTTAAGGTATTTAAAAGGGAGCCCCAATGGGGGAAAGTACCTAGCCATCCAATGTTAACTTTGGACAAGGTAAATACCTTAACCCTTGCCAATGAACCTGGACATATATCAAGTTCTAAAACAATCACACGGGCCACAAAGGAGAATGTGCAAGCCAATAGATTAGGACGCCCTAGGGGTTCTTTTAAGGTTTATATCCTTTAAATCTTTTAATGTTTATATCCTTTAAAATGACAAAAATAAAAATAACAAAAATTATCCTATTGTGGTGATCACAATGTGCATATGTCTATTAACAAAAATTATCATCTAATCTTATGCTTTCATAGGTGATCTTCCATTTCTCTTTATTGGATCAAAATACCTCATGCTCTTCTCAACATAAGAGGAATTAAGTTGGGCACACTTATGAGGTAAAATCCACAGGTTGATTGCCTGTAACAACATCCCCAAATAACCCCCCTTCAGCAGATGACTCCTTCCTCAACAAATCCAAAGGGAAACTTGAAGGTAGAGACCCTTCATGGCATATTAATATTGAAAATAGGCATAAATATCTATGTCCATGTATGATCTGAGGCTACGTCGAGGACAAAAGGTTGATGCAAGGGTGTTCGGCTCCCTGCATATGTTTACGCCCTCCATACAAAAGCATGAAATGAGGAACAGGAGAGGTGGCATAGCCCTAAATGCTCCCAACATCAGAATTTCAGGTCATTTCTACCTCTGCTCGAAATCATTTTAACATTTTTTAAATTCTTCACTACTAGAAGATACAGGCTTGGCAAAAAATCATGAAATCACCCACTAAAAAGTGCCTCCTCATTGTGTAGTTTTGTTCCTTCAAAAGATTTGAATTTTTGGATGTCAAAATTGAAACCATTCTATGCCACAAGAACCACCAATCCAAATATTTCTTGAAGCATTAACCTTAGCCACAAAATGATATCAAAGCTGGTATCAGGCAACTGGTATATATATAATAGTGCAATCAGACACTTCCTCAAGTCGGCCCCAAACTTTTAAAGACATGGGTCGGCCCCATAATTTCTTGTTGGAACAGGTTGGCCCTGAGGTTCAATTGTTAAAGGTCGGCTCGTCAATGTCCCTATTATAATAGGTCATATTCATCTACAACATTAGGACACTCCGTTGCTGCAGTTTCTCATAATATTACTTTGAACCAGGTAAGAATATGTGTCACTATCCAGATTTGTTTCTACAAGATTACATTGAGCATTCCTCCTCAAAACTGCAAGGGGGTGATATAAAGATTAAAAAAAAAGTACATTTCTCAGAAGCCATTACCAAAATCCAGGAAGATGTTGATGACTTCCAAAAAGGTCCCCTCCAAAACACATCTACACCATTCTTTCAAACACATGCAGGTACAATTATTTGATAATAGTTCTCGGTATCAACATTGTTATATATTTTTTAGTACGCTATCTCTAAACAACTATATCAATGCTAATACTCTGAACTCTAATATCTATTCATTAATAACATTGATTAAATTTTTACTTCTTTTTCTTTGCATGAGTGAAACAATGTGCAGGAGTGTTTCTGAAAAGATGAATAATTGTGTAACATCGTTTAGGGTCCATAATGCAAATGTAGGAATGAAAATGAGAGAAGGTAATTGTAGGAGAGAAAAAAGAGAAAATGTTGAGTGAGAATTGAAATTTGAGGGCTTGGAATTTATTCTTATAGGATTATCTAAGAATAAGAAAAATAATCTTGAAGTACTTATAAAAAAGAACAGGGAAGTTGTGCTTTCAAATCTGCCATGACTCTCGCATGCACGTGTAAGAGACATGCATAAAACTCAATGATTGGATAGAAAATGTCTTATTAGTATATCAACACAGAAGGTGGGTCAGTTATATATTTGCAGAAATTATTGTTGTTTTGTGAAGTTTATTAATTAACTCGTCAGTATTTACTATGTTTCTTTCTTAATTTTACATCCCATACCATCTATATTTATGGATCATGTATTGATTATTTTACATCTAGTGGATATCCCCTATGTTATGCCATTTTTCAAGGATTTTCTCTCAAGTGTCGTACTCTATAATTATTGGGTGATTTCTATATAAATGCATATGTTTCTTCTATTGCACACTAGTGCAGTTCCCTAGTGCTGGTTTATCTTCTCTTTGAGCATATTTAGGCTTTGTTGATTTAGGGTTTGTCGGTTGAATCCATTCGATCCTTTATCTCTCTTATGGATCTCAATGTATGTAAATGAGTTCCTTCAAAAATGGGGGAGACTTGAAAAAATATCTGCATGCCTGGATAAAAGGAAACAAATCTAAACATGGATAAAAAATATACTTTTATTTGGAAGGAAGAAATTTCAACGTCTATATACTTGGGCATTTGTGAACTGCTATGTCTACAAACTTGAATTATATGTAGGTGGGATTTATAAATATATCTTCATTCAATGTCTTCCTTGTAGATATATAGACGATTGGAGCCAGTTGTATGCCATACTCGTATGTTAAAAAACTGAAGAGGTTACCACAATCTGTTGCAACCCCAGAGATCATAGCAACCTAGGTTTATTTATGTCTTAGAGACTCTTTTCTAGACTTTATGTCCACTATATATGTTTTCATAAGGTGATTCTCGATTCTTCCTATTCGTACCAAGGACAGTTCACTACCATAACACTGGTGGAAGATTTGTGTTCTCAAACTTTAGACTGTTCATACAAATGTGGTTTAAATCTGTAAAACACAGCAACAAGGTACGGGTTCTATCTCAACTGGGAATCAGTAAGTAATCTCAGATATATTTAGATGATGAGGTATGAAATTATATTCCAAGGTATGATAAGGTTTGAGGATTAGACATGGACAACATCTTTCTTCCACAACAAAGATTCCCTATATGGGGTCTATCTAATGACCTAGGGCCTTGTGCATAGCCCATGAGATATAAGAATTTTTTATGGTTTAAGAATCTATATTTTAAATTTGGACAATGGCTTAGACCATCAGTTGAACCATCTTTGGAGTGCCAAACCATGAAATTAGCACCAGACTCCTTTTACATGGAATGGATTTTAGGAACTATCCATAGTGGCTAGTGGTATAAGACCCTCAAATTTTAACATAAAATTGTGCCCTATTCATTAATATATATCCCTAGTAATTGAAACCTATGAACATCAATCATACCCCACACATGGGTTAAACATTCCCTATTGAGGGTATGTGTGGTGATTTGAGGATTTCACATGGACAATATCCTACTTGCACAACAAAGATTCCTTGTATGGGGACTATCTTATGCCCCAAGGCCTTGTGCATAGCCCATGAGTTATAGGAAATTTTATGGTGTAAGAATCTATATTTTAAAGTTGGAAAATGGCTTAGGCCATCTGAACCATATTTATTGTGCCAAACCATGAATTTAGCAACATACTCCTTTTACATGGAATAACTTCTAGGAACTAGTCCTAGTTGCTCAATCTTGGAAAAAGATAGGACATCTAACTCATATGCTAAATATAACTTATTTTGGGCCTATATGGTACTTTAGAACATCATGCATGGCCCATGATCCCTAATGAAAATTGTATGGCCTTAGATCATAGTTGTAAACCTCAAACCATGGACTAGCTCCCAATAACTATCCAGGGTGTCACAAATCTTAAATAGAAATCATAGCATGCTCATAGGGTAATCATTCCTCCTAGAGGACATCTATGATGCCCTGGGGGCCCATGCATGACCATTAATCCTCAAAGGAAAATATAATCCTAAGAATATGGATTTCCTTTTTGAATAAATTTTCCTTTAGAAACAAAAATCTTAAAAAGAAAAGCTGGCACAAATAAAAACACACCATATTTCACTATATTTATTTTTATTTTTATTTTTTAACTTTTGATTTAGATTTAAATTTACATAATATTGATAAAACCTTTGAATTAATTTAATTTTAGAGTTATTTATCCTTTTCTAAAACTAACTCGATTATAAATGAAATTAAAAAAAATAAAATTTGCAAATTAAAAATAGTACAATACTTTACAAATAAAAATATCTATAAAATATGAAAAAACATATTTTATCATTAAAAAAATTAAAAGCTAAGTACTTCCCACCAATGTTGATCTTTTATCCCCAATTTTAATCTTTATCGTGTCTTCCTTTTTCCACTTCCATTTCTCACATTCATTCCCTTTCCCTCTTTTAATTTTCTACGGCTCAATCTTGTCAATCCTACATGAATGGCAGAGGAGAAGACTAGGCCTCGACCTTCACTAGATTTGGTACCAGAAGATGAAGGAGGTTGTGAATAATGATGCCTTTGTCTAGAAAACACAAAATGACAAGCACAATGCTCGTACTTCCAATCTCAGATTTTCATCAACATCATAACCATCAACAATGATCAGTGTTTCAAGCCACATCGCCTTCTAAAAAAGACAACTCTGCTAAACCTTAAATCCAGATATGCACAAGAAATCGGAAATTGGGATTCACTTCAACAAAACCCCTAAACTTTCAGGCCTCATAGCAAGTGGGACAAATTCCAAGGTAACACATTTCACTCTTGAAAGAGGGTTTTTGACAAAAATAAAGCAAGTCTCCAAATTGAGTTCTATTGTGAATTGATGGCTCTAAAGAAATGGACAATGAAAAGCAGAGGAGATACTTTTTAGTTGTTGTGGAAGTTACTATTTCTGAGTTCGTATCCTCCATCATGGAAGAAGGTCAGTGGCCCACAGCCTCCTCCCTCAATAGGAAAAAGGAGGCCACAACCCAGGAGGCCCTCGAGATGTTCATCGAGGTGGCGAGCATAGAGCTGCGGTTTCTCCGCAGGGAGATCTTTAACGTGGTCGGAAGCATGCTGTAGATCACTGAGGCCGAGACCCTGGAAAATGGAACTCGACATCTCTCCATAGAGTTCATTATTAACCTCGCAGAGGCCCGGGAACATGCCCTTGGAATGATGCATAAGTTCCCTCACTTTATCAGTAGGATTTTTGCTATTCTTATGAAAATGCTTCTCGACATTGAGGATGAACCTGCCTGGCATGCTTCTACTACCGAGGACAAGGATTCTAGTGAATCAAGTAATTACAGGGTTGGTCAAGAGTGCTTGGATCATTTGGTCATTTCTCTAGTTGGAAACACCATCATTCTCGTTGCCTCTGAGTTGCTTCCTGCTTTTTTGGCCAATCCTAATTGGCAGAAACATCATGATGCTCTCATCACTCTCGCTTAGATCGCAAAAGGTTATGCCAAGGTATGCCCACACCTAATCCTATTATTTTTTTATTTTAGCTTATTTATTTAGAAATTTGATTCAAGAAACACACACCAATATCAGCTGTTACGCCACATAACATAGGCTTCCTCCGGCTTGGGTTTTGGGCCTGATGATTTTATCTAGTGCCAAAATTGCCCTACATTTGCACCTAGCCTCATCCCTTTTTGATGTACCGATATTAGCTCTGCCTCCTTTTGATATTCCAATCCCAACATCATCCTTTTGGCATGTTAATCTTTGCTCTGCCTCCTTTTGACATGGCCAATCCCAACGTCATCCCTTTTGACATCATAGTTAATGATGGTCCCAATAGCGCTTTTTTTAACATTTGGTATAGAATGAATGGATGGATGATTTTCTTTAGCCCCTCGCTCTGGTTGACATTGGCCACCGCATATACCAGTTTTCAACTGAATACATGTCACAAACACTAGGGGAACTCCTACAAATCATAGCAGTGGTCCAAGTTAAAATATAACACTATGCTAAAGATTTAGGCTCGACTGGGTTGTTTGAACCTGGCCATATTTCTAAGCCCTTCACATAAACTCAAAGATATTTTTTGTAAGTTCTGCAAGACTTAACTGCGTTGTGCTCTTGAAAAGGAGGCACATTCAAACTCTCCAAATGAATAGTCACGAGCTGAGTGAGTGAAGATAACACTACCAAACTATTTATCGTGGCTCTCTTGGATCCATAATTGAGTACTATGAGGACTTTAAGTTTCCTTATATAACTCAAAATCGAAGGAAGAAATTAGTTACTTGAAGGAAAGTTTAAAACTAAGGCCTATGATTGACAAAAATTCATCTCACACCGCTGATCCTCTTCCATGGCACCTACATAAGTAAACCACAAATGCAAACATCAATTAGAACCTTATAGGTTATCAGACACATTATGAATCATTACATATCTTATCTAAGATCTTTTGATATCAAATGCCAACACCTAGAAATTGATATGTGGCCAATTCATGCAGATCACATAGTGATAAGTTTATAACCTATTGGTTGTAGATTGGTATACACAAAAAATATTGGGAAATGTCTCAAATATTGTAAGTGAATGAATATAGTGATATGGTGAGTATTCAACAAAACTAACACTCCAAAGTAGCAAAAGTTGAGCATTTTTTCTAAGAGAAAAATAGAGAAGAAAAGTATCCATGATACATTAATACCTAGTTCATATATCTAATTTTGGGTATATAGAAAATTATGATATAAAGATAAAATAATCAACAGAAATTTTAAAAGAATTTTGTGATTGCATAAGTGCAATTTTCAAAGAAAAATGCTGAAAAAAGTCATTTGGTGATAAAGAGCCCCATAAGATTATCCTTACCTAGGTTCTCTGGTGTTTCTAGGCCAGGTTCAAGACAATGTCTGTCTATGCCCTCTGTTAGTTAAAATTATTGGTTAGCATTAAACATAACGACCAGAGAAAAGAAGCAACAAATCCAAATATAAAGTTTTTTACTCCAATTTTTTGAAGCAAATAAGTATGTACACTACAAACAAGCTGCTAAAATCACCCCCATGTGAATGGAAACGATTTGGACATCAACCGCTTGAGCTTTGAGCAACTCCCATTTTCCTAGAAAACTATCCTCTTTTTTAGACATAAGAAACCTCTTCCTCTGTACGATCATGTCTACGGATGCCAAATATAGGGCCAAGTCTCGCATTACATCATGCTGAGGTAAGTAGAGCTCAGAGGCACTACCATAATTGATTACTTGACTTCTTTTAGATCCAGTCACCTTCAGAGCGAGTGGCGGGCCTATAAATTCTGCTTGCACCTGTGATTCAATACATCAACAACAATAAGTGGAAATACTATAGGTGGATAGAGAATCAAACACATAGCTTTGTTGTTGAAACTAAAAGCATGAATATCTTGAATAGTAAGCTTAAAAGTATTTTCACAGGTTTTGTTTTAATGCTTGTTGATATGAATGTATAGCTTATTTGGAAAAACTATTTCTATTGAAGAACTATTAACTATATGTCTAGAATCTATTTTATTGGAATGTTGATTACAATGGTAACAATAGAGGAAGTATGAGTGTGGAATGAAATCCCATTATAGGGAAATTGCCACTGTAGCAATAGCTTGTAATTAAGGAAATTTAGTGCGGTGGTTTACAATGAAATCACCAAACTCAACCAGCCTTGCACCAAACTTAGTACAATAATATATTGCATATAAATAGCATTCAAGTACTGTAAGAGGCACACCTACTTGACTAGATGTTCATATACATTACTTCGAATTGATTTCTGTCCAAAATCCCAAAAGAAAAAATGGGGCAGAGCATCCACCTCATCTATCAGTGGAAATTCATAAATATGGGTTGAGGTAGTTGTAGAGATGGTAGAATGAAATTATTTTTGCCAAAAATATCAAAAGCAAAAAGGGGCAGAGCATCTCCATCATTCAGCGATGGCAATTCATAGATATGGGTAGAGGTAGTTCTAGAGATGGTAGAAGGAATTTGGGTTGTCACAAGGGTATTATAACCCTCACCTTCAAATAAAATATTCTCCAAAATTTCCCTGGACTAGACATCATCCAACACCACCAGAGCCGGTTTGGCTTTCCTTATCAATTGTTGTTGCAGTTGTCTATGTGCATCCTCCACACTCTGAAATTCAAGTTTATTCCTGTGAACAATTTTCTGCCACATAGTCTCTAAAATTACCTTCAGGTTTGGGGACTGTGAGATTGTGATGAAATTATATTGTTTCAGAAAGCACATGGCATACATAAAGAGACAATTGCTTCGACATAATCCATAATCTGAATAGCAATAAGTTCTTAAGTAATTTGATTATCAAAAAAGGCACCAAAGAACTTGACATCGACAATCTACGACATAACTTCTACACATATCAAGTTCCACACTAGCAACAAGCCATACAGATGGCAACCAAAACCAAGCCGGCTGCCAATTAATGTTACTACCACAAATCCATTGGTGGTATGTGGCCAAAACGTTTGAATATTTTCTCAAAAAATGATAACTAAAATTCATAAATTCCCCATTTTAGACGGAAAATCCATTCAATGTTCAGTTCATTTGATTTACCGAATAAAACACAGTAAGATAAAAGAAAAGGATTGTAAAGTCAGAGGTGGAAACTAGTGAGGTAGGGGAAAGGACCATTTGGTGCAATCATGGCTAACCATAGCAATTGCATCCCCCTTTTAGATGCACAGAGAATATCAAGGTGCATTCTATAGCTTGGGTAGGGATGTGTTAACCCATCAAGTATTTGTGTGTGTATCTGTGTCCATGCAACAACGTATTGAGTCTAGATAGTGCAATGGGTGCACTACATATCGAGTAGGTGTGGGTGAAACCCATCAAGTATTTGTGTGGGTATTTGTGCCCATGAACCAGTGTATTGAATCTAAACCAATGCAATGGTTGTATTGAACACGGAGAACAACACAAACCCATCTAAAGCCAGGTCTCAGACCTCAAGATTGCAAGGCTTGATTATGTATACCTAGAATTAATAAGAATCATAGACATAAAATACTAAAAATAAGATCCGCAACTTCGAGTTTTGAAACCTGTAGGTACATCTTAGCCCTGTCATTTGGATTCATATTTGAAATTTATACAAGTGTTGTCATTTTCAAATAATAATCAAAGAAAACAGAAAAAATGAACAAGAATACAAGCGATTTAACAACTTCTCCAGAACCAGAAGAAAACCCATTGTTCGCAATTTGAGTTCCTATGCAACTTCAGATAATAGAATTTTATTAGTGTACAAAAATTGACCAATGGAACTAAAAATTACAATCATTGACACCAATCTGTGATGGGGGTTCCACATTAAGCCACCAGAAATCATTTTACAAAATACAATACGATGAACATAAATATTGCATCAATTGAAATGAGAGAGGAGAAAAATGAATAATAAATCGAGCTTTTCAACAACAACCTCGGCACCAAAAGGCCAACAAAGTGTCTTTCAGGAGATAAAAATGGTTTGAATGAATGAAAATGCAATCACCTAAAATATCTAGATCATGAGAGATGACCAACTCCATATTGTTTTTGCCAACACCCCGCATACCTTTCACACTGACAACAGACACCACTCTCTGAAGTAGAATCCTCTTCAAATTCCAAATATTTTTCTCCAACCCCACTACAAAATCAGATTATATTGAGCCATTGTAAGTATAAGGAGGAGCTTCATCAAAGCCTCCATCAACTAGGTTATCTGGACCCATTTGTTTTAGCATCAAGGCATTCTTATTGGAATCATTAGTGAGCTTCGACATGATTGTTTCATTTTCCTTTCTCTCAGCCACTGGTCCCAATTCCTATAGTTGACGAATACTCTTCATCTCCAACCCCAATATATTTTTCTCCAACCCCACTACAAAATCAGACTATATTGAGCCATTGTAAGTATAATGAGGAGCTTCATCAAAGCCTCCATCAACCAGATTATCTGGACCCATTTGTTTTAGCATCAAGGCATTCTTATTGGAATCATTAGTGAGCTTCGACATGATTGTTTCATTTTCCTTTCTCTCAGCCACTGGTCCCAATTCCTATAGTTGACGAATACTCTTCATCTCTATTATGAGAAAAATACTAAGTTTTTGCACATTCTATGTTGTATATGGGCCTTATCATCTCTATCACTGGGCATCTGTATTTTTCTTTGGAAGCATGCATTTAAATATTTAAGTGTCATATTACTTTTGCTTAATATTGTAGGTATTGGAATTGGTAATTCAAGAAGCATTGCATCCATCTCCTGGTGCTAATGTCATTGGCATCCATGAGAATTTCCTCCAGTTGAGCTTAGGTCCAGATGTGGCTCTCATTGTTTTCCTTTTTCCTTTGTCTTCTGGCCAAGGGGATCCAGAAGATAACAATCATTCTATTGAGGAAGATGTTGATATGATGGACATAGATTTAAATCAACATGTGGATGGCACAGCTTGTGAGGAACCGAATGGAAATATGAGAAAGAAATATGCTGAGTCATATGCTTCTAAGCTTCCCTTTTCAAAGAAAAGACTTCCTAATCCACTCAGTTTAGAGGTGTACTTAGAACAATTTTTTCATCAAAATGTATTTTCACAAATAGACAGCCAAGGGTCTAGTCATATTAGATTTCATGGTTCACTTAAAGGTGAATGAAGCATTAAAATAAAGGAAATTGCGACGGTGGATAGACCAACTGAAGGCCGAGAAGGTGATACACAGGGCCTCTTGAGGCACTTCTATATGACACTGAACTTTAAATATTGTATGATTGTTGTGCTAACTGTCGGCTTGTAAACCTACATGCACTTAACTGTCAATAGATTAGATGCTGACTGGAGTTTGAACTGAAATCTAAAGTGAAATAACACAACATAACTAGTTGACTAAGCAAGTGCGACTTTTCTAACTGGTAGAGGTATGCTTTCATGTTGCTCCTTCGCTGGACTCCACTCGCAGCAACTAAGTTAGATCTGGCCACAACTCATGTACATTGTCAATATATCCAAGTTTCGGTGGAGTGGACTGTGTGCACATGCAGGCTATCCACTCATTGTTTACATGTATTGAATTGAATCAAACTATGCCAAGGATGTGACTTTCCTTTTGGCACACTTGCAGTGGATTACAAGCTATGTTGCACAAGTTTATGGAACATGGGTATGAGTATCTGATAGAGGTATTGCTTTGTCATTGATAAATTTAAATTATAATACTATTATTATCTTCGTCAAGATCCATATTTTCTGCATACTTATCCTCTTTTAAGGTTGAATTCATTTCTATCAAAAACTTCTTTGTTGTGGATGTCTTCTTCTTCTTCTTCTGTGGTGCCCCTGATATTTTAGCATTGGACTTTTTAAGTTTGATATCAGGTTAATATCTATTGGGAAGTAACTCTGATAGCAATGGCGTCCATGTTTGAAGCCATCCCTTGCCTTTCCTCATATAGACTAAAACATGTTTAGCAGTCTTTTTGTTATTTTTCTTTGAACTCCTTGCAAGTTTTCCCCTCCATTTACCCTTTCTGCGAGGATTCATGCTTCAACTCCGAGTCATCCTTCCCCGCATCATATTCACCACAACTGCTCTCAGTCATTGGCTTTTCATTAGAACAACCACTCTCAGTCTGAAGTGATTTTGGTGTTCTCAAAGCACCACCAGTTGAACCTTTCCTTTAGGAGCATATCTTAGGTACATCATTGCTTATAGAAAGAACAGGCCCTACTTTAGAAAAGTCAGGAAGTGAATTTGGGCCACTTGTTTCTTCAAATTTTGCATCCTGTTGCAAAGGGGTAACATAATGTTCATATAAATCAACATCAATTCAATGCAATAGAACTGAACATTGGTTTATTCAATATGTAATTTAGATATCAAAATAATATTGCAGTGATGTTTATAATGGAAAAAAATCATAAAGTGTGGATAAGTTAAGTAAACAACCAAATGATAGAAGTGAATACCACACGACATGTTACACTCTTATTGAGGAACCCGTGGTGATTGCTTTTCACACTATGATGACAAATGTCTGTCAGTAAGAGTCACGACAGAGAAATAATACAGAAAACTAAAAGAGTTGCAAAAAGAAACAATAACCTTATCATAAATGGTTTCAGCTAAGAAACAATAAGAAAACCACATCTTTTGGGCCCATGGGCATTGGGAACATGTGGCTGTTCCTTCTCAACAAGGAGCGTCTGTCTGTTCCCTTTAGAATCGAGAACCTGTATTGGCTCCTACATTTTGAAACGCTAGTGAAAGGGTTCCCATATTCCCAGTTCCATGCCTGTGAAGTTCCCTAAACATTCCTGAGCTACCGGCACTATTCCCACTAGATTGGGGGCATTATGTGCCTGTTCCTAAGTTCCCCGGAATGAGAGAATCTCTGGAATGAGTTTCCTAGAGGGCAGGAACGGTTCCTGTGTAACATTACAAGTAACCATTTTTGGTATATCAGTTGGATTTCCAGAGGTAACTGTAATATCCTTCTCTTGAGTAGTGGAAAAAGACATCTTCATAATGCCCTGAACCAGATCAGCTGGACAGAAAGGTTTCTTCTGAAATTTCATTATTCTTTAGTGTTATTTCACCTTTGAAAATTCTTTCAATGTGGATTAAAAAATAGGTTTGAAATCATCATTTAAAATGCTGTATAATAACCATAATGCTGTTGATGTATATGTAACTTCGGAATGTATTTCGCCCATGTATATTATACTCCTATAGAGATGTTATTATTCCTCTATACGGAAGTGTTGTCATTTGTATTGACAAGTGTCGCAAGTGTCGTAACTTGCAGTGATGGGTTATTAGACCACCAAGTGTGGGGTCGACCCTGATTAGTTTAACCATGGGTTATTAGACTGAGTTAGACAAGTCGGCTCCATTGGTTTATTGGGTAGGACAGGACAATTATAAATAGAGATCGAGAGATCTCTATTTGATCATCTCATTACTCACTCTTCCATCACTCGGAAAGTGGTGCACATGTGAGGGGGAGGATCAGCTGCTAGGAGAAGACTATCTCTTGTAATTTGGTTGTACTTTGGTTGTATCATTTCTCTATCTCTGAGGAAGTTGCGGAGTTTTTCACCTTCTTGGTTTTCCTCAGTGAAACTCTGTGTCTCTTGTGTGCTTGTATTATTGTGTCTATGATTGATATGCTGTACATGTTATTCTCTCAGTTAATATCCTAGATTAGATTGAAGTAAAATTTGAAAAACTAACATGGTATCAGAGCTAGCCTGAAAGAAGGCATGATATGGCATTTATGACACTTGTTGCATTTGCGAAGCTAGGGCTTGTTATAGCAAAAACCAGTCATCGTAGAACTTTCGCTATAAATACATTTCAGTGAGGTTTCGGGATTTGAAAATTTCACAGGTCGAATATAAGATCCCCATGTACCTTGTATCCAGAGGAAAACCTCTAATTCGTTGTATCTTATGATTTATGATCTGTACAATATAGGGTTTCTGCCTCTTCCAGATCTGAGTCATAAACAGGTGAACTAGAAAAAAAGGTCATAACTTGGGCTAGGAAGCTCCAAAGGAAATTTCATAAAAAGTGACAGGTAGGGAACGGACTTTACTTTCTCAGGTAAGTTTTTCAGAGGTGGAAACTGAACTAGTGACACGTGGAATGCCATACAAATTCGCTCTCCTGTTTTATCCCATAAACAAGTCACGTTGCGACACTTGGCATAAATCTCTCTCAAAGAATCCAATTGAGGTCAGACCTATGGGGTTGGAAATATAACAGTTTAGGATACCACAAGAAGAAGTTTCAAATCCTATAGATCTAAAATTTAGGAGTTACGCCAGAAACAATAAGGTGCATATTTCTGTCAAAATAGAATTGGATTTTAAGCACCTTCATTCATGGCTCCGGGAATTTAGGGTTTTAGAGAATATTGGAATTTTTTGTATCAGAGACCACAGATGGATGCTCCTCATCAAAATTGAAATTTAGAGACCAAGATTGAATTTTTTGGTTGGGCATAAGGTCGGGCTTGATCAAACCCTAGTTCGGGATTTTGATCGGAAAGGTGGAAAATTAGGGATTATGCAAAAGTTGGAATTTCTGAAGTCTGTGACCACGGCTGGAAGCTCCTCAGAAAAATCAAAGTTTAGAGCTTTGGGTCTAATATTTTGGCTGGGCAGAAGGCTGGGCTTTATCAAACCCTAGTTCGGGATTCTGTCTAGAAGATCCGGAAGTTTCAAAGGCAATTTTGAGGGGTGAAACTTTGCAATTTTCAAATTCTGAGTATACTAGGTTGATGAGCTCATCAAGGCACATATTTCTATCCTTTCAGAAGTTTGAAATTCAAAGTTTGAATTTTTAGGGTTTCCTTGACAAACCCTAATCCAGATCCAGATCCAGTTTCTGCAAATCAAGTGGATTGGGTTAATCCTATAAGAGAATGGATTGGTCACCTAAATAAGTGAAGAAGTTCCTGTTTCAGAGGGAGATGAGGCTAAGGCCTTACATAAGAAGATTACAAGCAATCTCGACAGGTATGAATTATAGGTATGTTTCGAAATCTATTCATGATTAAGTTTATGATTTGTTTGTCTTCATTAAGATTAGTACAATCTTGATTAACTTTAGACTTGTCGTATCACCTTAACAAAAATTATGAATGCAGATATTCATTGATTAAGGTTTTGAGACTTATGATTGTACTAATGCATTGTGGTGTTGTATGAGGTTGATGTTGTCCGTTAACATGAAAGGTACATCAAGAAAGACACATCATGTTCTAGTTCAAGAAAATATGACCATGTTGACATGAAGACAAAGATTCATCCATTGTCATGGATCACATAGAAGATCTACTTACGAGGTATGTATAACTTGGTTCTATAATGATTAACCTATGAGATATGTAGGTTACTAGCACAAGTCATTGAAGAGAACAAGAAGACATTGCTAGACATAACTAGCAAATATGATAACCAGGTATGTTTTTCCTATATCAAGTTAGAATCCTAACTTGTGTTAGGATCTTATACTGTTGTATGGTTGATAATGATTATTCATGAAGTTAGAAATGCAATTAATCAATGGTTTATGCATATTATGTCTCTTACCTTGATTGATGATATGACTAACCAGAAAAGTCCTTTGGTCAAATAAAGAATATGCATGAGTAAAATAAGTATTCCCTGAAACCTTGAATACTAATGTTTATTATTTGTGTTTGAAATGATCATGACTATACATGTTTAAATATTATTGTGTTTTGATAGTATTGAGATTATACTAATGAATGTATGTATGAGACCTCGAGGATAACACAATGATGATACTAGTAAGTATCCATAGGTGATCGAGGATGGATATAAGTTCAAAGATAGGTAATCCATGAAGCAAATATCAAGAGGGAGCACACTCCAGTAGTTCCTGCAAGGAAGCAAATATTGAGAGGGAGTCCACCCTACAACCAAACAAAGATAAGTATTTGAATAGTCATTTATTGCATATTTGTTTGTTTAAATAATATTGTTCAATGATGTATATGCTTATGTTCCTAGACTTAGGGTGTGTATTATGCATATTAGATTAATTGCATTAATGAATAGTATACTACTAATATGCATGTGATGGGTAAGTGGCCTATGGCACTGTACAACATTCCATTGCTACTTATCTAGAATGAAACCTCTTTGCTGGCATGTTGGGAGTTGTGCACACTCTTAACAATGTTCTGGTAGAGATTGGAAGGCATCTAGAAAGTTATGGGATATGGATAAATGTTGTATTGAAGCATTGGCTAAGATAATTGCTTGACTGTATGACATATTTATTTATGTGTAAGAATTTGTTCTGAAAACTATGAGATGTTTCTAATCATGCAATTTAACTTGTTTTGTAGGAAAGATCGTATACCATCACCTACAAAAGAAGGACTACAACATTTGTTCAGCAACAAAACTATCTATTGAATATATTGAATATATTGAAGTTCCCAGGATCCAGGAAGAATGCCATGATCCGTCAATCATGAAGGGTGATGTTCGGGATGTGGTCCCAAGACTTGAAGGGAAGTCTGTTGTGACTTCCAAGTGGATCTATAAGATCAAGCATGCTGCAGTTGGTAGCATAGAGAAATACAAAGTGAGATTTGTAGCTCGTGGCTTCTCCCAGAAAGAGCGAATAGACTATGAAGAGACTTTTTCACTTGTAGCCAGATACACTTCCATTAGATCAGTACTTTCTCTGGCTGCAGTGATGAAATGGAAGATTCACCAAATGGATGTCAAGACAGCTTTATTGAATGGTGTAGTCGAAGAGGAAGTGTATGTGGAGCAGCCACTCGGTTTTGAGACATATGACAGAGGGTCATACGTGTGCAGACTGAAGAAATCCTTGTATGGTTTGAAGCAAGGTCCTAGGACTTGGTATGGTAGGATAGACAACTTTCTATCCAGTTTGGGCTTTACTAAGAGTAAAGCAGAATCCAACCTTTACTACAAGGTTTAGGAAAGCAATCCTGTGATACTACTCTTGTATGTGAATGACCTGTTTGTAACAGGAGAGGATGGATTGATTGCCGATACCAAGAGGAAGCTTGCTGCCGAGATCAAGATGAAGGACTTGGGTATGATGCACTACTTTCTAGGCATGGAGGTGTGGCAGAGTGCAGATGGAATCTTCCTTGGACAAGGGAAGTATGTAGTAGAGATCCTGAAGAGGTTCGAGATGATGGACTGCAAGGCCATGGCCACACCTATGGCATCGAACCTGAAGCTTCTATGTGATGCTTCATCTGATCCATTTGATGTCACGATGTATCGTCAGATGATTGGGTCCTTGATGTACCTGACGAATACAAGACCAAATATTTGCTTTGCGGTGAACACATTGAGCCAGTTCCTGACGGATCCCAAAGGTGTTCACCTGGTTGCTGTAAAGCATTTTTTGAGGTACCTGAAGGGTACAATTGATTATGGGCTCAAGTATGATGCGAATCAAAAGTTTAACCTGCAGGGTTATGTTGATTCAGATTGGGCAGGCAGTGCTGCAAAAAGGAAGAGCACATCTGGGTGTTGCTTCAGTATGGGATCATGTGTGATCTCTTGGTTTAGCAGGAAGCAGTCCTGTGTAGCACTGAGTACAGCCGAAGCATAGTATGTTGCATCTTGTTCGGCTAGTTGTGAGGCAGTATGGCTCCGGAAGCTACTGTCTGAGTTATTTGATCTCCCGCTGGAGGCTATTGGTATATTTTTTGACAACCAGAGTTGTGTGAAGCTGTCTGAGAACCCGATGTTCCACGATAGGTCGAAACACATTGAGATCAAATATCACTATATAAGGGATATGGTGTAGAGAGGAGCAGTGAAGCTCCTATATGTTGCGATGGATGAGTAGGTTGTAGATGTGCTGACAAAACCACTAGCCAGAGTGAAGTTTGAGTACTTCATGGAGAGGCTTGGTTCTTTAGATTGATGACACTTCGAGGAAGAAGTGATGGACACATTTGCTGGAAGCCATTCCAAGCATGGTGAGAGGAGGATCCTTCCCATGGCTAAGGATGTAAGCGCTGGATCATGAGCATTAGAACGATGCTCCAGTTACTGCTCTGTATATGCATCATGTTGGATTCTTGGTATGATCGGTTGGATCATGTATATGTATATGCATCATGTTGGATGCTTGTTATGATCATTTGGATCATGTATATGTATATGCATCATGTTGGATGCTTGTTATGATCAGTTGGATCATGTATATATATATATGCATCATGTTGGATGCTTGTTATGATCAGTTGGATCATGTATATGTATATGCATCATGTTGGTTGCTTGGACCATGTATCTGTATATGTATCAGGTGGATACGTTGTATGATAAGGTAGATCATGTATGTTGATATATATCAGGTGGATACATTGTATGATCAGGTGGATCATGTATCTGTGTATGTATCAGGTGGATACATTGTATGATTAGGTGGATCATATATGATGATATGTATCAGATAGATACTTGGTATGCATCAGGTGGATGCATTGTATGATCAGGATGATCATGGATGACGAGCTTCAGGATGTTGCTCCAGATGACATGCATCAAGACGATGCAGTGATGATGATCAGGATAATCATGTACATCAGGACGATGTATGGTGAGTAGCAGGTTGATACTCTATAGCCGTGGACAGGTTGTGCAAGGGTAGCATGTAATAAGTCTTGGAGATCTGGACTGGTTGTGCTAGTCACATAAAAGTCCTCAGATGGTCTTTAGAGATCTTGCTTGGAAAGACACTCTTTTCAGGTTTTGCTAAACCACATGTAATAAGTCCTGGAGATATGGACAAGATGAAAAAGGCCTCAGATGCTCTTTATAGATCTTGCTTGGTAAGACACTCTTTTAAGGTTTTGTGGGGACCACATGTAATAAGTCCTGGAGATCTGGACAGGATGAAAAAGGCCTCAGATGCTCTTTAGAGATCTTGCTTGGAAAGACACTCTTTTAAGGTTTTGTGGTAGGGGTCACATGTAATAAGTCCTGGAGATATGGACAGGATGAAAAAGGCCTTAGATGCTCTTTAGAGATCTTGCTTGGCAAGACACTCTTTTAAGGTTTTGTGACAGTCACATGTAAAAGATCCTGGGAGATCCGATAGGTTGAGCTGTGTGCTCGTAAAATGCCTGGGATGCTCTTTCTAGGTTTTGTTGACGTACGTAATTAGTCCTGAGGATTCCACAGTATGGTCAGTGATGATGAAGACCTACAGGTGGTGGGCCTACATCTAGTATGAAAAAGGACTGGCTCTGTAGAACTTCCTATGACGATTAGTTCAGAGATTGTTTGAGATAGCAGCAACAACGATGATGATGATGATTCGAGGACGATGATTCGCTGATGATGATCCAGAGAAGAAGACTTGTGCTAGCAGATCTGTGTCGAGAAATACCTTCCTAGTTAAGAGGGAGTGTTGATGTATATGTAACTTCAGAATGTATTTCACCCATGTATATTATACTCCTATAGAGATGTTATTATTCCTCTATATGGAAGTGTCGCAAGTGTTGTAACTTGCAGTGATGGGTTATTAGACCATCAAGTGTGGGGTCGGCCCTAATTAGTTTAACCATGGGTTATTAGACTAAGTTAGACAAGTCGACCCCACTGGTTTATTGGGCAGGACAGGACAAGTATAAATAGAGATCCGAAGATCTCTATTTGATCATCTCATTACTCACTCTTCCATCACTTGGAAAGTGGCGCACATGTGAGGAGGAGGATCAGCTACTAGGAGAAGACTATCTCTTGTACTTTGGTTGTATCATTGTTCTATCTATCTCTGAGGAAGTTGTGGGGTTTTTCACCTTCTTGGTTTTCCCCGGTGAAAATCTGTGTCTCTTGTGTGCTTGTATTATTGTGTCCATGATTGATATGCTGTAGATATGTTGTACATGTTATTCTCTCAGTTAAGATCCTAGATCAGATTGAAGTAAATTTTGAAAAACTAACAAATGCAACACCATGGATGCATACACTCTGGCTGCTGAATTTTTGAGTAGTTAACAAGGCCCAGAACAGGGTATTACTTTTTTTCTTTCACGCGCCCAGCCTCTAATATTTGTTGTTGTATTGCTTGACACATTGTAGGCATGTTTTGCCAATGCTAAGAACAAATAATTGCTAATACAGTGTGTCTTGTAGGAATTCTTGGAAATCCAAGTATCATTAACACCATATTGATCAATGTATCTTCTATTTTCTATTCTTTCCAGACTGGCATACTAGGGAACACTCAATGCATACTCAACCTCTCCATGAAGATCCTTTGTAACAATATTGTGGTCTTAAATTTGACCCTTTTCTTTTCTTTTGTTGAGATATTTCCTGGAGAAGGTTTTTATTTCTTCCAAAATTGTTTCTCCTAGAAACATAACCTATGATGCTCTGTATAAACTCAGCATTGTTGTGATAGCTTTTCCACTTTGTTCGATAAAATGGAGGTCATATTAGAAAAAAACATCTGCAGGGACATCATATTCATGCAACTGTAAAAGCATGAAAACAATGGAAGTGCTAACTATGTCTAGTGTTGGTGATTTTACCTCTCTATTTGTTTCTTTCTGTGTCCAATATTTGTAGACATCATCTAAAGCGTCACACGTGCATTATCTGGTTTTTGAAATGTTTTGCTCATCCTAACCACTGTAGTCGATCTATCGTTGAATCCTAACATACAAATTTATGAGGTAAATTATTGGCACTCCATTCCCCAATTTTTGCAGCATTGAACTCAAATACTTGAGACAATTTATTTTCCTTGTATGCATTAGAGCACAAGTAGTCGCAGAAGGAGAATTGAAGAGAAATCCATCCTTGGTATGATGCTTGAGAACTTTATTCCAGTCAACTCTCTTATGAATTCCCTCGGCTATATAGATTAAAGGTCAGTCATACTCATGCATATGCCCTATTTAATTTCCCTTCCATTCAACTCTCTTATGAATTCCTTCGACTATATAGATTAAAGATCAGTCATACTCATGCATATGGTCTATTTCTTTGCCCTTCATGAATTCTTCTCGATTCATGAGCATGAGTTTGATGGGTGTCAAATAATAAGGGAGTACCAAGCACAAACCTCTTGCCTCTTCTAAAATTGCAGGGAAGATAATTTGAAATTCAATGGAGGTATATTCATCCTCTTGAACTATGCTTTCAATATTTTCTCTTAAAAGTCTTAAATCTATTTCAACATTTTGCTTGCCAGCATTCCATTTTCTAAGAGCAATAACACATGCTAGAGTGTGACAGACGGTCCTTAATAATCGAGTAATGAATTCCCCAGGATCCATCCAAGACATGATTGTCTATTATCCAGGAAAGGTAGTGGGAATTGTGGGTGTTGAGATATTTCCAGAGATGGGACCATGGCCACCCATGCTGTATCACAAGGAGAAGCAAATGTATGTAGGTTCATTATTTCTGAGAACATTCTCTTTATCCTCAAATAAGTTCATCTGTCATGCTTTTATTCTCATTCAGAACCTTTGAGACAACTTTATGAGATAAAGAATCCAAGTGGGCTTAACATATGCCACAGTCAAATCTCCTTTTCTGAGAAAATGTCCAATCAGAAACCACATGATGCAGAGATAATCTAAGACAACCCTGCTTATTGTAGATTGACCATCAAGAGCTCCTCCATATGACCGCTGCAGAATGATTGCAGATGTGAAACAACCACACAAACCTGAAGATCTAGAAAGAAAACACAGTCGATTCCAATGATATATTAATGAAGAGGCAGTGAAATAACCGTAACGATGCTTTTTTCATCCCTTGCAAATGTTTGATATGGTTTTGTTTTTACTTTTAATGGGTCTCTAGGATACGATAAATACTCAACCGGTCTTATGGATTCCAAATTATTTGGGTGAACTGATATGATTCACTTGGTTGATTGATTGCACTTTTAACGTCATTTGAGATCTGCTTGGTCTATCGGACCTCTTTTAAGAATCCGAATTGAGAGTTGAATTTACTCAGAACTTTAATAAAAAACTATAAAAAATGCAAGTTGTAATGTTCATAAGAAAGTGGCTAGGGATTTTGGAACCCTTTTCTTTGGGAAGTATAAGCAGAATACTGTTAGAATAATACATGCAGAATTATAAGCTGCCAATACACAGAGTAAACAATCAGATTACAATTTGATCTTGTTTATCACTGTCAGATTTTCCCTTCCCGACCATTAGGATTGTCAGTGGGGTATCTTGGTTCACTGGTGAGGTTTAATCTGTCCACAAATATTCCACTCTTGTTGTGGTCTGCCCTACCCAAATGGTATGCCAAAATGGGATGAGGCTAAGTGCATGTCCTATGTGAATTTGGTGGAATAGATAACTATTGGACATGGTGACTAAACTAAAGGAAACACGTTTATACAGTGCAGCCACCAATCTTTATACAATGCACTCGTTTATACAGTGCATGGAGTTTCTCACTCAACCTTGCATATATCATTTCTCTTTCCTGAAGAAGATTTTCTCTAGCTCTAAACTCCCTTGTATTTATTCTAAACCCCAAGTTGTTATATTGAGGCTCTGGTGATGGAGATCTTTGCCCATCCTCTGATTCAACAATAACATTTACAGTCTGAAGTCTCTGATTGATAAGAGAGAGCATAATACTTAGTTCTTGCACTACAGGGTCTACATCAACTAACTTCTTTGTAAAATCTGGAAGTTATATTTGACCTTGAATTGGAATTTTTGGTTCTTCTGCAACCCATCTTGATCTTTTCTTCCTACCACTACATTCACCTTCATTTGCCAACATTGAAATTTGTGGTTCTTATGCAGCCCATCTTGATCTCTTCTTCTTACCACTACATTCATATTCATTTGATACTCCTCCTTTGATTAGATGGATTTGGACTCACGGTCCTTTTGGAGTATAGTATGATTTACATTGGCATTGGGAGATATGGTTGTTCATTTTCCATGATGATGTTTGTTGGGGTTGGTTCCTTATATGTCAATCATTTTTATTTTTTTGTATATAGTTAATTATTCATGGGGTTAGGTTTTGGAATATTTGAAATATGTATATGGATTAACTTAATTCCAAATCTTATTCAACCCTCATTTGGAAATTTGAATTTGAACCAAATTTCATTGTTGTTGAACCTGAACTCAACCTCAAACCATGTGACTTTGGTTTTTATAGGATCCAATGTGAAGACAAGAGATTCCATTGATCATCACTTGAGATGTTGCTACTTGCACCACTATTTGGTTGGTAAGAAGATCATGGAGAATGGTGGTCTGATCTCCTCCTAAGCCACATGTAGGCTTGGTCACTTGAGTGTGATGACCTTAGAAAAAGGGTAGGAAGAGACCCTTGAATCCCCAATCTAGGAAGGGAAAGGCCTCGACCCCTCCATGCACTGAAAAGCAACTTTTAGACACTAGGAAACTTGAAGAAGGGTTTGATTATGGGCACAAGCTTGTTAAAATGAAATGGTTGGTAGAACTCAAGGAGAGGGTTTGTCAGCATAGGTGAAACACTCACAATTAGACCTTGAATAAATAAACAGAGACATTAGTATTGGACACAACCATCTCACACAACGTAATGTTGTAGATATGCCTCAATAACCAAGAAGAAATCGATGTTCCTATCTAGAAGCACCTCGTAGTGTCCCATCTCATTTGATGATGATGAAGCTTAGCTAGGGTCACATGACTCAAGATTTTTTGGTCTTTTACATTAAAATGTTGGTGAAGGTATATCTAGGTTTCAACTTGAAGATTATTGTTTTAATTTAGGAAGCATTGGGCTAGCCCATGCAACCTATTTGTGATACTCTAAAACATGATACTTGCAAATTGATAGCCCTAAAAGTTTAGTTTATATGCTTGTGTGAATGTATGCCGGTTTATATGTTGTTTGTGACTATAGGAAGGGCTTAGAGCCATAAGGCCAAATTGAAAATATTTGTGAGGTTAACTAGACCTTGGTGACCTATCAACATGTATGTATGAATAGATAATGCTTATCTTATTTATAGAAAAAATTATTTAAGTCTTACATTTTGGTGGAATAGTTGTCCTAGCTCAAGAGTGACCTTCCTTGATACTCAGGGAACAATTGAATACATCTTAGGTCATATTGTGTAGTTTTGGTAAGCCTTTGGGAATAGGCCAATGCAACACATTTATAAGTTGGATACATGCACCCATGCAAAATTGGTTGAGTTACACCCATGCATAGGGAGTAACAAAAACACAATATTAACCATGGCAAGGTTTAATAGTTGGCAATATGATTTTCCTAAACATCGGGAACTGACCACTACATAGGTATTGCAATTTGCATGACTCGATAGCTTGAGTCCTTTAGTTTATTGAGTAGGATGCATAGCATGCTGCTATATGTAGATGACAATGCCACATTGTACATCTAATGGGAAGTGCAATATAATTCTATAACACACTAAACCTAAGTATTGATTAAGTGTATTATGTTTTAGCCCATGGGTATGTGTGGGGTCTAGTAACAAGTAGCAATGTGATTGGGATTGTATTAACAAAGAGAACTAGGTTTAAACCCCTATGCGTGTGCAAATGATGTTAGGTGTAGGGTGTTTTTTATAACAAGGAAATTCCCTTCTTAGCGTGATAACTTAGCTAGTAATAAGTAGTTTCCCCCCCACAAGAAAATACAAAATAACGTGTTGTGTTTCAGCATGGAGATCACACCTTGTAACATGCTTGGTCATAGAAATTCGACTATTTTCTGCCATTAAAAACCTAATATTTAGTTTACAACATGATTGAATAGTATTGTGTTTGAAACCTAGACAACTCTTTTTCTTTATGATTCCCAATCTAATGAAAAGCCCCAATCTAAAGATGTATAATTTGGCAGAATTCACCCTTGTAAATAAGTACAATGAATGCTTTAGAACAGGATTAAAAATCAGGGAAGTAAAGTTGTTGATGGGAAACTAGAGTGAAACTAATAATGGATTAGAAATCTTTACTTATGTAAAAAAAGTGGAATAGTGCATAATTGTTTTATAAAAATAGAATGCTAGCTCATTACATCAATAATTGGAATCCAATATCAAATGCAATAATAATAAGTTAAGTTTGGTATGTAAAATAATAATTTTGAAAAAAGAAAACATTAAAAAGATAACTCCCAATTATAAACCATTGAAGTGATCAATTGGTGTTCTATGGAATTACTTTCATGATTTTTTTTCTCGCTTTAAATCCAAGCAATTGATTTAATCACTATCTCTAGTAATTTTTTTTATACCAATACCCTTTACTTATCTATGATAGTAATGTTTTTATACCTATACCCTTTACTTATCTATGAAAAGTAGTGTGTAACACTTGATTTTGGTTGTGCGCTTCATAAAGACATGACCTGAACCATTACTGGAATAAATTTAACAATGGCCATCAAATATATCAGTGCACTTTGTGATATTGTATTTGTTGCTACAGGTAGAAAGCCTAACACGAGAAGGCTCAACCTTGATGCAGTTGGTGTTGAGTATGATCATTTAGGTGCTGTGAAGGTTTGTATTCTTGTTCTTTATTTCATGCCTCCATATTTAAGCACTCTTTCTTTGTTATAGTAAAATTTATATGCATCTTCAAAACATAATATTTTTTAATATTAAAGTGAACTAATCTCATGTTCTTTTTCTCATCCATATGTTG
Organism: Larix kaempferi; assembly: GCA_027924585.1. NCBI lineage: Eukaryota > Viridiplantae > Streptophyta > Pinopsida > Pinales > Pinaceae > Larix > Larix kaempferi. The sequence continues at coordinate 1,679,431 of BSBM01000709.1, read as the reverse complement.
TATTATCTAACTGTCCACAAGTATTAAGAACGGGAATGAAAATGATAGGAAATGTGTTTTTGGAAATTGACACAGTAAAGGTGCAGTGAGGATAGGGGGCTCAAGGTAGACTTATTATGTGACTGGAGTAAACTTGGGAATGTCTAGGAAATGCTTTTCTGAATTGGGAAGAATATTTTAAAGTAAAATGTATTATCTATCTTTCAAATTCAATTCTTTGTGCAGACATAAAGAACCTAAAATGGAACACAAAGCAAAATGACATAAAGCAATGCAGAGGCAATTTTTTTTACACCCACAATAAGCTTTGAAGTCAGTACTGATTGTTCATATGATACAATAAGATGAGATAATTTTATTAATGTGCAACAAGTGACCACAAATACTTCAATGGGACTGCTAAGTACATCCATGAGAATTCAATGTGGAAGCGCTAAAGTAGGTCTTGAAAATCATAATTCATAATAAAAATTTAATGAAACAAAATCATAAATGTCAAAATGCCAAACTTTTTTATTGCCACAATAAGATTTGAAGTCAATGCTCATTGTTCATAAGATAAGATAATTTCTTTCATGTTCGACAAATGACCAAAAATAGGTCAATGGGACTACTAAGTACATCCATGAGAATACAAAATGCTTGGAAAATAATATTTCGTAATACAAATATGTTGAAACAAAATCATAAATGTCAAAATGCAAAATTGAAACAACATGGCTCTATGATCAAGTGCATCTCTTCTCTTAGGTGATGGATCAACATAAAGACAATCATTATCCTCTTACTAGAAAGCACGCATGTCCTTACTCCTCTATCTGCAAGTAAACTCTATTAGGCAATCATTCAGTGTTGTACCTGTTACCCCTGATATTATATAAGGATCACATGTGATTTTCATCACATCACTTGTGAAATGTTTCACAAGGATCAAGTTTGCAGTTATTCATGGCTAGACAGTTGGATGGGCAGGGTTACACTTGTGTTCTTGACTCAAAGATGGTGCTTCTTCATGGTTGAGTGGTGGTCATGGAATTTGGTTAGGAGGTATGATGTGATGTGCTCTCATGTCTTCATGATGATTTTTGGTAAAGTATTATGTGCCTAACAAGTAAAACAATGCTCATAAGGTGATGCACCCCCTCTAAATGATGGTTAAAATATACTTGACTAAGGTAGTAAGGAAATTAATGGGAACCCATCAACTTAGGGTATCCCTAAGTTTTGAAGTGTTAATAATTGTACTTTTTAATTAAAGTGTTTAACCTTGGGTTTCTAAGGTTTTAGTGTGATTAATTAAACTTTGGCATGACTCTAGATGACTCGGTAGATAGTTTAATAATGAGTGCATGCTTGTCATTCCTATAAATTTATGGGATTTTTGCATTTTGCATCATTCAAGCATACAAAATCATGATTACCAAGTTACTATAGATCCATAATGTCTTACCTTGTACTAGTCCTTCAAGTTCTTCAATTGCTTTTGCACTTAATAAATGCAATTGAAAGACTTGAACGACTAGTACAAGGTATGCCATTATGGATCTATAGTAACTTGGTAATCATTATTTTGTATGCTTGAATGATGTAAAATTTGTTTGAATATCATCATTTTCAAGCAATAACAACTTCTTAAAGGGTGCTAGCTCAATGGTAGAGCACTTGCCTAATTATAGGCAGGAGATTGGTGGTTCGATTCCTCCGTACCCTATCATAAATTAGTGACTAAGAAAATGACTAAATTCACATATATACGACTATTAGTAGCTAATTTCCAGTATCTTATATCGCAACTAACGTTTAGTCGTATTTAGCTTAGTCATTAATATGTTATCATCTAGTAGTTTATTTAGTCGTATATTTGGTCATTAATTGTGACAATCAATGACTAAATCAATGACTAAATCAGTGACTAAATTAGTGAGTATCAATGACTAAATCAATGAGTATCAATGACTAAATCAATGACTTAATCAATGACTATCAATGACTAATAAGTCAACCAATTAATGACTAGTGAAATACGACTAGAGATAAGATAGTGGAAATCGGATACTATTAGTCACCGATTCAAAAATAGTCGTTTATAGTCGAATTTTAGTCATTAATTTCTCATTTTGTACTAGTGATTGTGCACATTAGGCCATCGGTAGATGTAGGGATATTTGATGGTGATCCCAGATATGCTCCTAACAAATTGAAGTCCTTCTACATACCTGGGGCGATGTCAACATACGGTTGATCATCACCCAGTATAGTTGGTGGGACGTTGTCGGGATTTATTCTGGTATTAGGGTCATAATAGTTAAGTTGAACAAGGGTAACTACCTTCCCATTTAAGGGAAACATCATGATACAAAATACTGAGGAGGCTACCGCCTTCATGGCGAACATGTAAATACTCCCCAAGAGGATGTTGTAGTCAAGCTCAGCATTGATTAATTCAATATCGATGATACCCATCTTTTCCCCTAGCTCTATGGGGACATTTTGGTACGATCCTCTTAACTGGGATGGTCTCCCATCATACGCACAAAGAGAGATAGATGAGGGGACCATCTCAGGGGATCCTAATCGTTTATAGACTTTTACGGACACAACTGAAGTGGATGCGACTTCGTCGATGATATATAGATGGATCATGGCGTTTTTAACCGTGACTGGAAGTTGAAATGCGACTGATGATGGTAGTCGCGTTTCACCTTTGTCAATATCAAAGGTCATTATGTGGATTCAAATGGGTCGACCGCACCGAGTGCGTTAAATATTGCTTTTCATTTTGTTGTGAAAGACTGTAACACTTCTAATGTGGACATAGCCACAGGGGATTGAGCCAAGTCATCCATAATGTTGTAATTGTGGGTGGCTTTCATATGGGGGTTATTAGGGGCATGCTTGAGTGGTGCTTTTGAAATATGAGATTTGTTTGGTATTCAGGTGTGGTATTTTTAGAGGGCCCTCTGAGGGGATAGGAATGTCTTCCACTTGGGGGGTGGAAGGCCCATCATAACCCTTGGCTTGTGTCTGGAGGTTTATATCCATAGTATAGATATTTTGGAAAGAGACATCACCGGGTGGGTGAGGATATTTCTCTTCAGTAACTACCCCTTGATTGGTGAATGGTTGTTGTAACACTGTTGTTTATGGTTGGGTAGGATTCGTTTCCCGAGGAGGGTTCGTCACTATCTTCCTTTTAGCTTCCACCAACTGTTGGTAGTCGGGGAGAAGGGGACAATGATGTGTGTAGTGACCATAATCACTGCAAATGGAGCATCAATAATTGGTTCTCAGGGGAGGATTCTTCTTTTGTTTGGGGGGATTGTTAGTCCCTGCATTTGTATCACCCGTATTGTGGTTTTGTTGGGGATGGGGGATTTCCCCCTTGTCCCGAATGCTAGTTCTTCTTGTTCTTACCTTTCTTCTTCCCTTGAGTCAGTGTATTTTGGGGGTTTGTAGTGTTCAATTGATCAAATTGTTGAGCTTGTTGAACATAAGTAGGTTGAACTAGGTTAACCCACATGTGGGGGGAATCTTGCTAACCAGTTGGGCATGGGAAAGGGTAATACAGATTATATCCCGACGGTGGGATAAATGCAGTTTGCGTTCCATAAGAGGTGGATGTATGGGAGAATAGATCCAATGGAGGTGTAAGAACCGTTATTGTTTGGATAACGTTTGGGTATGTAGGACTATTTGGTCCATATTGTAATTGACCAATGGATGGTGTTGGTACCAGTGTAGGAGGTACCAAAGCAGGTGGAATGGATGGGTAATACATAACTTTGTTGAATTGTACTGATGTGGTGGGAGGAACCTTTCCTAACTTGGGAAATGGACCCAATAAGCCCATCCGCCGAATATGATGATCCTGAAGGTGTAGGATCCAACGACTGATGCCGCGGGGTATTAGGGAGGATTGTGTAAAGATATCAGGACTATGCATATATGAGGCTGAAATGTTGTGTTTTCAGAATAGCCTCTTCCTCGCTTTGTGGCATGGAGGTGGCAACATATTTAGCTATGGTGGGTTGAACAGATTTGATAAACCAATCCAACAAAAGGTAGGTTGTATTTTGATCTTACATAGTGTGCGGTGTCTACGCCACTTGTGGATTTGGTCCGTGATGTGGGTGGAAGTACTTTGATGAAACCCAGTGAGAATTTCGAGGCCTAGATCATCTCAGATTGGAAGTTGAAATTACATAAGAAATGCGGTGGCCAATGAGGGTATGCTGGAATAGGAGAAGCCTCACTAGATCATCCACTATGTTGTTAGATGCACACCACAAGTGGAAATACATAACGTGGTTGGTGGGATTGTATCCCTTTTTTCCTTCAAATTCGGGAATATAGGAAGGAAGACTGTCTGGCATAGCCATCCATGTCGCATCATGAGCAATGGGTTCGTTTGTCAGTTTGGCCAAATCAAGTAGATTTTAACTATCCATAAATGGTAAGGTAGGGACGACGGGTATTTCCATTATGTTTGGGATGTGATTTCCATAAGGGGGAGACCCAGGTGGTGTTGTGAACAATGGTTGACCTCCTATGAGAGAGGATGGGTCAAACGGATCTGAGGGATCTCCTTGGGGAGAAGCCAGTGGGGTACTACTTAGGATGGGGGAAGAAGTGGTGTAATTGATAGACTCTCTGAGGGGATAAAATGTATATAGAAAGGATTTTCCTCGACCATATGACCCTATCAATGCTTCCTGGAAGCGACCTCGGCTTGAATTCCCTCTGCGTGGAATATGGGGAGAAGGTGTGAAAACACCCTTCGAGAGAGGGGATATGCCTTGCAGTCTATGAGACTGTCTTAGGATGTTGTTTTGTTCCTCAATGGTGAATGATTTGTGTCAATATGAGAGTGATAATGGAATAAACACAATTGAACAAATACAAAAATATGCCAACCACAACAGATGAAAAATGGTGTGATAAGTGAGTGATATGTGAAATATTGGTTTTAGTGCATGAGTTCCCACATGTAGGTTCTTTTTATTATGAGTTAGTGAAATTGTAGTTAAAAATAAAATAAATGTAAGTTCTCTAGGTGACCTAATGTCCTTCCTCTCAAATGTAACTGGGCCTCCCAAATGCACAATGATGGTGACAATGGTATCCACACACCAATCAACTAGTGGAGGTAACAAAGAGATTGTTCTATAAGCGATGGGGACAATGATCCAATCAAGAAGACTTGGAAACACCTCCCAACGACAATAGCTAACTTTAGAAGTCAATTGAACTCACAATTTCTCCTTGGTGATATCCTAATTTGGGCCACTAAGATACCTTGCATCAAGTGTGGATCAATGGTTCGACCTGGACGGTATAGTGTCATCTCCCTACAACAAGTTGAGTGGCTTGTAGGGGAGATCAAGGAAGCTATACCTAGACATTCACTTCCTTGGTTACAACACACTTATGATCCGGGTTCTCTTTTAACACTTTCTTATAGTAGGATTATGTAGGTACCCTAAAGGAAAACAATGCTAAGTTTCAAAATATTCCTAATGAAACTATATTGGTGGGAATTAATGGATTCCTAGCCCAATCAATCCTACCTAACTAAAATATTGTTTTGTGACCTCTTGTGGAGGATTTTAGCTGGTTAATACAATTACAATGTTGATTTTAAGGGGTTTGTATGTTTCACTTATGGAGTGTAAGAGGGGTATTTCACAATTCCTACCTTTCCAATTCACCAAGCTCACATGAGATGCGAGGTGAAGAGCATAGCTTGGATTGGAAGAGTCATTAGGCCTCTTATTGTGTGCTAGTGGAGCAAACACATGCGATAAAATAAAAATAAATGATTCTGTTGGAAAATTAACTAAAAGAGTATATCAAGCAATATGTACTTTTAACTCTAAGAGATGATCATGGTGCTTCACAAAATCAAATTAATCTATCTAAATAGACAAGTGTGCAATGGAGGTATTTCACACTTATCACCCTTTTTCTGATTCACCAATCTCACCTGAAGTGCGAGGTGAATAACATACTTAGGGAGACAAGTGTCTTTAGGTCCTTGCTTGTGTCCAAAAACTGTTTTCTACACTAGCAATACTACTAAAAATAACATGTCGATTTGATGCATAAACAAGAAATGGTCCTGAATACTAGTGATAACAATGGGACTCGTTGAAAGCCTCAAAGTTGGTTACCTAGTTAATTTTCAAGAGATATGTACTCTTTACTTCTTAATATTGGTCTAGGTGGACTGATTACTAAAAAATTAAGTAATTGGGTGAATTAGCCTTAATTTAAGTTCATTAGTAAGCAACAATTGGGCTACCAAACTAAGCTATGCAGATAAAAATAAAATAAATAACAGTAGTGCAACTAAACCAGAATCTGACGCGCGTACCACACGGGTTAATACAAAATAGACACGCTGTAGCATGGGTAATACACTAAACTTTCAGGCAGGCGCAATGAAAGGTGTAGTGCGTAGCGCAGTTAAACCAGAATCTATCACGCATACAACGCGGGTAATACACTAACCTTCCACGTGAGTGCGATGAGCCATGCAACACGGGTATGAAACTAGTAACTTGTACTGTGTGCACGACTATTTGAATCGAATCCGTGTTATCAGTGCGACAAAGATGCCGAGAACCGCACGACTGTGGAAAAATAAAATCTAGGGCCGTGAGGGGGGCCAAATTATGGAAGAAAGAGGTGGAATACCTGCTCTCCTGCAAGTGAACAACACCTAGAATAACATACTTAGCATAAAAAAACCTAGTTTAAAAAGAAATGAACATAAATAAGTATGGTCTCCATTAGAATTGTTATGGAAAAAATTGCACAAGTGCACTCTTCCACTTGGTGAGGGGCTAATCCTTGTAGGTTGCTGCAAGGCCTCAGTCCTTGGAGCCCCTTTTGGATGGTTGGCATTCCTCCAAGTGATCCTGCAAGAGATTGTTAGTGTATTTCACATTCAAACATGAAAATATTGATGAAAATAAAATAAACTAGATGTGGGAAAGATGCAAACTCCAACAACAACCAAAGGTATGCTAAACCTCTCTTGTATTTCCCAATGGAATATCTGTACAACACCTGGGAGGTGAAGGATTGAGTGGAAGCCAAAAATATCCCTTAGGGAGGCCTTTCTTGTCCAAACTAAATGCTAAGTAGGTGGAAGAACAATGGAGAGAAACACTTTCCCCTTGATGGCAGGTGGCAAGCAAGCTTGGAAATGCTTACAATTGTAGGAAATGGTGGGATATGAGGAAGCTCCAACTCAAATCCAGTAGCATAACCTTGATAGAATTTTTCTCTCTGAAATGCATGCCAATGGATTCTTTTTATAGGCCAAGAGGTGGCCATCAAATAACTAGATCCAAATTTGAACTCTCCTCCTTCACGAACTGGTTCCAAGGTATGCAAAAGGGGATGATGAATGCCCCTAAGTGCATGAGGAGCCGAACTCTAATCATTGGGGAGGATTGAGTCTTTAATGTGACCCTGGGCATGAGTGGTCCCGCCATTTTTATAGTAGTGCGGTTATCGAAGGAAAAGCTACGCAGGTGTAGTGTCGGCATTGTTAAGGTAACCTGCACTATAGCACGGGTTAACTGTGTAATACCCGTGCTACCCTTTGTTTTGATTTTTTCTTGGCACTTGTGGACTCATGCTGTGTTTTGGATCTGTTGAGGATTCCTGTGGTGATATGCATTCTTTATGTTGATGACGCTTTACTGGATGAATAATCGAAATGTTGCATGTGTGCTATTTTTAGGCGTTAACAAAGACCACAAATCAATTTTGTCTAACCTATCCATAAATTCATAGATTCCAAACTACCACTAATGACATATTGAAGTTGATGCCAAAGGTGTTACCTGAGGATATATGGTTTCCATGGATACCTTCGAGATGGACTGTATAAGGGTCAACTATTAGACTGTAACAATGTCTAAGGGTCATATATATAATTGTTAGATATATGTATTCCATGACTACCTTTGACAAGATCACCTCAAGCACTAACAAATATTTGAGGATGTAACAATGTATTTTTCTATGCATGATCGAATACAATCATTCCCAAAAACACAATCAACAAAACTAGTAGAAAGCTACAATCAAGAGAGTACAAATACAACACAACTTAGTGGGAAGCATTAGTTTTGGTTTATAAATTGCAAAAAAATGACATTATTTGTTGTCCAATTTGGGTAACTTTTATGTGGATTATGAAGCCCTAAGTGTGAATTTCACATGTTTTTAAAATTGAATAGAGCCCATGATGGATACAATCAACTATCATGAATTGATAGTGGTGAAATGGATAAGGCCAGGGAGGGTGACTTCCTCAATGCTAATGTTTTTGAGGTTCACATCACCTTGGGGTATTAAAATGATATACTTGATATCTTTCAGCACGGCAAGAAACAATAAGATGTGAAAAAATTGCAATCGTGAATCTTACTGCAAAATTTCTAAGGTTCAAATTGGTCACATAATTATTATATTGAATTGGAATAGATGGAACTCTTCATCAATGTGTAACATCATATAAGATGGAGTATTTGATAGTAGAATCCCATACATGCAATGTTGGAGGACATTTTCCCACCACTAGAATGCCACATATATATTGTATTTGGGACTTTGGTGGTTGGAACAATTTAGAGATTCTTTCAAATGAGTCAAGAGATGTGCATAGTGCTAGAACAAAAGCACACACATTTTTATTTCTCTTTATAATGAACTCCACCTAATCCTTCCAATGTATCCTTTTGAGCATTGGGAAATTGAATTTATCAAACTTTTCGTGTCATCAAAGAAAACATAATTTCAATATATCATTGTAATGAGGACCATGTACACTAAGAGGGTAAAGGCTCCACACATTTGAGTGGGCCCATCTAAAATGTGCTTTGTAGGTTCAGATGTCCAATACAAATCACTTCTAACCAAGGGACCAATTAAATAAGGAATATTGTCATTGGTTTGATGAAATTTTTCCAAATCACAAATTTGAAGAGTATTCCTTACTACCCTAGGGCCAATGGATAAGCTAGAAACAAAATCGAAGTCTTGGTTTATATTCCAATGAAATATTGTGACATGAAGAGATCATGTTAGACTGACATAATTAATGCAACACCTTGGGAATATTGGATGGAATGGAATAAGTGATCAATACAAACACTATTTCTATTAGCATTCAAAAAGGAAACCATCATGTTAATAAAATATTGGGTAGAAATAGAGCTTATCACCGAAATAGTCATTCAAAAAAAAACTAAATGAATTGGAACCACAAATCAAACCAACACATTAGAACCACCTATGTCTCTAGCCCTAAAAGGTATGATATTTTCATATCCAACCTTGGTCCTTGGCTCCTTCATGATGTTTCTAGTGGCTCTAATAATACAATTGGTTCCAAGTATACTATTAAACATATGGAGCCACAAAGGGATGGACCTGATGTGTCATTCAATTTCTTATTGGTTGTGAATGGGATGAGGAAAGGTATGAATTGGGAGAACCTATTCTATATTTGGGAGGGTGTAGTGTGCCTAAGTTCAAATCTAATGAATGTGATAATCCCACCTAATATTATAGCTTCCCAAAGAAAGAATGAGCAATGTAGTAAAAGGTCTCAACAAAATTTATTAGCCAAAGATTGATACCTTGTTTTCCATCCAGATTACAAAGTCGGCCAAATTTTTGCTTTGTGAAATTTATTTTTCAAATAGCGTTGGATGCCATCCATATTTCTCCTCCTGTCAAAAACATGGAACACAGACTAGTTAAACTAATTATTATGCAACCATTTACTTTTTTCTAGGAATTAAAAAAAATATCATTTCACATATTAAATATACTTACAAAAGTACAGATCAAGGCCTATAGACCTTTTTGGTCACTGTGATGTGTGGCATGATGTTTGGCAAGCATAGCCTTGGAGGCCTTGTCTTGAAACATATACCAAATCAATTTAACTATGTACAAATAAAACATAAAAAACACTTAATAATTTTGATATAATCTTATAAGCAAATTCACTTAGATGGGTACTCACCTCACTGGACTTCCTCCGTGTATCCAATTTCTCATATGATTTTACAAGTTCTTTCCATACTTCAAGACTTACATCAATTGGCATTTTTCTTAGCCTTTGATCGAGCATGAATTTTTTTATCTTCTTGGTTTGGTTGCACCAAAATATCTTGCAATTTTGAGACGTTTTATTTTTTGTCTTCTTTATAGACCAACCTATGCCAAATTTAGTCTCCATGTCATGGATAACTTCTTTCTGCAGGTGCATTGGTATCTTTGAGAATGGAAAATGTAGATGATATTTGAACTGTTGAAGGCATGATTCTTTCAACCTATTCACAAAAACTTTTCCAGTATTTTACATTCGGATTTCCCTTGAAACCACATCGTATTCTATCTTTGTATCATAGCTTTCAATGCAAGATACAAAAGATGCCATAGTGGAATAACTCTATGAGATAGGAGTGGCTGGGATATTGGAAGTCTCTATTGCATGTTCCACATTTTTAGAGTTTATTGTTATTTATTTCCTCCTAGATATTCTAATTGATCCAAGAGTGGTTGGGGAATCAATTGATTCCCTTTGACATGGTTGATTTGGTTGCAATGTTTCAGGGGTTTTACTAGATACTTTTTCTATGTATCTAGCAAGCATTTTGAAGTTCACCCCATCCAGTATGTTCATTGCCTCCATCCCCAGTATGGAATCCAATTCCTCTTTCTCTTGTCCAGTCTCCTTTTCCTAGATATATAAAATAAATTTCTCATTTTAAATTCTGGAACAAAAAATGAAAAAAACTAAAAAACTAAAAGTCAGAGAAATAATTGAAACACTTAGAAATCTCTAAATCAACAATGACTTACCTCATTGTGGTTAGAGTATTCTCCCTTTGATCCCTTGCCTCCTGCTCCCTTTTCTCCCTTACTATTGCTTGACATTTGAGGCGACTAGTAGGGAAAATTCTTTGCCTCCAATCCATGGAGGAAAACAAAGAAGAAACTGCTAGGGCAGTAAAGGGAGAATCTCTACCCTAGCTATAACAATTTAAAAAAAAAAGGTGGAATATAAATAGTAGTGGTGGGAAATTTGGATTCATTGACATTAATTTTAAGCACTAGGTGAACAACATAAAAGACTTCATGCCTGCTAGGAGACATATTGGATAAAAAATTATAATTGTATGCATGAAAACCTTTACAGGGGAGGAGGGTTGCAACTACTCTGCTAATGAGCTTTTGATTTTCTCACGTTCTTGTTTTCTGCTTGAAGGTGGTATGATCGGAATCTCAAATCATGGTTCTCTACTGGGAAGCATGATCTTGCCTCAGCTTGCAAGTTAGTCTTCTAGTGCTCTGGTCGGAAGCTCGACCCATCTTTTTCTTCTGTGGTATGTTGGTAATGTTTTATGTTTAAATTTTTAGGCTTGCGGGCTTTTTTATTTTTTATTTTTTTGTTTTATCACATGGATCTAAAGTTGGCACACTTAATGCTGACTTGAGTGTCGATTTTATCCCTAAATGTAACCTTATTTGGGGGCCAAATTCAGTGTAAAATGCGCACAATTTACTGTCGAGTTTGGGCCCTAAATGTAAACTCATTGGGGGTCCAAAGTTGGTGCCAATTGTGCCTAATTTAGTGTCGAGTTTCCTCCTACAAATGAAAACTAAAACACAAATATACAATTACATAATTATTGGACAACTTGGAAATTCAAATATATATACATAGAATGATTTTATCACAAATCTAGTACAATATTTTAAGCTCTCCAAATCCCAAGTTAGGGAAACCATTAAACCCTATCCACCACCAAAGATATCTATTAAGCAAGCATCACATTGGAAAGTCCTCCATGGCTTCAACAACAAATATTGTGCCACACAAACTCTCCATGCTAGAATGTTTGTATTCCTTGGTGTTTGCAAAATCTAGCCATGTTGTATCACACAAGTACATGTGAAGAAAAATTTAGTGCTAGCATCAAAATATACATGTCCATCCTAAGACTTCAATTCTCAAACCCAAGTTCTTCTTCTCTTGCATCATCACAAGCATAAAGACCTCCATAGTTTGCATGTGTATTTCCATGCCTATTCATCACTAGAGAAAACCGTAGCATTGCACAAGAGCAATCTTCCCAAGAACATCTAAGACACCTCTCTTTCCCCTGATATTCTCCCAGGGTTTCCTTGTGAAGCCTAGAGTCTAGATCATACAGTTTCCTCGTGAACCCTAATATTTTGAATATAAGTACAAATAAGAGTGCAAAATAATGAATGAATACAAGGTATAACTACCCCATTATATATACACATAGAAGAGAGGATAACAAAAAATAAGGACATGTGTCCATACAAGTAATCAACAAGGTAACCCCACATAGAGCACTCATCAATACAAGGATGCACATCTGTCAAACGAGGATTTATACAACCCCCAAAGTGAAATGTTATCCAAGTCATGATCTTGGGCTCAATGCTCCTCCTACAAGATTGTTCCCACTCCAACAACATATGATTCCAATGATCCCTCTTCCATGGTGGTTCACTTACCAATTGTCCTTATTCAAGTTGTTTCTCCTTTAATTGTTTTCCATGTGCCCTCCCATGTGCCTAATGCTACTCTCATGTGTATCAATGTAGTCACTATGTAACATAGCCTTAGGTAGTGTAAAACATATTTTTCTAGGTGTTTTTGAGTGGTTGTAACTAGAATGGAAAGCCTATAAAAAATAGCTTTTCAATCCCACGATTTATTCAATTTTCATATTCAACCAAGTGTTGCTTTTATTCATGGAAAGATTTTGTAGGAGGAAACATTACCATTCATATAACCTAAGCATCATGGTTTAGTGATTCAAGCCTCTCGCATAATGTGGGTTATAACCCATTGAATTCTAAACCAATAACAATAAGGGATATAATCATTAGTTACATCAAATGTGTATTGGTATTCCTCTTCTTCATCCACTTCTATAAATTCCCATTGTGAGCCTATTCCCGTTGATTCAAGAGATTGTGCAGATTGGCTAATCTATATGATTTTGTTTTTTTTCTCGAAAGACAATCTAAATATTCATTGTACTATTATTAATGCATTTGTAGTTGTGGGGAATGATCCTCCAAAAGTACTAGGGTAAGAGTTGTTCATATTATATAGGTTGGATGATGATAATATCGGTAGATAACGCTCATCCATCCAAATTCATTGTTACATTTTCTATATATTCTTTGGGATTCACAATAGATAAGACTATAATTTCAAATATAGTTCAAATTCTCTAATTTATTGAACACCTAAAACTTATGTAGTGTATACCATAAAGCAATATCATGGAAAATCCTTACAAATCAAGAAAAATCCAACATAGCTAGAAGTGCAAATGTCTACCCACTCTTAGGGATTCATTCTTAAAACTTTCCGTGAAACAGGTTCAACAACACTCTTGAATTCAATTGTTAAGAATTACAATTGTCTATCCTCCTTTACATTTAAAGATTAAATGGGACATTCTCAAATTTTAACAAGATAAGTTCGACGATATTCCTATACAAAGTTTGATTTCCAACCATCACTAGTTTTCCAGGCCATGTTTTCTTATTTTACCGAGAGAGATGGAAAACCATAATATATTCAATTTATAACCAGCATGGTCTTAATTCCATAATGGGGTGTCTATATGATCTTTCCATCAAATTATCCAAATAACTTGGTTTTGGGTTCCTCTTCAAAATATAATTATACTAAAGGATCCTATAGTAATGTGGATTTTTCTTTGAGGTTTTATGCTCTTATTCTCTAAGGTTTGAGTTGGGATAGCTACTTTTACTGAGTTCAGATGGGTTTATTTAATAGTGATTTGGGAAGGAATCTCACAAAAAATGATTGGAAGTAGCATTACAACTAGCAAAATGAAATTTCAAGTAGAAGACAATGCCCTATTTTGTATTTCATAGTGTGTCTTAAAGAAAAGCAAGCGTATTAACAAGAGAATTTTAACAATATTCTCTTGGTGCATGACTGTTATGTCACTATTCTCATTGTTGCGTATTATCGGATCCAGAGGAGGCCATGAACAGAGGACATGGACAACATAGAACTACTAAATTGCAGAGAGGAAAGTGGGAGGAAATAGATATGACAATGAAATCTGCAGATACAATAAAGGTAATAAGACAAAGAAACCTCAACCAAAGGAGGAAGGTTTTTACGAATTCACAAATGCTACAACATAGAGGAGACAAAGTCATTTTTTTGTCCATGAGGTCTTTGAGGTCAAACTTATTGGTTTCAAATGCACATGAATGGTGATTAAATGCAATTCTATGATTCTATGTGATTCTAATGGTGATTATATCAATATGTCAAATATATGACTAAAGTGAGGTTTTGTGTTGGATAGCATATTAATTGAAATGATATAATTGGTGTACTAAACATTATTGACTATGTTTTGTATTATAGGGTTCAGACGAGGCCATGGCAACATATCATGTCATATCAAATGAGGTCAAAATGCTTGATGTGGGACATCAAGTACTCAAATTTTGAATTAACTTTCAAAAAATTGATTTGATGGCATTTTGTGATACATCCATATTTTTTCATAGTATTAATAAAATTTATAGTTTTTTATCCAATCTTGACATAAATTAATGCACGTTGTTGATTATTTGAGATGGAGATTGGAGAAAATGCAGAGCCTGAGTGTTCAACTAGAAAAGGAAAAAGATATGTATTTGGATGTGGACTTAAAAATATTAAATCACATAGAGGACACTGGGTGGAAGAGGAAATGAGAATGATCCTGCAGACACAACAAATGATTGCACTGAACAAGAGGTTGGTCAATATTACAGTACATGGGATGAATACTTTGTGAAAATTGTTGTTTGTGGATGTTCTGTATGTCATGGAAAGAAACAATTCAAATGAGTGATTGTACAAAGACATTACATATATGATGAGATTCCAGTGGGTAGTATACCTCCTACAATCGATTCAAATCCAATAGGAATTGTGTTAAGGAATTTTCCAATTTGAAATAAATAATATGTATGTACTTCTTTTAAACATTGTTTTAAATTATTTAAATAATTATTTTTTTTCTTAATGAATACTTACAAGATAAAGTTCAAATTTTTCTGGAGCACCGTATTCCATCCTAGAGGGTGATGATTATTTATCAAATGATACATCCAACAAAAATATGTACACATATACCATCTCGGAAGATGAAGACTTTATGAAAACAAGTAACACTAGAACAAGAACCGGTTTAAAGATGCATAATTTGCATAAAGACAAGGGGAAGGTGGACTACATACCCTATGAGAATGAATGTGATGGAGATGAAGAATTTCCCTTGAATTTGATAGCAATTTACAAAGATACATTTGATCATCGATTATATTGTGCCTAGCCTACTGATCAACAACTACCTAGAGTGTATGAGGTGTTTCAATTTTGGGGGTACAACTACTTGATATGACCCTCCAATATTCATGAAGTGAATCTAGGCCTCTTTATTGTCCAAAATGTACATGTGGGATCTAAACATAGAAACAATTCAAAACAAACCACTAGGATATTAATTCCATATTATGGTCCACCATATTATAGTGGTGAATGGAGAAGGAAAGCAAAATATAAGCCTTTGATGTTAGGATATGGTCTAACTTCAAATATGTATACACATCGTCTCCAATTGGAAAGTGGAAAAGAAATGAATAGAGGTCATGCTATGTATATAGATGGACGTGCATACACACACAAAAATATTGCAGGATTTATAAATAGTAGTAAGAGAAGGAACCCTACTGTAAGGATGAATTGTCAATTTGTGAGGTTATAAATGATAAAGATGGAGACATGGAAAGAGAGGTTGGTAGATTGATAATGGTTGAGACTATTATGAACCTTAACATTGGGTATGAGTTATTGATTGACTGCCCCTTCTTAAAACGCACTCCCGCATGGAAGAAAAGGGAAGAACAAGGTCTCCCTAAGGATGTTCTTAAGGGAAGAAAACCAAAGAATAATAAATGAGTGTGGATTGATGTTTTATAAACTATGTTGTCAAAATTGTGTTTTATTTTAAATTATAGTATAAAAAAAGTAGCCTATAAAATAATGTTCCATGATTCAATTGATGTATAAATGTTCATACATTCTATATTTTTATTTCTTACGAAATATTTGATTATATTTATTTGAAAATGATACATTTATGATTTATCCAATTGTTTCCAAACATTAAATAATGCTTGTGTTTGTTGATAGGTAGAAGCTATTGATGATACACCTACCAATACCCAAGACCAAACTGGGTTATTAAGATTTGGACGGGATGATCCAAACCATCCATTAAACCATACTAGGGTGAAAAGAGAAACATTAAAGAGAATACTAGCAGCTGAAAAATTTGAAGAGCTGATGAGATTAGCATACATTGATGACATGCCATGTAACATCTCGAAATTTCATAAAAATTTAAAATTTTTGATAATCAACATTAAATATGAAAGTAATAATTGCGGAAGTAATAACTGAGATTATGACAGTATTAATTGTAAGTTGTTAATACTATGCATGCTTTAATTTATGTTTAGACAAAAATATGATAATGACAGTTTTAACAAACAGTTAGTAACATGATTATGATAACAATGTATTTAGAAGATTGGAAAATAGAATGCGATACTATTCTTTTGCAAAGATACTGACAGTTTGACTTTGCTGCAAGGGTGTCCTGCGAGGTAGCCTGGAGCTTACTTAGCTGTAATGATAAAGCATAATGAATGTCCTATGTGCAGACGACAGGTAAGAGATCTCATGGCTGTATAGTTTAAAAGTACGAGTATACTTCAATTCAACGTAAAAAAGATGTGTTATGAATTTTTTTACGAGAAACAAGTATTTTCAGGTATGAATGTCTAGTGCTGCTTACTGGTATTTCAAATTGTCTTACATATCCACTAATATATCATAATTCCATTTAATAACATCGTCAAGTTGGTAGAAAATAGTCGATGTCTTCATCGTCGTTGTAGAGGTTAGCTCTGTCGTTGTCTTGAGATGATAAAAACTTGTACACTTACTAAGTCACAAAATGTTTTGTAAAACATCGTGAATATTGTGATAAGAGATATGACATGAAGTCCATAGCCATAGCATAAAATTTATAATAGTTATAAATCATGGGCTTATTGAAAATAACAACTACATACTCTCTTCTCTTTTTAATAGCCATGAAAATGAAGACTTATGAAAAACGTAGTAACCATATCAATCTATAAACTTCTATCCTAAGAATTACCATAGCCTTTTTTTTAAACTATACACAAAGTATGTTGAAGTTTATAATATTGGAATCATATTACAATACGTATATTTTCTTTATAAAAACAATAATATACAAATCGAATTTTAATATAAATGACTAATCTTAAGCCTCGATAAGAAGTGTCTAAGTCGTAACTATAATGTGGAAACTATTATTCGCTATATGAATATTAACATAAGGTTGTTGTTTGTGATTCCATACGTGTAATTCAAAGTACTAACAAGAATTAAATGCTGGCAGGGTTACGGGTGCTGATTCATTAATAATGCAAGTCTCGAGCTATCAATGGGATCGAGCCTTGATCTTGCATTAAAGGCTTGAAATGAAAGCTCTGGTGACAAGGATCATCACCACTCCATGTAGTGTAAGAACATTGTAATGGTTTAACCGAGACTTATTTATATTGTTTATGAATTGGTATTTTCTCCGAGCTGGATGAGGAGATTATCCGACGTGATCCATAGTAGCAAATACCTTGCGTCTGAAATGACAATGCATTAAATGCTAGGGTTGTTCAACCCATTGCAGCATCGTTGGCACATTTGAGAACGTTGGTTTTGAAGAATATGGACCGTTCAATTTCAACCCTAACTCCTATCGTTGAAAAGGTTTATGAGCTTGGAAAGCCGTTTGTTGTGTTATTATTTGGTTTTGGGTGGTCGACAGGCTGCCAAAATTTCGATAGGAGACTTGTTAAGAGGTTCGACCTCAAGACCTACGAATCAGGGTTGGAGTTGTAGGTTTTATATCAATGTAATGGCATCGTTATTTTCGCTATCAGACTAGTTATCGGTTTGCAGTACCAATGGTTGATAATTTTCTGGAACTTGTCGTCTTAAGTTTGAAAGAAAGATATGGATAGAAAGTTTCCTACCTTGTCTTCAGCGTGGAATCGTTGTTAAACTTGGTGAAAGTGGAAAGCTTTGGTAGCTTGCAGCAAGGTAATTAATACTGTAAAGTTTAGTGCTATTCCTTTGTTGCACTTCGTCTTTCGGTTTAAAAGGTATCCGGTGTCTAACATTCAACGATTTTCTTGTCAGTAGCAGGTGGTGCAGGAATGGTTCGAGCCATGTTTTGGAAAGAAGGGCGATCTTGCAAACCGGTAACCTCCGGGTCTTCCAAAACCCTCGAAGGTACTCCAAGGGTCTGTGATGATGTGGTTGAATCCAACAGCAAAGTAGATGGTTTGTCAAGGCGTCGTTTTTCGTTTTGAATCCTATGAGAAGATTTTTAAGTTGATGTTAAACTTTTACAACGAAAGCATTCGTCTCTATCCTCTATTTTTGTTTTGATGCCTAAAAATTTATCCACCTGGGGATGTAAACCTCGGTTATATGAGTTCTGAGTTTTAAGGGGATAAAACCCTATGCTTTTTCATTCTGAAACAAAATGAAATTCCTTTTTGTTATTGGGAAATGTTGATTCCTCTTTCTGGAGTATGGAAGCTTATTTTGGTGAAAACGTTGATGCCCCACTTGTTGATATGTGTTAAAGTGGAAATGTATTAGATCCAGAGCTCATCTGTTTTTGTGAAATAAACTCTGCTTCTCGAATGATAGATTGTTGTTTATAACCAGTGCTATTGTTTTGGTTTCTATCTAAAGTTATAACCGCTGCACTTATTTCAAAGATTATGAAACTGTAAAGAAAATCGGGCAACGATAGAATAGGTCTTGTTTTTCATGTAAGAAGAAAGTGACGGGTTAAGCCCCAACTGGAAATTTTCATTGTTTTAAATGAAAAATGTCTTACCGAAAACTAAAGATCATAAAATTAGAAATCAAGTCTACGTTAATGCTGAAAATTGATATCGTGAATTTCGACTCATACTAGGGTTTATGAAACTTTGTTTTAAACGATGGCTTCGTAAAAAGTGTTGTTGGAAAAGGTTTCAACTCGTTGTAAAAGGAATGAGTAGGTCAACCCTGATTCGTGTTTGCTCTTTGCAAAAAGAATGATATAAAATTATTTTCATAACATCCCTTAAAAGTAGTAGGGTTTTACTATAGGGTAACGTGGATATAATATACGTTCTTATGGTATTGTGTAAAGAGAATAGGGATTTAAAACAATGCGATTTTTAGTTTTGGTACAGTGATACAATGCTATGTTTTTAATACTATAATAGTTTGTAAAGTAAAGTGGAAATAGAATACTGGAATGGAGAGGTACAAG
Organism: Larix kaempferi; assembly: GCA_027924585.1. Lineage (NCBI taxonomy): Eukaryota > Viridiplantae > Streptophyta > Pinopsida > Pinales > Pinaceae > Larix > Larix kaempferi. Next base: position 1,659,881 of record BSBM01000709.1, on the reverse strand, counting down.
CGGTTTATAAAACTAAAATGATAAGTGTGAAACATTAAAGGTTGTACGTTTATCCTATTTACAGTTTGAATATCTATTGGATAAAATGATAGCAATAATCAATGTGTGTTTGTGTAATCAGAAAACTGTATGATGACTGTTATGTACAGTCTTGATGTGATGATCACATTCATTTATTTTGCTGCTATGTTATTATAATGAAAACAAAATATGATTTCTATCTATTCTTTCTATACACAGTAATGATATAAATAAATCCATACAACTATTCAGAGATTAAACACTATTTGTTTTTCATATAGCAAGGATACATTTATAATATTTATTTTAGATATTATATAGGACTTTCTACTATTATTTATCTATAGGGAAGAATACTGATAATTATATAAATTACTATCTATCTATCGAATTCACAATGGCATTTTTCCTATCTTGTAATCTGTTCTTAATTTGAGTATCTCTACTGGAGTACGATGCACCAAACAACATGGGGAAAAATATAGATACTGATTTTTCAATCATTTATACTTTAACATTCAGACTTCAACAAATTTAGAATTAGATTCTATTTCGAAAACGAGAAACAGAGATTACTAAATATACAGAACAATTCTGCCAGATAAGATAAGGTAGAAAATTTATAAGAACCTGGATGAATTTGTAGGGAAACAAACATCCCAAGAAGACTATTCCACCCAACCAATTCCTGAAAACAGTCAAGTACTATCTTAGGACCCCCGAGCTTGTTCATTGAACCACCAGGAGGAAGAAACTCGGGAAATAGGACTTCTTTCTTCAATAGTAAATAACTTTTGAATCTTCAATAGCTAGCAGTCCAATAGACCTGCACCAGCATCTCTGGTTCTTCTCAGCAAAATGAAGACTTAAGATTGCACTCACCATTAGCCTCCCTATTCAAATCTCTCAGTGATCACCTGATACACATGAGGAAAATATTCTGCAGAAATATTCATTAAGAGCTGCCTGCTCAATTCGAATTTGCCTTTATAGGCTGCCTAGGCCTTTTCAGATATTACTGGGTCATTAAATGAGCTTCCTGCTCACTCCCTCCACCTGGGGGATAATGCCCTATTTTTAGGGGTAGTTGTCCCATAAACAACAACTAGTGGTGTTATGCAATTGCTGCCATCTGTCCCATACCTTCCAACAGCTTCCATTTCTCTTAGTGGGTCAGTGAACACTCATTTAACAGTCCTCTTGGGTGTTTGTATTCTAAATAATTTATTTAAATAATAATATTCAGTAATTACATTCATCCATGATCAAAACTGATCTTAATTACAAAACTTTGTAATTAAATTTAACATAAAGTATTTTGCAAATAAAATAGTAATTTTCAGAAATTTGGGTAGGTGACATACACCCCCCCTTAAGTCTCAACATCGTCCTCGATGTTGGTTAATCACTCCTTGAGTGTTGTTGAAACAGAGTTGGGTATGCTTCCCGTATACTACTCCCCAACTCCCAGGTTGCCTCTTCTGGGCTAAGGTGCTTCCATTGCACCTTCACTTGCCCAATGCTGTGATTCCGGAGAATATCTTCCCTCCTTTCGAGGATACAATCCGACTCCACTGGAAAATATCCGTCTTGTCCCACTTGTACATCGTTCCAGTTCACAACATGAGTAGTATTGTGCACATATTTCTTTAAAAATCATATATGAAAAAAATTATGTATTTTTAGGTTTGGTGGCAAAGCCAGTTGGTATGCCATTGCTCCAACGTTAGACAATATTTAAAAAGGACGGCAATACCTGGGTGCCAACTTGGCATAGCTGCCCAATTTCAATGAACTCTTTTTCGGTCTTTCCTTGAGGAATACAAGTTCACCAACCAGGAACTCCTTATGAGTTCTTTTTGAATCTGCTTGACTCGTTTGCCTATCTTGGGAAACTTTTAAATGTCCTTGCACCTGTTTGAAAATTAGTTCTAACTCCTGCAATAATTCAGGTCCTAAAACAACTCTATTTACTGGATCATTCCAAGAAATAGGTGTATTACATTTCCTACCATAAAGAATTTCAAAAGGACTAAGTCTGGCCAATGCATGATAGTGATTATTATAAGCAAATTCTGCTAAGTGCAAGTAGTCTTCCCACTTACCAGGATGATCCTTAACATTTATTCTTAATAAATATTCTAAAACTTGGTTTACTCTTTCTGTCTGACCAACCATCTCTGGATGAAATGTTGTACTGAAATTTAAAGTTGTGTTCAACCCTTTAAATAGAGACCACTAGAAGTTACCTATAAAATTCAAGTCACGATCTGAAATTATTACTTTCGGTATTCCATGTAGTCTAAAAATCCATTTCATAAAGATCTCTGCAATATATGGAGCTTTATGGGTAGTCTTTCCGGGTATGAAATGTGCTTCCTTGATGAGTTTGTCCACAACCACCATGATAGAATCATGTTGTTTCTGATTTTTAGGTAATCCAGTAATAAAATCTATACTGATCATTTCCCATTTGCAACTTGGTATCGGTAATGGTTGCAACAATCCAGCAGGATGTTGGTGTTCAACCTTCACCTTTTGACAATCCAAACATTTAGCTATGTAATCTGCTACTTCATGCTTCATTCTGGGCCAATAATATTCTTCTCTCAGCATAGTAATGGTCTTTTGATAACCTGGATGAACAAAATAGTGACTTTTATGCATCTCATTTAATATCAGAATTTTATTTCTGGTATGTCTGGTACATACAATCTGTTCTTAAACAATAATAAATCATTTTCCCTCATGTTATAATCTGCCATACAATTTCCAGAACTGTTGTTTGTTGTCTTTTCCTTCATTTTTCTGTATTCTTCATCTGTTTCATTCTTTTCCAGAATCTGATTTTCCAAATCAGTTGAATAAGTACTGATTGCTGAAATAAAATTTAATTTTGCCTTGCGACTCAAGGCATCTGCAACCTTGTTTTCCTTCCCTTTAATATGTTGAATTTCGAAATCATACTCACTTAAGAACGTCAGCCATCTAGCTTGTCTAGTGTTCAGGTTTGTCTGATCTAATAAATATTTTAGACCCATGTTATCTGTCAATAATGTAAATTTCCTGCCAATAGGGTGGTGACGCCACATTTTTAAGGCATGAATAACTGCCAGTAACTCTAAATCATAGGTAGAGTAGTTCTTTTCATGTGCTTTCAGCTTTCTAGGTTCATATGCCACCGAATGTCCTTCTTGTGTCAAGACTCCACCGATTCCATCATTGTATGCGTCTGTCGAAACTACAAAATCCTTGTTGGGGTCAGTTATCCTCAAGATAGGTGCTGTCATCAATAGTTCCTTTAATTTCTTAAAGTTGTCAGCACACTTCTGATCCCAAACAAATTTCTTCCCTTTCTTTTGCAAGGAAGTTATGGGGTTGGCAATTTTTGAAAAATTCTCTATAAACTTTCTGTAATACCCCATAATGCCCATAAATGATCTTACGTCCAACACATCTTTAGGATATGGCCAGTCGTTAATGGCCCTTATCTTGTCGGGGTCAACCGATATTCCTTCTGCTAAAATTATGTGTCCTAGATACTGAATTTTGTCTTTGTGGAAATCACACTTACTAAATTTGGCGTATAGTTTATGATCTCTTAATACTTGTAATATAATCCGTAAATGTTCATCATGTTCTTCTTTTCTTTTTTAGTACACTAAAATGTTGTCTATAAACACAACAACAAACTTGTCTAAGTATTTATGCAAAATATTATTCATCAGACACATAAATACAACTGGGGCATTAGTCAAGCCAAACGACATGACTACGAACTCGTAATGTCCATACCAAGTTCGAAATGCTGTCTTGAAAATATCTTCATCCTTAACCCGTACTTGATGATATCCTGATCTTAGATTAATCTTTGAAAATACTGTTTCTCCACGCAGCTGATCAAATAGATCATCTATGCGGGGCAATGGATAACTATTCTTAATCGTCGTCTTATTAAGTTGGTGATAATCTATGCACAGTCTTAAGGTTCTGTCTTTCTTCTTAACAAAGATGACAGGTGCTCCCTAAGGAGACACACTGGGTCTAATATACTTCTTGTCAATAAGCTCCTTCAACTGTGATTTTAATTCGTTTAACTCCAATATGTTCATTCTGTATGGGGCTTTCGAATTTGGTACTGCTCCTGGTATTAACTCTATGGTAAAATCTAAATCTCTTTTGGGAGGTAATCCTGGAATCTCCTCACGAAATACATCTTTAAAATCCCTTAGGATAGGTATGTCTTCTAATTTCAGTTTGTCCTCTTTATCCATAAACTCATCATTTACCACGTTTACTGCAAACATTTGGCATCTTTTCCTAACTGCCCTCTTAACTTGCATGGCTGAAATCTATCTAAGGGTTACCTTCCTTGGGTTTCCTTTTATTTCTACAGTTTTCCCTTCATCATTTAAGCATGTAAAACTTTTTCCATAACAGTCCAGGATGACATGATGGGATTCTAACCTGTCCATCCCAACTTTAATATCATAAGAACCTAAAGGTAGAATATTCAACTTGATTTGTGTTTGTAAATGATTCATGGACAAAACACAATTTTCTATAAAATCTGATACTTTCCTCTTTGTTCCAGTTGCTAGTCTAACTAGCCATGATTTACTAAACTTTTCAGTTTTCAGTTTAAGAATTTCCACAATGTCTGGGGATATATAACTTAAACTAGCACCTAGGTCAATTAAAACAGTAACAGGATGATCATGTATCATACCTTCAATCTTTACCATGGAGATTTGATGATCTGCTTGCCTGTTGTCGAGTTTTGCGTTGATTCTGGGCATTTCTGTTGACACATCCCCAACAGTAGGTTCAGTCTGAATAGAGTTGATGTTGTTTGCCTTCCGCTCTGTAAGGGACATTCTGATGCGTAATGGGGGCCTTGACATTCAAAGCATTTGATATGTGTCTTTGGCTCACTGGTCTTGGCATTATTAGGTGGATTCCTGGGTGCTGTAGAATTCTACTGTGAATTGTTTCTGGAATTATTTCCTTGATGATTCCGATTATGAAAAATTTTCCTTTGAAATCCGGAATTTCCTCCGAATCTGAAATTTTTCTTTCTCTGCTCAAAATTGTTGGGCTTATGATTTTTCCAGTTTGTCATTCCTTCTCTTTTCCAATTTGTATCATAATGGAAAACTGCTTTTCTCATAGCCTCCTCCAAGGTTTTAGGACTGTCATACTCGATTCTGTCTTTAATGCTGAAAGGTAAACAACTCAAGTACCTTTGAATTTTTGGTTTTTCTTCTATGAGGTATGGTACATATTTCAGTAAGTTCAAAAACTTATTGTTCATTTCTTTCATGTTCATACTTCCCAACTTCAAATCATTTTCTTCGTAGTACTGTTCAGATAGATACTTCTTTTTGAAATATCGTTTGAAAGCACTCTAGCTTACATCTTTATCTTTGATACCTTTTACTCATTTGATGTCCTGCCACCAAATATCATCTTTTCCGGTCAAGTTATATATAGCCATTTTTGCCTTTAAGAACTTTGAATAGTTATAGATCTGGAAGTATTTCTTCATACCAGACAGCCAAGCTTCAGCTGTCTCGCCTTTCTCAGTTTCTCCATTGAAAGTTGGAGGTCTTATCTTCTTGAATTCTCCAGAGATCTGCTCATATTCCTTATGATTTTTCCCTCTAGGTTTGGAATGTCCTTCACTGCTATCACTGGTATAGTTACGTTTCCTTTTTCGTACTTCAATAGCATCCCCTGATGAGGTTGAGCTATCTTTCTTTTCACTGGTTTTCATGTTCTGATTTTTAGTAGCATGTGGCAGATCCTCAACTTTGGAAATATCTTCATTATTTCTCTCTTACTCCTCTGTTTGTCTTAGGTCAAACAACACTTGATTTAGTTTTTCTTGTGCTTGCAAAATCCTTCATTATCTTGTTTCACAGATTTGATTTCTGCTTTCAATTCATGGAAAGTGCATAACAGTTCTGACGAATTGTTATTTAATTCCACGTGACCTTCATCTACATAGTGCTGCCCTGAACTGTGACTATTTGGCTGAAAATTGTCTCTTAAATGTTCAGCTGAGTTCTCCATACCGTGTACTGAAAATAATTTCTAAAATAACATAATAATTAAATATTCAAGTTAGTACAATTTTGCTGATGTATGAAAATTTTCTGTTGCGTGTTTTGGACCTCATTAAGGCCTAGAGTTCGAATCTGTGCTCTGATACCACATGTAACATCTCGAAATTTCATAAAAATTTAAAATTTTTGATAATCAACATTAAATATGAAAGTAATAATTGCGGAAGTAATAACTGAGATTATGACAGCACTAATTGTAAGTTGTTAATACTATGCATACGTTAATTTCTGTTTAGACAAAAATATGATAATGACAGTTTTAACAAACAGTTAGTAACATGATTATGATAACAATGTATTTAGAAGATCGGAAAATAGAATGCGATACTATTCTTTTGCAAAGATACTGACAGTTTGACTTTGCTGCAAGGGTGTCCTACGAGGTACCCTGGAGCTTACTTAGCTGTAATGCTAAAGCATAATGAATGCCTATGTGCAAACGACAGGTAAGAGATCTCATGGCTGAATAGTTTAAAAGTACGAGTATACTTCAATTCAACGTAAAAAAGATATGTTATGAATTCTTTTACGAGAAACAAGTATTTTCAGGTATGCATGTCTAGTGCTACTTACTGGTCTTTCAACTTGTCTTACATCTCCACTAATATCTCAAAATTCCATTTAATAACATCGTCAAGTTGGTAGAAAATAGTCGCTGTCTTCATCATCGTTGTAGAGGTTAGCTCTGTCGTTGTCTTGAGATGATAAAAACTTGTACACTTACTAAGTCACAAAATGTTTTGAAAAACATCGTGAATATTGTGATAAGAGATAGGACATGAAGTCCATAGCCATAGTATAAACTTTATAATAGTTATAAATCATGGACTTATTGAAAATAACAATTACATACTGTCTTCTCTTTTTAATAGCCATGAAAATGAAGGCTTATGAAAAACGTAGTAACCATATCAATCTATAAACTTCTATCCTAAGCATTACCTTAGCCTTTTTTTTAAACTATACACAAAGTATGTTGAAGTTTATAATATTGGAATCATATTGCAATACGTATATTTTCTTTATAAAAACAATAATATACAAATCGAATTTTAATATAAAAGACTAATCTTAAGCCTCGATAAGAAGTTTCTAAGTCGTAACTATAATGTGGAAACTATTATTCGCTATATGAATATTAACATAAGGTTGTTGTTTGTGATTCCATATGTGTAATTCAAAGTACTGACAAGAATTAAATGATGGCAGGGTTACAGGTGCTGATTCATTAATAGCGCAAGTCTCGAGCTATCAATGGGATCGAGCCTTGATCTTGCATTAAAGGCTTGAAATGAAAGCTCCGGTGACAAGGATCATCACCACTCCATGTAGTGTAAGAACATTGTAATGGTTTAACCGAGACTTGTTTATATTGGTTATGAATTGGTATTTTCTCTGAGCTGGATGTGTAGATGATACGACGTGATGCATAGTAGCAAATACCTTTCGTGTGAAATGGTAGTGCATTAAATGATAGGGTTTTTCAACCCATTGCAGCATCGTTGGCACATTTGAGAACGTTGATTTTGAAGAATCTGGACCGTTCAATTTCAACCCTAACTCTTATCGTTGAAAAGGTTTATGAGCTTGGAAAGCCGTTTGTTGTGTTATTATTTTGGTTTTGTGTGGCCGATAGGCTGCCAAAATTTCGGTAGGAGACTTGTTAAGAGGTTCGACCTCAAGACCTACGAACCAGGGTTGGAGTTTTAGGTTTTATATCAATGTAATGGCGTCGTTATTTTCGCTATCAGACTGGTTATCGGTTTGTAGTACCAATGGTTGATAATTTTCTGGAACTTGACGTTTTAAGTTTGAAAGAAAGATATGGATAGCAAGTTTCCTACCTTGTCTTCAGCGTGGAATCGTCGTTAAACTTGGTTAAAGTGGAAAGCTTTGGTAGCTTGCAGCAAGGTAATTAATACTGTAAAGTTTAGTGCTATTCGTTTGTTGCACTTCGTCTTTCGGTTTAAAAGGTATCCGGTGTCTAACATTAAACGATTTTCTTAATAGTTGCAGATGGTGCAAGAATGGTTCGAGCCATGTTTTGGAAAGAAGGACGATCTTCCAAACTGGTAAGCTCTGGGTCTTCCAAAACCCTCGTAGGTACTCCAAGGGTCTGTGATGATGTGGTTGAATCCAACAGCAAAGTAGATGGTTTGTCAAGGCGTCGTTTTTCGTTTTGAATCCTATGAGAAGATTTTTAAGTTGATGTTAAACTTCTACAACGAAAGCATTCGTATCTATCCTCTATTTTTGTTTTGATGCCTAAAACTTTATCCACCTAGGGATGTAAACCTCGGTTATACGAGTTCTGAGTTTTAAGGGGATAAAACCTTGTGCTTTTTTGTTTTGAAACAAAATGAAATTCCTTTTTGTTACTGGGAAATGTTGATTCCTCTTTCTGGAGTATGGAAGCTTATTTTGGTGAAAACGTTGATGCCCCACTTGTTGATATTTGTTAAAGTTGAAATGTATTAGAGCCAGAGCTCATCTATTTTTGTGAAATAAACTCTGCTTCTCGAATGATAGATTGTTGTTTATAACGAGTGCTATTGTTTTGGTTTCTATCTAAATTTATAACTACTGCACTTATTTCAAAGATTATGAAACTGTAAAGAAAATCGGGCAACGATAGAATAGGTCTTGTTTTTAATGTAAGAAGAAAGTGACGGGTTAAGCCCCAACTAGAAATTTTCATTGTTTTAAATGAAAAATGTCTTACCAAAAACTAAAGATCATGAAATTAGAAATCAAGTCTACGTTAATGCTGAAAATTGATATTGTGAATTTCGACTCATACTAGGGTTTATGAAACTTTGTTTTAAACGATGGCTTCGTAAAAAGTGTTGTTGGAAAAGGTTTCAACTTGTTGTAAAAGGAATGAGTAGGTCAACCCTGATTCGTGTTTTCTCTTTGGAAAAAGAATGATATAAAATTATTTTCATAACAGCCCTTAACAGTAGTAGGGTTTTACTATAAGCTAACGTGGATATAATATACGTTCTTATGGTACTTTGTAAAGAGAATAGGGATTTAAAACAATGCGATTTTTAGTTTTGGTACAGTGATACAATGCTATGTTTTTAATACTATAACAGTTTGTAAAGTAAAGTGGAAATAGAATACTGCAATGGAGAGATACAAGCAGTTTATAAAACTAAAATGATAAGTGTGAAACATTAAAGGTTGTACGTTTCTCCTATTTACAGTTTGAATATCTATTGGATAAAATGATAGCTATAATCAATGTGTGTTTGTGTAATGAGAAAACTGTATGATGACTGTTATGTACAGTCTTTATGTGATGATCACATTCATTTATTTTGCTGCTATGTTATTATAATGAAAACACAATATGATTTCTATCTATTCTTTCTATACACAGTAATGATATAAATAAAGCCACACAACTATTCGGAGATTAAACACTATTTGTTTTTCATATAGCAAGGATGCATTTATAATATTTATTTTAGATATTATACTGGACTTTCTACTATTATTTATCTATAGGGAAGAATACTGATAATTATATAAATTACTATATATCTATCGAATTCACAATGGCATTTTCACTATCTTGTAATATGTTCTTAATTTGAGTATCTCTACTGGAATACGATGCACCAAACAACATGGGGAAAAATATAGATACTGATTTTTCAATCATTTAGACTTCAACAAATTTAGAATTAGATTCTATGTTGAAAATGAGAAACAAAGATTACTAAATATACAGAACAATTATGCCAGATAAGATAAGGTAGAAAATTTATAAGAACCTGGATAAATCTGTAGGGCAACAAACATCCCAAGAATACTGTTCCACCCAACCAATTCCTGAAAACAGTCAAATACTGTCTCAGGACCCCCGAGCTTGTTGACTGAACCACCAGGAGGAAGAAACTCAGGAAATAGGACTTCTTTCTTCAATAGTAAATAACTTTTGAATCTTCAATAGCTAGCAGTCCAATAGACCTGCACTAGCATCTCTGGTTCTTCTCAGCAATATGCAGACTTAAGATTGCACTCACCACTAGCCTCCCTATTCAAATCTCTCAGTGATCACCTGATACACATGAGGAAAATATTCTGCAGAAATATTCATTAAGAGCTGCCTGCTCAATTCAAATTTTCCTTTATAGGCTGCCTAGTCCTTTTTAGATATTACTGGGTCATTAAATGAGCTTCCTGCTCACTCCCTCCACCTGGGGGATAATGCCCTATTTTTAGGCGTAGTTGTCCCATAACCAACAGCTAGTGGTGTTATGCAATTGCTACCATCTGTCCCATACCTTCCAACAACTTCCATTCCTCCTAGTGGGTCAGTGAACACTCATTTAACAGTCCTCTTGGGTGTTTGTCTCCTAATTAATTTATTTAAATAATAATATTCAGTAATTACATTCATCCATGATCAAAACTGATCTTAATTACAAAACTTTGTTATTAAATTTAACATAAAGTATTTTGCAAATAAAATAGTAATTTTCAGAAATTTGGGTAGGTGACATACACCCCCCCTTAAATCTCAACATCATCCTCGATGTTGGTTAATCACTCCTTCAGTGTTGTTGAAACAGAGTTGGGTATGCTGCCCGTATACTACTCTCCAACTCCCAGGTTGCCTCTTCTTGGCTAAGGTGCTTCCATTGCACCTTCACTTGCCCAATGCTGCGATTCCGGAGAATAGTTTCCCTCCTTCCGAGGATACAATCCGGTTCCACTGGAAAATATCCATCTTGTCCCACTTGTACATCGTTCCAGTTCACAACATGAGTATTATTGTGCACATATTTCTTTAAAAATGATATATGAAAAAAATTATGTATTTTTAGGTTTGGTGGCAAAGCCAGTTGGTATGCCATTGCTCCAACGTTAGACAATATTTCAAAAGGACGGTAATACCTGGGTGCCAACTTGGCACAGCTTCCCAATTTCAATGAACTCTTTTTTGGTCTTACCTTCAGGAATACAAGTTCACCAACCTGGAACTCCTTATGAGTTCTTTTTGAATCTACTTGACTCGTTTGCCTATCTTGGGTAGCTTTTAAATGTCCCTGCACCTGCTTGAAAGTTAGTTCTAACTCCTGCAATAATTCAGGTCCTAAAACAACTCTATTTACTAGATCATTCCAAGAAATAGGTGTATTACATTTCCTACCATAAAGAATTTCAAAAGGACTAAGTCTGGCCAATGCATGATAGTGATTATTATAAGCAAATTCTGCTAAGTGCAAGTAGTCTTCCCACCTACCAGGATGATCCTTAACATTTATTCTTAATAAATATTCTAAAACTTGGTTTACTCTTTCTGTCTGACCATCCGTCTCTGGATGAAATGCTGTACTGAAATTTAAAGTTGTGTTCAACCCTTTAAATAGCGACCTCTAGAAGTTACCTGTAAACTTCGAGTCACGATCTGAAATTATTACTTTCGGTATTCCATGTAGTCTAAAAATATATTTCATAAATATCTCTGCAATATTTGGAGCTTTATGGGTAGTCTTTATGGGTATGAAATGTGCTGCCTTGATGAGTTTGTCCACAACCACCATGATAGAATCATGTTGTTTCTGATTTTTAGGTAATCCAGTAATAAAATCTATGCTGATCTTTTCCCATTTCCAACTTGGTATCGGTAATGGTTGCAACAATCCAGCAGGATGTTGGTGTTCAACCTTCACCTTTTGACAATCCAAACATTTAGCTATGTACTCTGCTACTTCATCCTTCATTCTGGGCCAATAATATTCTTTTCTTAGCATAGTAATGGTCTTTTGATAACCTGGATGACCAGAATAGTGACTTTTATGCATCTCATTTAATATCAGAAATTTTATTTCTGGTATGTCTGGTACATACAATCTATTCTTAAATAGTAATAAATCATTTTCCTTCATGTTATAATCTACCATACAATTTTCAGAACTGTTGTTTGTTGTCTTTTCCTTCATTTTTCCGTATTCTTCATCTGTTTCATTCTTTTCCAGAATCTGATTTTCCAAATCAGTTGAATAAGTACTGATTGTTGAAATAAAATTTAATTTTGCCTTGCGACTCAAGGCATCTGCAACCTTGTTTTCCTTCCCTTTAATATGTTGAATTTCGAAATCATACTCACTTAAGAATGTTAGCCATCTAGCTTGTCTAGCATTCAGGTTTGTCTGATCTAATAAATATTTTAGACCCATGTTATCTGTCAATAATATAAATTTACTGCCAATAAGGTGGTGACGCCACATTTTTAAGGCATGGATAACTTCCAGTAACTCTAAATCATAGGTAGAGTAGTTCTTTTCATGTGCTTTCAGCTTTCTAGGTTTATATGCCACCGCATGTCCTTCTTGTGTCAAGACTCCACCGATTCCATCATTGCATGCGTCTGTACAAACTACAAAATCCTTGTTGGGGTCAGCTATCCTCAAGATAGGTGTTGTCATCAATAGTTCCTTTAATTTCTTAAAGCCGTCAGCACACTTCTGATCCCAAACAAATTTCTTCCCTTTCTTTTGCAAGGAAGTTATGGGGTTGGGAATTTTTGAAAAATTCTCTATAAAATTTCTGTAATACCCCGTAATGCCCATAAATGATCTTACATCTGACACATCTTTAGGATCTGGCCAATTGTTAATGGCCCTTATCTTGTCGGGGTCAACCGAGATTCCTTCTGCTGAAATTATGTGTCCTAGATACTGAATTTTGTCTTTGTGGAAATCACACTTACTAAATTTGGCGTATAGTTGATGATCTCTTAATACTTGTAATATAATCCGTAAATGTTCATCATGTTCTTCTTTTCTTTTTTAGTACACTAAAATGTTGTCTATAAACACAACAACAAACTTGTCTAAGTATTTATCCAAAATATTATTCATCAGACACATAAATACAGCTGGGGCATTAGTCAAGCCAAACGACATGACTACGAACTCGTAATGTCCATACAGGGTTCGAAACGCTGTCTTGAAAATATCTTCATCCTTAACCCGTACTTGATGATATCCTGATCTTAGATTAATCTTCGAAAATACTGTTACTCCACGCAGCTCATGAAATAGATCATCTATGCGGGGCAATGGATACCTATTCTTAATCGTCATCTTATTAAGTTGGCGATAATCTATGCACAGTCTTAAGGTTCTGTCTTTCTTCTTAACAAAGATGACAGGTGCTCCCCAACGAGACACACTGGGTCTAATATACTTCTTGTCAATAAGCTCCTTCAACTGTGATTTTAATTCGTTTAACTCCAATATGTTCATTCTGTATGGGGCTTTCGAATTTGGTACTGCTCCTGGTATTAACTCTATGGTAAAATCTAAATCTCTTTTGGGAGGTAATCCTGGAATCTCCTCATGAAATACATCTTTAAAATCCCTTAGGACAGGTATGTCTTCTAATTTCAGTTTGTCCTCTTTATCCAAAAACTCATCATTTACCACGTTTACTGCAAACATTTGGCATCTTTTCCTAACTGCCCTCTTAACTTGCATGGCTGAAATCTATCTAAGGGTTACCTTCCTTGGGTTTCCTTTTATTTCTACAGTTTTCCCTTCATCATTTAAGCATGTAAAAATTTTTCCATAACAGTCCAGGATGACATGATGGGCTTCTAACCAGTCCATCCCAACTATAATATCATAAGAACCTAAAGGTAGAATATTCAACTTGATTTGTGTTTGTAAATGATTCATGGACAAAACACAATTTTCTATAAAATCTGATACTTTCCTCTTTGTTCCAGTTTCTAGTCTAACTAGCCATGATTTACTAAACTTTTCAGTTTTCAGTTTAAGAATTTCCACAATGTCTAGGGATATATAACTTAAACTAGCACCTGGGTCAATTAAAACAGGAACAGGATGATCATGTATCATACCTTCAATCTCTACCATGGAGATTTGATGATCTGCTTGCCTGTTTTCGAGTTTTGCGTTGATTCAGGGCATTTCCCTTGACACATCCCCAACAGTAGGCTCAATTTGAATAGAGTTGATGTTGTTTTCCTTCCGCTCCGTAAGGGACATTCTGATGTGTAATGGGGGCCTTGACATTCAAAGCATTTTATATGTGTCTTTGGCTCACTGGTCTTGGCATTATTAGGTGTATTCCTGGGTGCTGTAGAATTCTACTGTGAATTGATTCTGGAATTGTTCCCTTGATGATTCCGATTTTGAAAATATTTCCTTTGAAATCCGGAATTTCCTCCGAATCTGAAATTTTTCTTTCTCTGCTCAAAATTGTTGGGCTTATGATTTTTCCAGTTTGTCATTCCTTCTGTTTTTTGATTTGTATCATAACAGAAAACTTCTTTTCTCATATCCTCCTCCAAGGTTTTAGGACTGTCATAATCGATTCTGTATTTAATGCTGAAAGGTAAACAACTCAAGTACCTTTGAATTTTTGGTTTTTCTTCTATGAGGTATGGTACATATCTCAGTAAGTTCAAAAACTTACTGTTCATTTCTTTCATGTTCATAGTTCCCAACTTCAAATCATTTTCTTCGTAGTACTGTTCAGATAGATACTTCTTTTTGAAATATCGTTTGAAAGCACTCCAGCTTACATCTTTATCTTTGATACCTTTTACTCGTTTGATGTCCTGCCACCAAATATTCGCTTTTCCGGTCAAGTTATATATAGCCATTTTTGCCTTTAAGAACTCTGAATAGTTATAGATCTGGAAGTATTTCTTCATACCAGATATCCAAGCTTCAGCTGTCTCGCCTTTCTCAGTTTCTCCATTGAAAGTTGGAGGTCTTATCTTCTTGAATTCTCCAGAGATCTGCTCATATTCCTTATGATTTTTCCCTCTAGGTTTGGAATGTCCTTCACTACTATCACTGGTATAGTTACGTTTCCTTTTTCGTACTTCGATAGCATCCCCTTATGAGGTTGAGCTATCTTTCTTTTCACTGGTTTTCATGTTCTGATTTTTAGTAGCATGAGGCAGATACTCAACTTTGGAAATATCTTCATTATTTCTCTCTTACTCCTCTGTTTGTCTTTGTTCAAACAACACTTGATTTAGTTGTTCTTGTGCTTGCAAAATCCTTTCATTATCTTGTTTCACAGATCTGATTTATGCTTTCAATTCATGGAAAGTGCATAACAATTCTGACAAACTGTTATTTAATTCCCCGTGACCTTCATCTACATAGTGCTGCCCTGAACAGTGACTGTTTGGCTGAAAATTGTCGCTTAAATGTTCAGCTGAGTTCTCCATACATAGTACTGAAAATGATTTCTGAAATAACATAATAATTAAATATTCAAGTTAGTACAATTTTCTGCTGTATGAAAATTTTCTGCTGCGTGTTTTGGACCTCATTCAGGCCTAGAGTTCGAATCTGTGCTCTGATACCACATGTAACATCTCGAAATTTCATAAAAATTTAAATTTTTTTTATAATCAGCATTAAATATGAAAGTAATAATTGCGGAAGTAATAACTGAGATTATGACAACATTAATTGTAAGTTGTTAATACTATGCATGCTTTAATTTCTGTTTAGACAACAATATGATAATGACAGTTTTAACAAACAGTTAGTAACATGATTATGATAACAATGTATTTAGAAGATCGGAAAATAGAATGCGATACTATTCTTTTGCAAAGATACTGACAGTTTGACTTTGCTGCAAGGGTGTCCTACGAGGTACCCTAGAGCTTACTTAGCTGTAATGCTAAAGCATAATGAGTGCCTATGTGCAGACGACATGAAAGAGATCTCATGGCTGTATAGTTTAAAAGTACGAGTATACTTCAATTCAACGTAAAAAAGATATGTTATGAATTCTTTTACGAGAAACAAGTATTTTCAAGTATGAATGTCTAGTGTTGCTTACTGGTCTTTCAACTTGTCTTACATCTCCACTAATATCTCATAATGCCATTTAATAACATCGTCAAGTTGGTAGAAAATAGTCACTGTCTTCATCGTCGTTGTAGAGGTTAGCTCTGTCGTTGCCTTGAGATGATAAAAACTTGTACACTTACTAAGTCACAAAATGTTTTGAAAAACATCGTGAATATTGTTATAAGAGATAGGACATGAAGTCCATAGCCATAGCATAAACTTTATAATAGTTATAAATCATGGACTTATTGAAAATAACAATTACATACTCTCTTCTCTTTTTAATAGCCATGAAAATGAAGACTTATGAAAAACGTAGTAACCATATCAATCTATAAACTTCTATCCTAAGAATTACCTTAGCCTTTTTTTAAAACTATACACAAAGTATGTTGAAGTTTATAATAATGGAATCATATTACAATACGTATATTTTCTTTATAAAAACAATAATATACAAATTGAATTTTAATATAAAAGACTAATCTTAAGCCTCGATACAAAGTGTCTAAGTCGTAACTATAATGTGGAAACTAGTATTCCCTATATGAATATTAACATAAGGTTGTTGTTTGTGATTCCATACGTGTAATTTAAAGTACTGACAAGAATTAAATGCTAGTAGGGTTACGGGTGCTGGTTCATTAATAGCGCAAGTCTCGAGCTATCAATGGGATCGAGCCTTGATCTTGCATTAAAGGCTTGAAATGAAAGCTCCGGTGACAAGGAACAACACCACTCCATGTAGCATAAGAACATTGTAATGGTTTGTTGGATCCTAGGCCGCAGCTATAGTAAAAGCTGCGAATTTTGAGGAAAAAGCACAAGTGTTGAAGAGAAAGTGCTAAATTTTGAGTAAGCACCAATTTTGAGCAGAAGCAAACGGTGCGCAGTACGGTGCCAGATGGATAAGCTCAGCGCATATTACTGACCGGAAATCACGGAGCTCGCGCGCACACTCCAGAAGAGAATGAAGACGGCTGAGTGGAAAGCCCAGCTACCAGAGTAAAAGAAGCAACAGAGTAGAGGGCTGAGCTACCCTCATTAAGGATAAGTACAGAAGTTATGGTTACTCGGATCAAGGAGGAGCAACGGACCAAAGCATTGAAGGCGAAGGACAAGGTGCCCATACCCGCGAGTTGCGCTGTAAATCATGGAGCTTGCAGGAAGCAGCGACATGACTGCAAGCGGCGCCTACAGTACACCTAGGCATGTCCGCGGTTAGGGTTTTTGGGGGTTACTGCTGGGAAAGGCCCACAGTTTTGTAAAGGTGCGACCGTCATGGCCACCTATATATATGTATAATTATAAAGAGAAAAAGGTTAGATAGTGAGCTAGCTAGCCATTAGATGTTAGATGTAAGAAGGATTGATCGAGCTGATCATCCTCTGTTGTGGTCCTGTTGATTGTTTTCTACCGTGTTGTTAGAAAACAGGAGTTAGGACTGGATAGCAGTGAAGCTAATCCCTGAGTTGCAGACAGTCTGAGTCGACATCTGAACTATTGTAATCTCTGTAAAGAAGAGAATAGATCTAGAGAAGGGCTCCCAGCTGTGTGCGTGGAGTTTCCCAGAGAGATCTAAGGCTGCAGCTGTGTGCGCAACATATTGTGTAATTCCATTTCTGATTAATATAAGATACACTTCCCGTGGACGTGGTTTCCTCGAGGAAGTGAGCTACAGGATTCTTGTTATTATGATGTTGTATTATGTGATTACATGTTTTAGTTCGCTATCTGTGTATACATGAACATTACATAATCTTTATGAGTTTGCCAAGTAAGTTCTCTAAGTTTCCTGGGTCATGATAATCGTTAACTGTCGAAGGAAACTGTAGAACGCCATCGCTGCGGCGATAGAGGAATGCGTTACCGCGCCGGGCACGCAAGCAAAAATGATACATAGAGTATCGACGCAGAGGATAATTGGTTCGAGCGCAAGAGTTGAAATACCGCACAGCTGGGCTGTCAAGCGGGAGTTTCAGCGCTGTTGCGCTGAGGCGTCTGAAGAAGAGTCAGATACTCGGCTTAGAGGAGTCCTCCAAGAAGTTACAAGAAGGAGAAGATCGCAATCTCCGCTTCGCCTCGGTTAAGGAAGCTTGATTCCTTAGCCCCCCATAGCCACTTCAGGTGAGACCTCGAGCTGCTGCACAGCTCGTTACCGAGAGGGCCAGTGCGCCAAGGGGTTTTGTTGCTGCGCTTCATTAAAACCCGGGTCTGTCCAAAAAGCAGCCAACAAATGGTTCCGTTGCCTTATGACTTCTTGATCACTTCATTTCCGTCGCTCTGAACCTTGTTGTCGAGCCAACAAATGGTTCTGTTGCCTTATGATTTGTTACTGTGAGACTTGTTAGTTCGCCGACGCGCGAAGATTCATGCGAAACCCAGAGAAAGCAAGCCAACAGATCATTCCATTTCCTTATGACTTCTTGATCAGTCCATTTTCGTCGCTCTGAACCTTGTTGTTGAGCCAACAGATGGTTCCGTTGCTTTGCGACTTGCTGTCTTGAGATTTGTTATATCGGCGACATACGAGATTGTTGCCTTGCGACTGCTGGAGCCAACAGTGTGTTCCGTTGCCTTCGAGACTTATTATTCCTACGCCGTGAGAGATTGGTGCGTAAGATAGAGAAAGAGTGAGCAAACAAATGTGTTACTGGAATCCTACAGCTAAAGAAATTCAAGATTGGTTCGATTCAAAGGCTAGAGAGTTCTCTGAACGAGAAAATAGAAGTTCTAGGCTTCAGATAGAAGACTAGTTGCAGAAGCATATTTATACTGACCTCCACGAAATTTTCTTTGTCACCTTTGCACTTGAGTTGCATGCGTGGGTATCCAAGCTAGCGCATACCAGACCCACTGTGCATGTTGACCGACCCGTCGCTTGGACGCCTGAGCTAGTTAGCATTTTGAAGCGACTGGATAATTCTCTCTCCCGCGCAGTAGACTTTTGGCTGAACAGTTTGCTGGAAGGCTTCATCACCGATTTTGCAGTAGATACAAGAAAGAGCTTCAACGAAGCTGAGAGGAGCTTCTTCCAGGCATACAGGGGTAAGTTCTTAAATTCTCTAAACTTGTCGATTAAAATGCTTCTGTATGAAAACGACAAACTATGCATAGCTTCAGATGAATAGCATAGACAAGTAATGTCCGTAGATTCTGATAGTGATCTTGAATTTATTGGTTGCACTCGTAGTGGAAAACGGTATAAAGTAGGCCTTGACCAACATTCTTTTGAGTCTGGCCCAGAAGATAGTCAAGCTCCTAGAGTGAGCCATATAGAGAGACAAGGGAGTGCTCATATCCCTTACTACCCTTTCACACCGCAAAAGCCAGACGGAGCTCAGTATAACCCCGCAGTAACACCTTCTAGTAGCCCGCACAATACCTCTAGTACCTCAGCACCACCTTTGTTTAACCATCCTGGAGGCAGTGCCACAGCACCTCCACCTCAACCTCGTGCAAGAAGGATGGGTGATGACATGAAATTATCAACTTTTAGAGGAACAGGGCTAGAAGACCCTTAGCAACATTGGTTCCTATGTGAAGCCATTTGGACAATTAAGCAAATTAATGATGATGATGTTAAGCTGGTTCAGTTAGCAACCACACTAAGAGAAAGAGCCTTAACTTGGTTCATGAAATATTCAGCAGCACAGAATAGAACGCTTGCTGATGTCAGAAATGCTATGATTAGAGAATTCAAGAAACCTAAATCAAAATCACAATGTATAACCAAGCTCAAAGACATAAAACAGTTACCTACAGAGTCAGTATGGGACTTTGACCAGAAGTTCAAAGCCTTGATAGATCAAGTAAGCTTTGAGTTTGCACCGCAGCAGCATAAGGAATGGTTCATTGCTGCGCTGCTTCCACACATTAGACTTCCTCTTATGCAACAGAATCTCACTACTCAGGAACAAGTTCTAGAGATGGCTATGAAACTAGAAGCTTCACCAATTGCTGGAACAAGCAACGATGTTGCGCAATTGCAAAACCAATTAGCAAACTTAACCTTGCAAGTGCATGATATTAAGAAAGGCAAGGAAGTTCAAGAAGAAATTTGGTGTACAAAATGTAAAGCGCAAGGTCATTCAAAGGACCATTGTCCCGTTTTCATAGAGTATATTGCAACTGGTGCACCTAACCCGTCACCACAGGCTCAAGGGCCTTGGTGTGAAATCTGTAGAACTAGAGGTCACAGACCACAAGAATGTCACTTGTTACAGAAATATGTACAAACTCCAAAGAATCTATATTGTAGTTTCTGTAAATCAGTAGGCCATGATGAGAACAATTGCAGAGCATATGACCTTATGATGGAAAGGAAACACGATGTTTATAGAGTACAATCAAAAGCACAAGGACCCACAGCAGGTCCGCAGTACGACCAAACTCGTGAAGGCCGAGGAGGGAATTATAGGGGTCGCGGACGCACAGCAAATTTTGGTCGAGGAAGAGGACAGATCACTTGTTACAATTGTGGGGCTCAAGGCCATTTTGCAAGGGATTGCCAAAATCCTACCACTCTCTGTAGATACTGTAAATATTATGATCATATCATTGAAGAATTCCCTCAATTGATGGCTAAGATTCAAGCAAAGACGCCACAGGTCAATCAAAATATTCAGTTAATTGGCACAGGAAAAAGAGAACCAGACCCTACAGTTAATATAGTCACGCGCAGTGGAGTAACCACTGGAGCGCCAGAGTCAGGAACTGGAAATCCAGCGACGCAATGGGTGCGTCGCGATAATATCAAACCATCTCCACTTAACCTGCAAAAGCAAAAAGAAGCATTCAATCAAGCTCAAGAGTACTTCTCATATCCAAGAGCTTCAAGTTCTGTCGCACCTCCGCATAATGATATTAGACCGCAACTGCTAAGACAAGAGGACCTAGTACAAGAATAGGCCACTACATCTGGAAGGCCTGATGATGATGATGAGGATGCATTAGGCAGTGTTCATACTTTCCTAAGAAACTGTTTAAAGTTGTTGCGCAATGAGAAAGCAACTATGGAACTCCAACACCTGTTGGATCAGTGTCAACAATGTGCTTCGATGAAAACACCACAGCGTGTTGTTCATCAGATTGGAAATCATATTAGAACTGGGAAAGAAATGAGACTCACAGCACAGATTGGAGCATTTGAAATGGACGAAGTCATTTTGGACTTGGTCTCAGAAGTCAATGTTCTCACTATGCAGACATGGGAACAGATGGGGAGCCCTCAGCTTATAAGATCTCCAATCCAGCTACGACTTGTGAATCAGCAACGAGTTTCCCCATTGGGAAGATTACCCAATGTACCTATTGATATTGAGGGAGTCAGAAGTTCTACAGATTTTGAAGTAATCAAAATTCTGGATGATAGTAGACCTTACTCAGCACTCTTAGGCATAGACTGGGCCTTTGATAATTTGGCTGTCATTAATTTGAAGAAAAGATAGATGACCTTTGAGGATGACCAGATTAGGGTCATTGCACCGCTTGATCCACTTCAAGGACCAAGGTATATTGAACCCATTCGGGCAGAAGAAGAAGCGCGCCACATGGAAAGTTTGTATCAGATGACTGCTAGTCATAGTGATTATGTAAATCCCACAGCGGACGGCCATATCAGCTGGTGATGCGATAGCTTGTGCACATCAGATTCAGAAGTAGGACTGGAAAACTGGCAGAATCGCCTACATGAAGTCTCTGTAAGGCGTTGCGCCATGATGACTAAATCAATTCGATGGATTGGCACATAATTAAATAGCATTCCAATCTTTGATGGTTTAACTAAAGTAAGTGAATTCATACGTGCATATGAATTACAAATCCCAGACAAGCAGCGCATACAAGCATTGGATGCAGCACTGCGCGCTACACCCGCAAGATGGTGGGGTGCGCATAAAGAGAATATTCACACATGGCAAGACTATCGCAGATTGATACTGCGCAGATTTCAAGGAACTATAGCAGAAGTGTTGCAAGGATATGATGGACAGAGTGACCCCAGGTCACACATTGAAACATGTATTCAGCAATGGTCAGATATTCCGAAGGATGTTCATCCACACATTGGACACAGTACCAAGGAACTGGTACACTGAAACAGAATTGCGCAGAGGCACTGTCACTTGGCCTCTTATGATAGAAAGTTTTCAACTCACCTTCAGCTTTGAGTCAGAACATCCAAGTATTGATCAAGCTCTGAAGTGTATTAAAAACAAGGTATTTGAACAATCTCCAATACCAGAGTATTCTCAGCCAGATTGGGCTGTCCAGATGGAACATGCCCTGGAATGCTATAATTTCACCATTGGTGAAGAGGACGAGGATCCTCGCAACATCAATATTCCAAAATCAGAAGGGACGCGCAAGGTCGAAGGTCCTCAGCTTGATATCCCTGCCATTACAGAACACATCAAGCTTAAGAAGATTAATATTGGTACAGAAGCCGAACCCAAGTTTGCTTCTATAGGAGATTACTGGGATGATGAAACTGTTGGCCATATTTCAGATTTATTACGTGACTACCAGGATATCTTTCCTACCAAGTTCACGGAAATGAAAGGCATATTAGGAGATTTGGGAGTAATGCGCATACCTCTGAAAGCGGATGCCAAGCCAGTAAAACAACGCCCATACAGGTTGAACCCGCGTTATAAAGAAAAGGTTAGAGAAGAAATTGACAAGATGCTCGCAGCAGGCATCATTGAGCCAGTAGAGGAAAGTGATTGGATTAGTCCTATGGTAGTACAAGAGAAAAAGGCAAAAGGTGAAATAAGAATCTGCGTGGACTTGCGCATGCTGAACGACGCATTAGCGCATGATCCATTTCCTACCCCCTTTACAGACGAAGTGCTCGATAATGTTGGAGGACAAGAGGCTTACTCCTTCACTGATGGCTTCTCGGGATATCATCAGATCAGAATCCATCCCGAATATCGCCACAAGACCACTTTTGCGACTGAATGGGGCTCATTCCAGTATACGGTAATGCCCTTTGGTCTTAAAAACGCACCTGCTATCTTCTCTAGAGTTGTTGTTGCTGTTTTTAAAGAATTCATCCATAAGTTTTTAGAAGTCTATTTTGATGACTGGACTGTGTTTGGTTTACTAAAGAACCATATGGGGAACCTGCGAATGATGTTAGAAAAATGTAGACAGTATCAGATTTCCCTTAACTTGAAAAAATGTATCTTCTGTGCTCCTTTTGGTATTTTGTTGGGTCATATTGTATGCAGACAAGGACTCCTGATGGATCCTGCGAAGGTTTCCATCATTGCTAATTTACCTGCGCCCAACTCAGTCAAACAATTGCGCACTACATTGGGACATACAGGATACTACAGGAAGTTTATCAAGGGTTATGCAAAGATAACTGCGCCTATGGAAAGATTGCTGAAAAGGGATTCAAAATTCCAATGGACAGAGGAATGCCAACAGAGTTTGGATACATTGAAAGAAAAGATGATCACTGTGCCTATTCTAGTTTTCCCAGACTGGAAAAAACCCTTTCACGTTCATGTAGATGCTTCTTCCATAGCATTGGGGGTTGTGCTTACACAACCGGGAGAAGGAGGTATCGATCACCCCATTGCTTACTCTAGCAGAAAGCTGTCCACAACTGAGAAGAACTACACTACTACAGAAAGAGAAGGACTAGCTATGGTGTACGCCCTACAGAAGTTCAGACACTACTTATTGGGTGCACATTTTAAAATGTATACTGACCATTCTGCTTTGAAATACTTGGTCAATAAGCCAGTGTTAGGGGGAAGAATTTGCAGATGGCTACTACTCTTCCAGGAGTATGATTTTGAGGTTATTGTGAAGCCAGGAAGATTGAATGCAGGACCTGACCACTTATCAAGAATCGAGTCAGGTGAGGAACCTACAAATCTGGAGGACAACCTGCCCGATGCGCAGCTGTTCTCTGTTCAAGCAGTCGATGAATATTACTCTAATATTCTTGAGTTTCTCACTACCGGACAAGCACCAGTTGAGTTTACAATCCAGAAGAAGAAGCAACTTGTTGTCAAAGCCGCAGACTTCACTTTGATAGTAGGCCAGCTTTATAAGTTGGGCCCCGACGAAGTCTTGCGCAGATGTATCTTACCGCATGAGAAGAATTCTATCATCGCAGAAGCGCACTCAGGCACCGCAGGAGGCCATTTCGCAGGAAATCCGACTGCGCAAAAGATCTTAGCCGCAGGTCTTTGGTGGCCTACATTGCACAAGGATACTAAGGAATTCTGCAAACGTTGTGATGTCTGCCAGCGGATGGGAAAACCTTCAAGAAGAGATGAAATGCCGCTAAGACCCCAGATAACACTGTGTGCTTTCGACAAATGGGCCATTTATTTTGTGGGACCTATCAACCCACCACGAAAGAGAACCGGCGCAAGATACATCATCACAGCTATTGAATACCTCACCAGATGGGCTGAGGCGAAGCCAGTTAAGAACTGCGACGCTGCCACTGCCGCCCAGTTCATTTTTGAGAACATTGTCACTAGATTTGGATGTCCACTCATTCTAATGAGTGATCAGGGCACACATTTCCTAAATGAAACTATACAGGCCCTTACTGAAGAATTTCATATTAGTCACCATAAGAGTACACCCTACCACCCTCAAGCTAATGGTACGGTGGAGGCATTCAATAAGATTCTTGAGAATGCCCTGACGAAAGTCTGTAACCAACAAAGAGATGATTGGGACCTCAGAGTCACAGCTGTGTTATGGGATTACAGAACCACATGTAAGAAACTAACAGGTCACACACCTTTCAGTTTGGTGTATGGACAAGAAGCAGTTATGCCCATGGAATATATTGTTCCCAGCCTCAGAATTGCGCAAATTACAGAAATGGCAGATACTGATACCATGAGTGAAAGACTCTCACAATTGCTTGCCTTAGAAGAAGACAGACTTTTAGCCGGATTCCATCAACAAGTACAGAAAGCAAGACAGAAAGCTTGGCATGACAGGCATATTAAGAATAAAGTCTTTCAGGAACGAGACTTGGTACTCCTCTATGATAGAAAATTCATCAAGTTTCTAGGCAAGTTTCATGTACACTGGTTAGGCCCTTTTCAGGTGATAAACATAACAGAAGGAGGAGCAGTTCAGCTTGCGAAGCTGAATGGAGAATTGCTGCCTACAAAGATCAACGGGAGTCGGCTCAAGCTTTACCGCGACGGCCACTCCGCCCTATCGACTTAAATAGCTGCTCAAGAAGTGCAGATGTCCAGTGTAGTTGAAAGAGGCATCGCATTATCACAGTCTACATGGAAGTCGTGAGACACTCAGTCTCTGGCTTCCCGCGCAGTTCCTTGAAACATCTGCGCATGTCTATAAAGTCTGGTTGGAGCAACCCTAATTGTGCTCTTGAGAAGTTTTTCCGGATGGTCAAACCATCGCTCTTGCAGAGTTCCCTGTGTCAAGTTGTCGCTTGAGGAGTTATCGTTGTGGATCCCTCTATATGCACAGTTACCTATGATGAAATGACCCGCCGAAAATTTGAATCACGGTATTTATGTAGCCGCGTTTGAATATTAATACAGGATAAGATCGTCGTTTATTTGCATTTACTCTAACAGATTTGGTCAAATTTCCCTAAGATTTGCATTTACTTGAGGATCCGAAGGACTTGGCACATCTTTCGAAGGCTGTCAGAGCCTATCTTTTGCATTTAAAGTGCCGCAGAAGCGCGTGGATAGGGGTGTTGTCAACTCATGCATAGACGCCTACGGCTAGTAACCCCACTTGCCCGTATTTACTATCGCCTTTTCCTATGAATACCCAGCACTTGTATATTTTTGGGTTACTTTTCTCGAGTTGCATAGTGTCTTGTTGGAGAATCTAAGTTATTGTTTTTAGAGCCGTTTCGTGTAGACTGCCCCCTCTGTTTTCAGTATTTGTATCCTACCCTGTTCCGCCATTTGTTTGATTCAAAGTGCTTGATTGTGTCTACCAGTTCACGACGGAGAACCTTTCCACTGAAGAAATTATTCGTCAATTTAAGCGCAGAGGCTTAGATTTCAGCATGTCTACCCTGGTGACGACCTCGGCTTACACACACCCTGGTTGAACTGATCCTAAACAATCTCCGAGCACAAGGGCATCTCAACCACAGCAGCCGGACGACCCCGTTTCAGAGCCCTTGGCTACCATGGTAAATTATATTCCGCCGCTCCCAGATGATGCACCAGAGGTGTCTATTCCGAAGAATGCTAAATACCCGATTCCGCTGCCTCCAATGGCAGAAGTCGTGCGACAAGAAGGGTCCCTGCTTGGACACCTTCCACTGGTCAAGTTCTCTGATTTCAACCTAGGTGACTACAAGACGTACCCTCATTTTGTGTTAGATCGCTATCTAACGGTAGTCCATAATCCCACCAGACAGGTTGATGAATTTGTCCCAAAGGAGTTTGCAGCAAACTTAGAGAAGCCTCGTTTGTTGCACCTGTTGAAGATACCGCACTTTGGGTGTAGCAACGAAGTCAATGCAGTTGTTAAGACACTGCTATCTTGCGTTCATGGAGGCTATCTTTGGCTGGGGAGGCCAATTGATTTGAACGTCGATTTGATTCATCGCATTACCGGCCTATCTAAGGTTGGTAAGGATCCCAATATTCATTTTGTGGGAAAGGACAAAGACAGAAAATTGGCTGCACAATTGGTGCAGAAATACAAATTGACAAGAGGAGGTCGGGCTTATGATCTCACCATAGTGGAGGATGAAGCACTTAGATTCACAGGCAGTCTGCTTGCAGGCAGACTTCTCACGAAGTGCAGACCTAAAGAAGTCACTGGAGCTGTCGTGGAGCTCGCCATCGCAGCTGCGGAAGGAGAATAGTACAACTGGTCTCTCTTCCTTCTTAATTCTTTCTTGAACGACTGCCTGAACACCCAGGACAATGCCGGTCAGTTGTTCCATTTTTCTTGGCTTTCAATTTTATGTGCTTTTGTCGGGTGGAAGGAGCCCCCGAACACTCAGTTCCTTCCGCGTCGCGCAGGAGAGGTTGCCGGAATACGCTATGTCAACCTCTGGGATTCTCCTAATCCCGCGAAGCGCAAGATGAACTGCTCTGTGTTTTATGAATACTACCATCTCCTTAAAGATACCATTCAGGAAATGCCAAGGCTGAGTAAGGAGACAGCCCAGATATATGAAGGGAAGTTGGTTTTCTATGCCAACTTGCATCAAGTTTACCTATGTCCATGCGAAATTCAGGACGAATGGGCTATAGGTCTTTACCGGATGACTACTGAAGATGTTGCAAAAACTGTCAAGTCATGGCCGGATGAATGGAGACAAGCCGCCGAAGTCACATCTGCGATGCCACCCCCTGCCGCGCAAGAAAAGGATAAGGGAAAGGAAGCGGCTGGCCAAAGAAGTGATGAAGGTTCACCCGAACCAGCGGCCAAGAAGCAGAAGGTGTCACATCCCTCTGAGACCATTGCCTCAGGGATCGACAAGTACCTTAAGGAACAATTTTGCGAGCTGAGGACTACGCACGCTCACATCAGAAGTGCTTTGGACCTGCAGTTCGTGGAGTTAAAAGGTCTCGCAGGAAGACTTGCGCGGACCCATGCGCCAGTATCTAGTTCGCAGGCGCCGCAGGAATCTACAAGTACTGAGCGAGTTGAAGTCCTTGCAGAAAGGCATACTGTCGTGCACATCCTGCCTACAAGCATGACACTTCCAGATCCTTTGGCCGCACCACAGGTAAGCGCAGTTGGGCCCGTTGAAATAAATTTATCTTTGATTCCAATAGAAACCTTGCAACTAGTGCAAGAGAAAGTTTTTGTTGAGTTGAGAGCTAGAGAGCTCTCCACATTCCAGGCAAACCAAAGACTGCAATCGCAGAAAATAAAGCCGAAGACAGGCTATCAGAACATCTCTGAGAAGCTTGCAATTTATGAGGCACAGGACACTAGGATAAGAAATGTACTTGATGAAATCACCCAGGAGTTGCCGGCCTGTGAGATTCAACCAGACCTTCCTCTGGTTGAGAAAGTTCAAATTATTGGTGGAAGGGTGAAAACCCTTGAGCAGGAAATTGTTGCTATGACTGAGGGCCATAGAACGCAGATCACCGAGCTAGAAGCTCGTGTTTCCGCGCATTCTACAGATGATAGGCAGGAGCAATTTGAAGCACTGCGCAGAGCTTCCACACAAATGAAAGACAGAACACAGGAAGCCGAGAACCTGATGACCCAAGCTATGGAGGCTTGGACAGAGCTTGAGAAGCTCCCTTTCAAAGTTGGTCTTTTGGAACAAGTACAAGCTGCAGAACAGTCCCTAACTTTTCTAACTGAAGAAGCTAAGGCCTTAGCAGGCTTAGCGAAAATGAGGAAAATGAGCGAAGTACGCAGAGTGCAACAGCAGTTGCACAAGCTCAGAAATGAAGATGCGAATATCACCAACAGCATTCAGCCAGTTATGGATGAGTATGCTGACCTCGCGACCCAAGCTGAGGCAAAGATCAAGGAATTTGCCGAATCTCAACAGTTGGTTGATGGCATCACTGAAGAAGAAGCCAGTTCAGACATGGTACATACAGTCGCAGTGTGCGTCGACGAGATGGACTCCGCTATTGCGCAGTGGAAGAACGCATTTGCTGAGATCAAAGCAAGGGCAGATGCGCAAGTAAAGCGACCATGCGCAAGTGCGAGTGGCTCGGGAACGAGCCACAAGTAAGTGTTAGGGGCCTGTTGGAGCCTAGGCTGCAGCTATAGTAAAAGCTGCGAATTTTGAGGAAAAAGCACAAGTGTTGAAGAGAAAGTGCTAAATTTTGAGTAAGCACAAATTTTGAGTAGAAGCAAACGGTGCGCAGTACGGTGCCAGATGGATAAGCTCAACGCAGATTACAGATCGGAAATCACGGAGCTCGCGCACACACGTAAGAAGAGAATGAAGACGACTAAGTGGAAAGACCAGCTACCACAATAAAGGAAGCAACAGAGTAGAGGGCTCAGCTACCCTCATTAAGGTTAAGTACAGAAGTTATGGTTGCTCAGATCAAGGAGGAGCAACGGACCAAAGCATTGAAGGCGAAGGACAAGGCGCCCATACCCGCGAGTTGCGCCGGAAATCATGGAGCCTGCAGGAAGCGGCGACATGATTGCAAGCGGCGCCTACAGTACACCTAGCCATGTCCGCGGTTAGGGTTTTTGGGGATTACTATTGGGAAAGGCCCACAGTTTTGTAAAGGTGCGACCGTCATGGCCACCTATATATATGTATAATTATAAAGAGAAAAAGGTTAGATAGTGAGCTAGCTAGCCATTAGATGTTAGATGTAAGAAGGATTGATCGAGCTGATCATCCTCTGTTGTGGTCCTGTTGATTGTTTTCTACCGTGTTGTTAGAAAACAAGAGTTAGGACTGGATAGTAGTAAAGCTAATCCCTGAGTTGCAGACAGTCTGAGTCGACGTCTGAACTATTGTAATCTCTGTAAAGAAGAGAATAGATCTAGAGAAGGGCTCCCAGCTGTGTGCATGGAGTTTCCCAGAGAGATCTAAGGCTGCAGTTGTGTGCGCAGCATATTATGTAATTCCATTTTTTATTAATATAAGATACACTTCCCGTGGTCGTGGTTTCCCCGAGGAAGTGAGCTACAGGATTCTTGTTATTATGATGTTGTATTATTTGATTACATGTTTTAGTTCGCTATCTGTGTATACATGAACATTGCATAATCTTTATGAGTTTTCCAAGTAAGTTCTTTAAGTTTCCTGGGTCGTGATAATCGTTAACTGTTGAAGGAAACTGTAGAATGCCATCGCTGCGTCGATAGAGGAATGCGTTACCACGCCGGGCGCGCAAGCGGAAACGATACATAGAGTATCGGCGCAGAGGATAATTGGTTTGAGCGCAAGAGTGGAAATACCGCACAGCTGGGCTGTCAAGCGGGAGTTTCAGCGCTGTTGCACTGAGGCGTCTGAAGAAGAGTCAAATACTCGTCTTAGAGGAGTACTCCAAGAATTTACAAGAAGGAGAATATCGCAATCTCCGCATTGCCTCGGTTAAGGAAGCCTGATTCCTTAGCCCCCCATAGCCACTTCAGGTGAGACCTCGAGCTGCTACGCAGCTCGTTGCCGAGAGGGCCAGTGCGCCAAGGGGTTTTGTTGCTGCGCTTCATTAAGACCCGGGTCTGTCCAAAAAGTAGCCAACATGGTTTAACCGAGAGTTCTTTATATTGGTTATGAATTGGTATTTTCTCCGAGCTAGATGTGGATACGATTCGACGTGATCCATAGTATCAAATATCCTGCGCGTGAAATGGCAGTGCATTAAATGCTAGGGTTGTTCGACCCATTGCAGCATCGTTGGCACATTTGAGAACGTTGATTTTGAAGAATTTGGACCGTTCAATTTCAACCCTAACTCCTATCGTTGAAAAGGTTTATGAGCTTGGAAAGAAGTTTGTTGTGTTATTAATTTGCTTTTGTGTGGCCAATAGGCTGCCAAAATTTTGGTAGGATACTTGTTAAGAGGTTCGACCTCCAGACCTACGAACTAGGGTTGGAGTTGCAGGTTTTATATCAGTGTAATGTCGTCGTTATTTTCACTATCAAACTGGTTATCGGTTTGTAGTACCAATGGTTGATAATTTTCTGGAACTTGTCGTTTTAAGTTTGAATGAAAGATATGGATAGAGAGTTTCCTACCTCGTCTTCAGCGTGGAATCATCGTTAAACTTGGTGAAAGTGGAAAGTTTGGTAGCTTGCAGCAAGGTAATTAATACTGTAAAATTTAGTGCTATTCCTTTGTTGCACTTCATCTTTCGGTTTAAAAGGTATCCAGTGTCTAACATTCAATGATTTTATTGTCAGTTGCAGGTGGTGCAGGAATGGTTTGAGCTAGGTTTTGGAAAGAAGGGCGATCTTCCAAACCGGTAAGCTCTTATTCTTCCAAAACCCTCGTAGGTACTCTAAGGGTCTATGATGATGTTGTTGAATCCAACAACAAAGTAGATGGTTTGTCAAGGTGTCGTTCGTCGTTTTGAATCCTATGAGAAGATTTTTAAGTTGATGTTAAACTTCTACGACGAAAGCATTCGTCTCTATCCTCTATTTTTGTTTTGGGCTTAAAAATTTATCCACCTGGGGATGTAAACCTCTGCTATACGAGCTCTGAGTTTTAAGGGGATAAAACCCTGTGCTTTTTCGTTCTGAAACAAAATGAAATTCCTTTTTGTTACTGGGAAATGTTGATTCCTCTTTCTGGAGTATGGAAGCTTATTTTGGTGAAAACGTTGACGCCCCACTTGTTGATATGTGTTAAAGTGGAAATGTATTAGAGGTGGAGCTCGTCTGTTTTTGTGAAATAAACTCTGCTTCTCGAATGATAGATTGTTGTTTATAACCAGTGCTATTTTTTTGGTTTCTATCTAAAGTTATAACTGTTGCACTTATTTCAAAGATTATGAAACTGTAAAGAAAATCGAACAACGATAGAATATGTCTTGTTTTTATTGTAAGAAGAAAGTGACGGGCTAAACCCCAACTGGAAATTTTCGTTGTTTTAAATGAAAAATGTCTTACCGAAAACTTAAGATCATGAAATTAGAAACCAAGTCTGCATTAATGCTGAAAATTGAGATCGTGAATTTGGACTCATACTAGGGTTGATGAAACTTTGTTTTAAACGATGGCTTTGTCAAAAGTGTTGTTGGAAAAGGTTTCAACTCGTTGCGAAAGGAATGAGTAGGTCAACCCTGATTCATGTTTTCTCTTTGGAAAAAGAATGATATAAAATTATTTTCATAACAGCCCTTAAAAGTAGTAGGGTTTTACTATAGGGTAATGTGGATATAATATACGTTCTTATGGTATTGTGTAAAGAGTATAGGGATTTAAAACAATGTGATTTTTAGTTTTGGTACAGTGATACAATGCTATGTTTTTAATAATATAACAGTGTGTAAAGTAAGTGGAAATAGAATACTGGAATGGAGAGGTACAAGCGGTTTATAAAACTAAAATCATAAGTGTGAAACATTAAAGGTTGTACGTTTCTCCTACAGTTTGAATATCTATTTGATAAAATTATAGCAATAATCAGTGTGTGTTTGTGTAATGAGAAAACTGTATGATGACTGCTATGTACAGGCTTGATGTGATGATCACATTCATTTATTTTGCTGCTATGTTATTATAATGAAAACACAATATGATTTCTATCTATTCTTTCTATACACAGTAATGATATAAATAAATCCATACAACTATTCAGAGATTAAACACTATTTGTTTTTCATATAGCAAGGAGACATTTATAATATTTATTTTAGATTTTTATACAGGACTTTCTACTATTATTTATCTATAGTGCAGAATACTGATAATTATATAAATTACTATCTATTTATCGAATTCACAATGGCATTTTTCCTATCGTGTAATATGTTCTTAATTTGAGTATATATACTGGAGTACGATGCACAAAACAACATGGGGAAAAATATAGATACTGATTTATCAATCATATATACTTTAACATTTAAACTTCAACAAATTTAGAATTAGATTGTATTTTGAAAACAAGAAAGAGAGATTACTAAATATACATAACAATTCTGCCAGATAAGATAAGGTAGAAAATTTATAACAACTTGGATAAATCTGGAGGGAAACAAACAGCCCAAGAAGACTGTTCCACCCAACCAATTCCTGAAAACAGTCAAGTATTGTACTTCCTTGAGCCTCTTCACTAAACCACCAGGAGGAAGAAACTCAGGAAATAGGACTTCTTCCTTCAATAGTAAATAACTTCTAAATCTTCAATATCTAGCAGTCCAATAGACCTGCACCAACATCTCTGGTTCTTCTCAGCAATATGAAGACTTAAGATTGCACTCACTAGTAGCCCCCCTATTCGAATCTCTTAGTGATCACCTGATACACATGAGGAAAATATTCTGCAGAAATATTCATTAAGAGCTGCCTGCTCAATTCGAATTTGCCTTTAGAGGCTGCCTAGGCCTTTTCAGATGTTATTGTTTCATTAAATGAGCCGTCTGCTCACACCCTCCACCTGGGGGATAATGCCTCATTTTTAGGGGTAGTTGTCCCATAACAAACAACTAGTGGTGCGATGCAATTGCTTCCATCTGTCCCATACCTTCCAACAACTTCCATTCCTCCTAGTGGGTCAGTGAAGACTCATTTAACAATCCTCTTGGGTGTTTGTCTCCTAATTAATTTATTTAAATAATAATATTTAGTAATTACATTCATCCATGATCGAAATTGATCTTAATTACAAAAATTTGTAATTAAATTTAACATAAAGTATTTTGCAAATAAAATAGTAATTTTCAGAAATTTGGGTAGGTGACATACACCCCCTTGGGTAGGTGACATACACCCCCCCTTAAGTCTCAACATCGTCCTCGATGTTGGTTAATCACTCCTCGAGTGTTGCTGAAACAGAGTTGGGTATGTTGCCCGTATACTACTCTCCAACTCCCAGGTTGCATCTTCTGGGCTAAGGTGCTTCCATTGCACCTTCACTTGCCCAATGCTGCGATTCCAGAGAATAGTTTCCCTTCTTTCGAGGATACAATCCTGTTCCACTGGAAAATATCCGTCTTCTCCCACCTGTACATCATTCCAGTTCACAACATGAGTAGTATCATGCACATATTTCTTTAAAAATGATATATGAAAAACATTATGTCTTTTTAAGTTTGGTGGCAAAGCTAGTTGGTATGCCATTGCTCCAACCTTAGATAATATTTCAAAAGGACTGCAATACTTGGGTGCCAGCTTGGCACAGCTACCCAATTTCAATGAACTCTTTTTCGGTCTTACCTTGAGGAATACATGTTCACCAACCTAGAACTCTTTATGAGTTCTTTTTTAATTTGCTTGACTCTTTTTCCTACCTTGGGAAGCTTTTAAATGTCCTTGCACCTGTTTCACAATTAGTTCTAACTCTTGGAATAATTCAGGTCCTAAAATAACTCTATTTACTGGATCATTCCACGAAACAGGTGTATTACATTTCCTACCATAAAGAATTTCAAAAGGACTAAGTTTGGCTGATGCATGATAGTGATTATTATAAGGAAATTCTGCTAAGTGCAAGTAGTCTTCCCACTTACCAGGATGATCCTTAACATATATTCTTAATAAATCTTCTAAAACTTGGTTTACTCTTTCTGTCTGACCATCCGTCTATGGATGAAATGTTGTACTGAAATTTAAAGTTGTGTTCAACCCTTTAAATAGAAACCTCTAGAATTTACTTGTAAACTTCGAGTCACGATCTGAAATTATTACTTTTGGTATTCCATGTAGTCTAAAAATCTGTTTCATAAAGATCTCTGCATTATCTAGAGCTTTATGAGTAGTATTTACGACTATGAAATGTGCTGCCTTGCTGAGTTTGTCCACAACCACCATGATAGAATCATGTTGTTTCTGATTTTTAGGTAATCTGGTAATAAAATCTATGCTGATCATTTCCCATTTCCAACTTGGTATCGGTAATGGTTGCAACAATCCACTAGGATGTTTGTGTTCAACCTTCACCTTCTGACAATCCAAACATTTAGCTATGTACTCTGCTACTTCATCCTTCAGTCTGGGCCACTAATATTCTTTTCTCAGCATAATAATGGTCTTTTGATAACCTGGATGACTAGAATAGTGACTTTTATGCATCTCATTTCATATCAGAAATTTTATTTCTGGTATGTCTGGTACATACAATCTATTCTTAAACAGTAATAAACCGTTTTCCTTCATGATGTAATCTGCCATACAATTTTCAGAACTATTGTTTGCTGTCTTTTCCTTCATTTTTATGTATTCTTCATCTGTTTCACTCTTTTCCAGAATCTGATTTTCCAAATCAGTTGAATAAGTACTGATTGCTAAAAGAAAATTTAGTTTTTCCTTGTGACTCAAGGCATCTGCAACCTTGTTTTCGTTCCCTTTAATATGCTGAATTTCGAAATCATACTCACTTAAGAACGTCAGCCATCTAGCTTGTCTAGCGCTTAGGTTTGTCTGATCTAATAAATATTTTAGACCCATGTTATCTATAAATAATGTAAATTTTCTGCCAATAAGGTGGTGACGCTACATTTTTAAGGCATGAATAACTGCCAGTAACTCTAAATCATAGGTAGAGTAGTTCTTTTCATGTGCTTTCAGCTTTCTGGACTCATATGCCACCACATGTCCTTCTTGTCTCAAGACTCCACCGAGTCCGTCATTGCATGCGTCTGTACAAACTACAAAATACTTGTTGGGGTCAGCTATCCTCAAGATAGGTGCTGTCATCAATAGTTCCTTTAATTTCTTAAAGCTGTCAGCACACTTATGATCCCAAACAAATTTCTTCCCTTTCTTCTGCAAGGAAGTTATGGGGTTGACAATTTTTGAAAAATTCTCTATAAACTTTCTTTAATACCCCGTAATACCCATAAATGATCTTACATCCGACACATCTTTAGGAACTGGCCAGTTGTTAATGGCCCTTATCTTGTCAGGGTCTACTGAGATTCCTTCTACTTAAATTATGTGTCCTAGATACTGAATTTTGTGTTTGTGGAAATCACACTTACTAAATTTGGCGTATAGTTGATGATCTCTTAATACTTGTAATATAATTCGTAAATGTTCATCATGCTCTTCTTTGCTTTTTGAGTACACTAAAATTTCATCTATAAACACAACAGCAAACTTGTCTAAGTATTTATGCAAAATATTATTCATCAGACACATAAATACAGCTGGGGCATTAGCCAAGCCAAACGGCATGACTATGAACTCTTAATGTTTATACCGAGTTCGAAACATTGTCTTGAAAATATCTTCATCCTTAACCCGTACTTGATGATATCCTGATCTTAGATCAATCTTCAAAAATAGTGTTGCTCCACGCAGCTAATCAAATAGATCATCTATATGGGGCAATGGATACATATTCTTAATCGTCATCTTATTAAGCTGGCGATAATCTATGCATAGTCTTAAGGTTCCGTCTTTCTTCTTAACAAAGATGACAGGTGCTCCCCAAGGAGACACACTGGGTCTAATATACTTCTTGTCAATAAGCTCCTTCAACTGTGATTTTAATTCGTTTAACTCCAATATGTTCATTCTGTACGGAGCTTTCAAATTTGGTACTGCTCCTGGTATTAACTCTATGGTAAAATCTAAATCTCTTTTGGGAGGCAATCCTGGAATCTCCTCAGGAAATACATCTTTAAAATCCCTTAGGACATGTATGTCTTCTAATTTCAGTTTGTCCTCTTTATCCATAACCTCATCATTTACCATGTTTACTGCAAACATTTGGCATCCTTTCCTAACTGCCCTCTTAACTTGCATGGCTGAAATCTGTCTAAGGGTTACCTTCCTTGGGATGCCTTTTATTTCTACAGTTTTCCCTTCGTCATTTAAGCATGTAAAATTTTTTCCATAACAGTCCAGGATGACATGATGGGCTTCTAACCAGTCCATCCCAACTATAATATCATAAGAACCTAAAGGTAGAATATTCAACTTGATTTGTGTTTATAAATGATTTATGGACAAAACACAATTTTCTATAAAATCTGATACTTTCTTCTTTGTTCCAGTTGCTAGTCTAACTAGCCATGATTCACTAAACTTTTTAGTTTTCAATTTAAGATTTTCCACAATGTCTGGGGGTATATAACTTAAACTAGCACCTGGGTCGATTAAAACAGAAACAGGATGATCATGTATCATACCTTTAATCTCTACCATGGAGATTTGATGATCTGCTTTCCTGTTGTAGAGTGCTGTGTTGATTCTGGGAATTTCCCTTGACACGTCCCCAAAATTAGGTTCAGTCTGAATAGAGTTGATGTTGTTTTCCTTACGCTACCTTAAGGGACATTCTGATGCATAATGGGGGCCTTGACATTCAAATCATTTGATATGTGTCTTTGGCTCACTGGTATTGGCATTATTAGGTGTATTCCTGGGTGTTGTAGAATTCTGCTATGAATTGTTTCTGGAATTGTTCCCTTGATGATTCCGATTCTGAAAATATTTCCTTTGAAATCCGGAATTTCCTCCGAATCTGAAATTTTTCTTTCTCTGCTCAAAATTGTTGGGCTTATGATTTTTCCAGTTTGTCATTCCTTCTGTTTTTCGATTTGTATCATAACAGAAAACTGCTTTTCTCATAGCCTCCTCCAAGGTTGTAGGACTGTCATAATCGATTCTGTATTTAATGCTGAAAGGTAAACAACTCAAGTACCTTTGAATTTTTGGTTTTTCTTCTATGTGGTATGGTACATATCTCAGTAAGTTCAAAAACTTACTCTTCATTTCATTCACGTTCATACTTCTCAACTTCAAATCATAGAACTCTTTAGATTTTTCTTCGTAGTACTGTTCAGATAGATACTTCTTTTTGAAGTACCGTTTGAAAGCACTCCAGCTTACATCTTTATCTTTGATACCTTTTACTCGTTCGATGTCCTGCCACCAAATATCCGCTTTTCCGGTCAAGTTATATATAGCCATTTTTGCCTTTAGGAACTCCGAATAGTTATAGATCTGGAAGTATTTCTTCATACCAGACAGCCAAGCTTCAGCTGTCTCGCCTTTCTCAGTTTCTCCATTGAAAGTTGGAGGTCTTATCTTCTTGAATTCTCCAGAGATCTGCTCATATTCCTTATGATTTTTCCCTCTAGGTTTGGAATCTCCTTCTCTGCTATCACTAGAATAGTTACGTTTCTTTTTTCGTACTTCGATAGCATCCCCTGATGAGTTTGAGCTATCTTTCTTTTCATTGGTTTTCATGTTCTGATTTTTAGCAGCATGTGGTAGATCCTCAACTTTGGAAATATCTTCATTTTTTCTCTCTTGCTCCTCTGTTTGGCTTTGTTCAAACAACACTTGATTTAGTTGTTTTTGTGCTTTCAAAATCCTTTCATTATCTTGTTTCATAGATCTGATTTCTGCTTTTAATTCATGGAAAGCACGTAACAGTTCTGATGAACTGTTATTTAATTCCCCGTGTCCTTCCTCTACATAGTGCTGCACTGAACTGTGACTGTTTGGCTGAAACCTGTCGCTTAAATGTTCAGCTGAGTTCTCCATACCTGAAACTGAAACTAATTTCTGAAATAACATAATAATTAAATATTCAAGTTAGTACAATTTTCTGCTGTATGAAATTTTTTTGTTGTGTGTTTGGACATCGTTCAGGCCTAGAGTTCGAATCTGTGCTCTGATACCACATGTAACATCTCGAAATTTCATAAAAATTTAAAATTTTTGATAATCAACATTAAATATGAAAGTAATAATTGCGGAAGTAATAACTGAGATTATGACAGCATTAATTGTAAGGTGTTAATACTATGCATGCTTTAATTTCTGTTTACACAACAATATGATAATGACAGTTTTAACAAACAGTTAGTAACATGATTATGATAACAATGTATTTAGAAGATCGGAAAATAGAATGCGATACTATTTTTTTGCAAAGATACTGACAATTTGACTTTGCTGCAAGGGTGTCCTACGAGGTACCCTGGAGCTTACTTATCTGTAATGATAAAGCATAATGAACGTCCTATGTGTAGACGATAGGTAAGAGATCTCATGGCTGTATAAATTAAAAGTACGAGTATACTTCAATTCAACGTCAAAAAGATATGTTATGAATTCTTTTACGAGAAACAAGTATGAATTCAGGTATGAATGTCTAATGCTGCTTACTGGTCTTTCAACTTGTCTTATATATCCACTAATATCTCATAATGCCATTTAATAACATCATCAAGTTCGTAGAAAATAGTCGATGTCTTCATCGTCGTTGTAGAGGTTAGCTCTGTCGTTGTCTTGAGATGATAAAAACTTGTACACTTACTAAGTCACAAAATGTTTTGAAAAACATCGTGAATATTGTGATAAGAGATAGAACATAAAGTCCATAGCCATAGCATAAACTTTATAATAGTTATAAATCATGGACTTATTGAAATTAACAACTACATACTCTCTTCTCTTTTTAATAGCCATGAAAATGAAGACTTATGAAAAACGTAGTAACCATATCAATCTATAAACTTCTGTCCTAAGCATTACCATAGCCTTTTTTAAAACTATACACAAAGTATGTTGAAGTTTATAATATTGGAATCATATTACAATACGTATATTTTATTTATAAAAACAATAATATACAAATCGAATTTTAATATAAAAGACTAATCTTAAGCCTCGATGCAAAGTGTCTAAGTCGTAACTATAATGTGGAAACTATTACTCGCTATATGAATATTAACATAAGGTTGTTGTTTGTGATTCCATATGTGTAATTCAAAGTACTGACAAGAATTAAATGCTAGCAGGGTTACGGGTGCAGGTTCATTAATAGCGCAAGTCTCGAGCTATCAATGGGATCGAGCCTTGATCTTGCATTAAAGGCTTGAAATGAAAGCTTTAGTGACAAGGATCATCACAACTCCACGTAGTGTAAGAACATTTTAATGGTTTAACCGAGACTTCTTTATATTGGTTATGAATTGGTATTTTCTCCGAGCTGGATGTGGAGATGATCCGACGTGATCCATAGTAGTAAATACCTTGCGTGTGAAATGACAATGCATTAAATGCTAGGGTTGTTCGACCCATTGTAGCATCGTTGGCACATTTGAGAACGTTGAGTTTGAAGAATCTAGACCGTTCAATTTCAACCCTAACTCCTATCGCGGAAAAGGTTTATGAGCTTGGAAAGTCGTTTGTTGTGTTATTATTTTGGTTTTGTGTGGCCGACAAGCTGCCAAAATTTTGGTAGGAGACTTGTTAAGAGGTTCGACGTCGAGACCTACGAACCATGGTTGGATTTGTAGGTTTTATATCAATGTAATGGCGTCATTATTTTCGCTATCAAACTGGTTATCGGTTTGTAGTACCAATGGTTGATAATTTTCTGGAACTTGTCGTTTTAAGTTTGAATGAAAGCTATGGATAGCAAGTTTCCTACCTCGTCTTCACCGTGGAATCATCGTTAAACTTGGTGAAAGTGGAAAGCTTTGGTAGTTTGCAGCAAGGTAATTAATACTGTAAAGTTTAGTGCTATTCTTTTGTTGAACTTTGTCTTTCAGTTTAAAAGGTATCTGGTGTCTAACATTCAACAATTTTCTTGTCAGTTGTAGGTGGTGCAGGAATGGTTCGAGCCATGTTTTGGAAAGAAGGGCGATCTTCCAAACCGGTAAGCTCCGGGTCTTCCAAAACCCTCGTAGGTACTCCAAGGGTCTGTGATGATGTGGTTGAATCCAACAGCAAAGTAGATGGTTTGTCAAGGCGCCTGTCATGTCCCAAATTTGGTATTGGGTCACAATGGCCTAATCACATTATCCCTATTCATTAGAGTTTGTCAAATTGATGCTAAAGGTCAAATAATTACCAAGGAGAAAAATTACTAGTTTCCTAGGTTTGGGGTGGAAGCTTTGGGATTTGGAATAATGAGGATAATAAATGATGTTTGAACATTAGAATGGAATAAATATTTAATAAAGGACATAAATAAATATATACAAGTGAAAATCAAAGTGGCATTTCATCATGAAGACACATGGAGGAAGTGGGACCCACATATGGCTAGATTTCCCCACTACACTTGGCATCATTCTCTCACCAATTCGAATTCAAGGTGAATGGTAACATACTTGGGGGATTCCAAAAGGTATTATTCATTGCATGAATCATCCAAGGTCAAAATATAGAGGAAGAGTAACTCCCATGGAAGAGGAAGAGGCAATTTGGAGCTAGTGAGACACTTGGGCTAGATTCCCTAGCTCTATGACAACAATGATGAAGATGCTATGACACCTATGACACAAATCAGACCTGAAGGATGAAATATGACATATATGACATGTCAGGGATAAAAATAGACTGCGAGAGGGCGCTCAAGGGTGTTAGGGCAGCTAAGATGCTTCCACATGTGATTTGGTGGAAGTGGGAGACTAGGAATTGTTCTACAAGTGGTGTTCTTTGGAATCTCTTCCCAACATGAGTTGGCATGAGTCTCTTGGAAGGAATTCGACCCATGGAGGACATTAGAAGTTTATAAATGTCAATAACAAAGAATGAAACCATCTTTTGATCATTTGTAGAATTTACAATTGCATTTGTGTAGAGGGAGAGCTAGTGGATGACTAGTTTCTTGCCTTAGCCAATTTCGAGGGTGAAAGATTCCCATCCAAGTTGGTAATTGGAAAGGCCATTCAGACCTTTGATTTGGAGCTTTAATGGAGTCTTTATTTGTAGGTGTAAGCTACAGGGCAGCTCATGGTTTCTTCTATTGCGTCACATTCTCTCAACCATTTCCAATTTTGACGGCATATTCTTGATCCTTGAGGGAGGGAATTTTTGGTGAGCTATTGTACTCTTTGGAGGAGATTTTCATGCCCCATTTCTTTTGTAATATGAATTAAATACTCTGTTCTTCATCTCCAGAAAGTCTCAGGTCGAAATTCAAAGTATAAATGTATAAATCTCATTTTTAATGGAAGAACAATGCCATTTCCCCACTACCTTGTTGTGAATCAATGTATTGATGATGATTTCGAATGAATGGATGATTATACTATGCATTTGTGATTAATGGACTTCCATGTATGTATTTTACAAGTTTCATGTACTGTACTTGAGCATTTGAAGTATTTTTACTCAGTTTAATTGCATTGGGGGAAGAAATAGTGTCGTTTCCCCAAGGGTCGAATTGGTGATTTTTGCAGTTGAATGGGAGAGGGTTAGAACATATATAATAATAAATTAATGGTGCAAATGAGACCTTAATAACATCCTTAATACATTCCCTACCTCTGTTCATAAATTTGAGTGACTTTGGAGGCATTTGAGAAGCCATTTTCAGTACTTACCCCACGGGGATTTGAACCCCAAATTACTAGTAAAATTGCATACTTGGTCCAAATATTAAGAGAGTTTGAAGAGGTATTTTGGTGGCCATATATCATCCCTGAAAATCATATTCAAGTCTTAATATAATTAATACACCTTCCTTGAATATTTGAAGGCATTTGGAGTCAATTCGAGACCTAGAGACCAATACTAGTCAAAGGCAAATTACTAGTAAAGTTCCCTACATTGGCCAGAATTGGAAGAGTATTTTCAGAAGTGTTTTAAAGGTCCAAAGGCATCCCTAAAACACATATTTATGTTCTAATCTCATTCATATACCTTCTCAGAAGATTTGGAATCATTTGGGGCAAATTTGGGACCTAGAGATCAAAACTAGTCAAAGGTCGAAGTAGGAAAAAAAAGTGAAAAATTGTCATTTTAATAAAATTCCTAACAAGGGACATTACAGTGGTATCAGAGCATGGTCCTTTCACCTGTGGATTAGGTACATACATTAAAGAATAATATGCATCCATGTATTACTATTATGATGAATCCTATGAGTACAATTCTTATGAGGAATATGCAGATGCTTATGAGCAATATGAAGCAGAATGTGAATGGTACGAGGAAGAGATGCCATCATGCAACACTTTTTACAATTTCAAGAGAAATGAAGATTATTCTTATGAATTTAAATCTGATGAATATGAGTGTGTTACATCAACCAAGGATAATTCTATGAGTGAGTTCAAAAGATGGAGAGAAAAATATAAAATCTTGCCCCAACAATATCAAAAATATCAAGAATATCTTGCTTTTAAGAAAAATACACAAAATGCCATCTCTTTTGAGTACTTTGCTGAACATGTTTTTGAAAATAGGCCCAAACATGAAGATGTGGAGTTAGTAAAGAAAGTTTTATGCCCATCTTGTAAAGAACCTTGGAGTGAGTATCATACATGTGTGCATGAAATTATGTCCCACTTGGGGAGAGCTTTTGGGAATTCTTCAAAAAAAGATTCCAAAGATATTGATCATAAGGAAAACAAGGGGCAAAATGCATCATCTTGCTTAAAGGATAAAATGAAGAGACATCACAAGAGCATGAAGAAGATTCTATTGAAAATATGGAAGATCATTTCGAGACACTTTCTAGCTTAGACATGAACCAAAGAGCATCTACTGATGGATGCTTAAACTATGAAGGAGTACCTACTGGTGGGTGCTCACACCTCTATGTTGGTGACATAGAGATCACTTTTGAAAGTGTTTCTGCAAGCATAAGTTCCATTAATCATGATAATGAAGACCTTGTAGCAGTTGAAGAAGAACCAAGATCAACTTCCCCATCACCACTTGAGCTTCATGAAGTTGGTCCAAGAAAAATTGAATAAGATGAGGAGGTTCATTTGCAAGAGCCTCATTTTCTTGAAGGGTCCTTAAAGATGAATGAAAATAAGATCCAAGAGTCCCTTGGCATTCTCCATGACACTCAATCATTGGTGTCAAATTCTTGTTGGAGAGCTACTTCATTGGAGGAAACATCCTTCCTTGAAGACATGGAGAAGATTCAAAGAGCAATGTGCCACATCAAACTTCATTTCATGTCTTTTCTTTTTGATAGAAACCATTTGTTTGAGCTTAATGAATTGTTACATGATGCATACTTGAAGAATAATGAGGATATTCATAAGCTCACAATTCAAAATGAGCAACTTCTTGAAAAGTTGCAAGATACTTGTTTTTCCTCCTATGTTTAAGATTGTCAAATGGTAGATTGTTTGGAGGATTCTCATGACATGGTGGATCATGAGAAATGTGGGAATTTGAATGTGTTTAATGTGTTTGAAGATGAACTTGAAGAGATCCAAACACTTGATGTGGTGGAAAAGGAACTTGAATTGTCTCTCGATGAAGGTTATGCAATTTTTAAAGAAGAGCATGATTCCTCTACATTGGAACCAATCTATGACAAAGGTTTCCCACTTTTGAAGGAGCTGCATGATACTACCCATATGGATCCTTCCCATGATGAAACTTCTGCACTTTTTGATAATTTGGGTGAGTTAGTTCATTCTCCTACATCCTACAATTCCATATTTTGTAGCATTAGTCTCAATGAAGTGTGGGTGAAAGGGTTCTTTTTGATGGTGCCACATGAGGAGTATGGAACTCCTAG
Organism: Larix kaempferi; assembly: GCA_027924585.1. Taxonomy (NCBI): domain Eukaryota; kingdom Viridiplantae; phylum Streptophyta; class Pinopsida; order Pinales; family Pinaceae; genus Larix; species Larix kaempferi. Next base: position 1,615,799 of record BSBM01000709.1, on the reverse strand, counting down.
ATTTACCTTTTATGATGACATGGTTGGAGCACATTTTTATTCACATTTGCAGCAGCATCATTTGTCACTTTATGATGATACACATCTACATGGATGCACCTATGATAGGCATTTGAGTCACTTAAAGACTCATGGTTTTTCTTGCTCAACACTTGGTTCATTTGATGTCGGAGGAACTTCACCCAACACTTGGGTGAATAAATTTATGATTGGAGAACATTTTTGTTGGAAACCACATACTTTGATATATATTTATCATTCTCACATTCATGGATGTATGGGTGAGACTTCTTTGAGTCATTTGAAGTCTCCTTGTTTTTTCTGCTCATTACTTGGTTCAGATTTTAGTGGAGATTCTTCATTCACTTCTTGGATGAAAGAATACATGGTTGAATATTTTGATGCATATCACATCCTTTTGGAGCAGCATTATAGGACATGGGATCCTCACCTATGTCATTGGAGCAGATTTGATTGGTCACTTGAAGCTTGTATGCACTTGGAAAATGGTGGTCTACTTGCTTGGAGGTATAAGCGCTTTCATGACTCTTTGATGAAGCATATCCTTGATGTACATTTTCATTATGTTGTTATGTACTTTGATGATATATATTTGGTACTCATGATGTTTGGAAGGATGCATACAAGAAAATGGGATCCAGGAATCCTCTTAACTAATGGTGTGGGTTGGAGAGCACTCTTAATTATTGGGGTGCAATACAAGCAATGGGACCCTGGAATAATTTTTATCTCACTGGTTTCAAATTTTTTGGGGAAACAAGCAGTATGGGAGATGGATTTCCCCACTTAATAAAGTGATTTTTATCAGAGTAGTGCAGTAGCAAGCATGGTGGTTCCTCTCTAAAATCTTCATGGAAACTCAAAGACTCAAGGTTGGGCAATTCAATGGCAACTTCAAAGAATTATACAGAAAGCAGGTTCTTCAACACCCACGTTTAAAATTTCTTGAGGACAAGCAATATTGGGAAGGGAGGATTTGTCATGTCCCAAATTTGGTATTGGGTCACAATGGCCTAATCACATTGTCCCTATTCATTAGAGTTTGTCAAATTGATGCTAAAGGTCAAATAATTGCCAAGGAGAAAAATTACTAGTTTCCTAGGTTTGGGGTGGAAGCTTTGGGATTTGGAATAATGAGGATAATAAATGATGTTTTAACATTAGAATGGAATAAATATTTAACAAAGGATCTAAATAAATATATACAAGTGAAAATCAAAGTGGCATTTCATCATGAAGACACATGAAGGAAGTGGGACCCACATATGGCTAGATTTCCCCACTACACTTGGCATCATTCTCTCACCAATTCGAATTCAAGGTGAATGGTAACATACTTGGGGGAGTCCAAAAGGTATTACTCATTGAATTACTCATCCAAGGTCGAAATATATAGGAAGAGTAACTCCCATGGAAGAGGAAGAGGCAATTTGGAGCTAGTGAGACACTTGGGCTAGATTCCCTAGCTCTATGACAACAATGATGAAGATGCTATGACACCTATGACATAAATCAGACCTGAAGGATGACATATGAAATATATGACATGTCAGGACTAAACATAGACTCCAATAGGGCGCTCAAGGGTGTTAGGGAAGCTAAGATGCTTCCACAATGTATTTGGTGGAAGTGGGAGACTAGGAATTGTTGTACAAGTGGCGTTCTTTGGAATCTCTTCCCAACATGAGTTGGCATGAGTCTCTTGGAAGGAATTCGACCCATGGAGGACATTAGAAGTTTAGAAATGTCAATAACAAATAATGAAACCATATTTTAATCATTTGTAGAATTTGCAATTGCATTTGTGTAGAGGGAGAGCTAGTGGGAGACTAGTTTCTTGCCTTAGCCAATTTCGAGGGTGAAAGATTCCCATCCAAGTTGGTAATTGGAAAGGCCATTCAGAACTTTCATTTGGAGCTTTAATGGATTCTTTATTTGCAGGTGTAAGCTACAGGGAAGCTTATGGTTTCTTCTATTACAGCACATTCTCTCAACCATTTCCAATTTTGATGGCATATTCTTGATCCTTGAGGGAGGGAATTTTTGGTGAGCTATTGTACTCTTTGGGGGAGCTTTTCATGCCCCATTTATTTTTTAATATGAATTAAATACTCTGTTCTTCATCTCCAAAAAGTGTCATGTCGAAATTCAAAGTATAAATGTATAAATCTCATTTTTAATGGAAGAACAATGCCATTTCCCCACTACCTTGTTGTGAATCAAGGTATTGATGATGATTTCGAATGAATGGATGATTATATTATGCATTTGTGATTAATGGACTGCCATGGATGTATTTTACAAGTTTCATGTACTGTACTTGAGCATTTGAAGTATTTTTACTCAGTTTAATTGCATTGGGAGAAGAAATAGTGTCATTTCCCCAAGGGTCGAATTGGTGATTTTTGCAGTTGAATGGGAGAGGGTTGGATCAGATATAATAATCAATTAATGGTGAACTTGAGACCTTAATAACATCCTTAATACATTCCCTACCTCTTTTCAGAAATTTGAGTGGCTTTGCAGGGATTTGGGAAGCCATTTTCAGTACTTACCCCAGGGGGATTTGAACCCCAAATTACTAGTAAAATTGCATACTTGGTCCAGAATCTTAAGAGAGTTTGCAGAGGTATTTTGGTGGCCATATATCATCCTTGAACATCATATTCAAGTATTAATATCATTAATACACCTTCCTTGAATATTTGAAGGCATTTGGAGTCAATTCGAGACCTAGAGACCAATACTAGTCAAAGGCAAATTACTAGTAAAGTTCTCTACATTGGCCAGAATTGAAAGAGTATTTGAAGAAGTATTTTAAAGGTCCAAAGGAATCCCTAAAACACATATTTATGTTCTAATCTCATTCATATACCTTCTCAGAATATTTGGGATCATTTGGGGCAAATTTGGGACCTAGAGATCAAAACTAGTCAAAGGTCGAACTAGGAAAAAAAAGTGGAAAATTGCCATTTTAATAAAATTCCTAACAAGGGACATTACAGTGGTATCAGAGCATGGTCCTTTCACCTATGGATTAGGTACATACATTCAAGAATAATAGGCAGCCATGTCTTACTATTATGATGAATCCTATGAGTACAATTCTTATGAGGAATATGCAGATGCTTATGAGCAATATGAAGCAGAATGTGAATGGTACGAGGAAGAGATGCCATCATGCAACACTTCTTACAATTTCAAGAGAAATGAAGATTATTCTTATGAATTTAAATATGATGAATATGAGTGTGTCACACCAACCAAGGATAATTCTATGAGTGAGTGCAAAAGATGGAGAGCAAAATATAAAACCTTGCCCCAACAATATCAAAAATATCAAGAATATCTTGCTTTTAGCAAAAATACACAAAATGCCATGTCTTTTGAGTACTTTGTTGAACATGTTTTTGAAAATAGGCCCAAACATGAAGTTGTGGAGTTAGTAAAGAAAGGTTTATGCTCTTTTTGTAAAGAACCTTGGAGTGAGTATCATACATGTGTGCATGAAATTATGTCCCACTTGAGGAGAGCTTTTGGGAATTCTTCAAAAAGAGATTCCAAAGATATTGATCATAAAGAAAACAAGGGAAAAATGCATCATCCTTCTTAAAGGATAAAAATGAAGAGACATCACAAGAGCATGAAGAAGATTCTATTGAAAATATGGAAGATCATTTCGAGACACCTTCTAGCTTAGACATGAACCAAAGAGCATCTACTGATGGATGCTTACACTATGAAGGAATACCTATTGATGGGTGCTCACACCTCTATGTTGGTGACATAGAGATCACTTTTGAAAGTGTTGCTACAAGCCCAAGTTCCATTAAGCATGATAATGAAGACCTTGTAGCAGTTGAAGAAGAACCAAGATAAACTTCCCCATCACCACTTGAGCTTCATGAAGTTGGTCCAAGCAAAATTGAAAAAGATGAGGAAGTTCATTTGCAAGAGCCTCATTTTCTTGAAGGGTCCTTAAAGATGAATGAAAATAAGATCCAAGAGTCCCTCGGCATTCTCCATGACACTCAAGCATTGGTGTCAAATTCTTGTTGGTGAGCTACTTCATTGGAGGAAACATCCTTCCTTGAAGACATGGAGAAGATTCAAAGAGCAATGTGCCACATCAAAGGTAATTTCATGTCTTTTCTTTTTGATAGAAACCATTTGTTTGAGCTTAATGAATTGTTACATGATGCATACTTGAATAATAATGAGGATATTTATAAGATCACAATTCAAAATGAGCAACTTCTTGAAAAGTTGCAAGATACTTGTTTTTCCTCCTATGTTTCAGATTGTCAAATGGTAGATTGTTTGGAGGATTCTCATGACATGGTGGATCATGATAAATGTGGGAATTTGAATGTGTTTAATGTGTTTGAATATTAACTTGAAGAGATCCAAACACTTGATGTGGTGGAAGATAAACCTGAATTGTCTCTCGATGAAGGTTATGCAATTTTTAAAGAAGAGCATGATTCCTCTACATTGGAACCAATCTATGACAAAGGTTTCCCACTTTTGAAGGAGTTGCATGATACTACCCATATGGATCCATCCCATGATGAAACTTCTGCACTTTTTGATAATTTGGGTGAGTTAGTTCATTCTCCTACATCCTACACTTCTATGTTTTGTAGCATTAGACTCAATGAAGTATGGGTGAAAGGGTTCTTTTTTATGGTGCCACATGAGGAGTATGGAACTCCTAGATTACCTTTTATGATGACATGGTTGGAGCACATTATTATTCACATTTGCAGCAGCATCATTTGTCACTTTATGATGATACACATCTACATGGATGCACCTATGATAGGCATTTGAGTCACTTGAAGACTCATGGTTTTTCTTGCTCAACACTTGGTTCATTTGATGTCGGAGGAACTTCATCCAACACTTGGGTGAATAAATTTATGATTGGAGAACATTTTTGTTGGAAACCACATACTTTGATATATCTTTATCATTCTCACATTCATGGATGTATGGGTGAGACTTCTTTGAGTCATTTGAAGTCTCCTTGTTTTTTCTGCTCATTACTTGGTTCAGAATTTAGTGGAGATTCTTCATTCACTTCTTGGATGAAAGAATACATGGTTGAATATTTTGATGCATATCACATCCTTGGAGCAGCATTATAGGACATGGGATCCTCACCTATGTCATTGGAGCAGATTTGATTGGTCACTTGAAGCTTGTATGCACTTGGAAAATGGTGGTCTACTTGCTTGGAGGTATAAGCGCTTTCAAGACTCTTTGATGAAGCATATCCTTGATGTACATTTTCATTATGTTGTTATGTACTTTGATGATATATATTTGGTACTCATGATGTTTGGAAGGATGCATACATGAAAATGGGATCCAGGAATCCTCTTAACTAATGGTGTGCGTTGGAGAGCACTCTTAATTATTGGGGTGCAATACAAGCAATGGGACCCTGGAATAATTTTTATCTCATTGGTTTCAAATTTATTGGGGAAACAAGCAGTATGGGAGACGGATTTCCCCACTTAATAAAGTGATTTTCATCAGAGTAGTGCAGCAGCAAGCATGGTGGTTCCTCTCTAGAATCTTCATGGAAACTCAAAGACTCAAGGTTGGGCAATTCAATGGCAACTTTAAAGAATTATACAGAAAGAAGGTTCTTCAACACCCACGTTTAAAATTGCTTGAGGACAAGCAATATTAGGAAGGGAGGATTTTTCATGTCCCAAATTTGGTATTGGGTCACAATGGCCTAATCACATTGGACCTATTCATTAGAGTTTGTCAAATTGATGCTAAAGGTCAAATAATTGCCAAGGAGAAAAATTACTAGTTTCCTAGGTTTGGGGTGGAAGCTTTGGGATTTGGAATAATGAGGATAATAAATGATGTTTGAACCTTAGAATGGAATAAATATTTAATAAAGGAGCTAAATAAATATATACAAGTGAAAATCAAAGTGGCATTTCATCATGAAGATACATGGAGGAAGTGGGACCCACATATGGCTAGATTTCCCCACTACACTTGGCATCATTCTCTCACCAATTCGAATTCCAGGTGAATGGAAACATACTTGGGGGAGTCCAAAAGCTATTATTCATTGCATGACTCATCCAAGGTCGAAATATAGAGGAAGAGTAACTCCCATGGAAGAGGAAGAGGCAATTTGGAGCTAGTGAGACACTTGGGCTAGATTCCCTAGCTCTATGACAACAATGATGAAGATGCTATGACACCTATGACACAAATCAGACCTGAAGGCTAACATATGACATATATGACATGTCAGGGATAAAAATAGACTCCAAGAGGGCGCTCAAGAGTGTTAGGGAAGCTAAGATGCTTCCACATGTGATTTGGTGGAAGTGGGAGACTAGGAATTGTTGTACAAGTGGCATTCTTTGGAATCTCTTCCCAACATGAGTTGGCATGAGTCTCCTGGAAGGAATTCAACCCATGGAGGAAATTAAAAGTTTATAAATGTCAATAACAAAGAATGAAACCATATTTTGATCATTTGTAGAATTTGCAATTGCATTTGAGTAGAGGGAGAGCTAGTGGATGACTAGTTTCTTGCTTTAACCAATTTTGAGGGTGAAAGATTCCCATCCAAGTTGGTAATTGGAAAGGCCATTCAGACCTTTCATTTGGAGCTTTAATGGAGTCTTTATTTGCAGGTGTAAGCTACAGGGAAGCTCATGGTTTCTTCTATTGCAGCACATTCTCTCAACCATTTCCAATTTTGATGGCATATTCTTGATCCTTGAGGGAGGGCATTTTTGGTGAGCTATTGTACTCTTTGGGGGAGCTTTTCATGACCCATTTATTTTTTAATATGAAGTAAATACTCTTTTATTCATCTCCAGAAAGTTTCAGGTCGAAATTCCAAGTATAAATGTATAAATATCATTTGTAATGGAAGAACAATGCCATTTCCCCACTACCTTGCTGTGAATCAATGTATTGATGATGATTTCGAATGAATGGATTATTATATTATGCATTTGTGATTAATGGAATGCCATGGATGTATTTTACAAGTTTCATGTACTGTACTCGAGAATTTGAAGTATTTTTACTCAGTTTAATTACATTGGGAGAATAAATAGTGCCATTTCCCCAAGGGTCGAATTGGTGATTTTTGCAGTTGAATGGGAGAGGGTTGGAACAGATATAATAATCAATTAATGGTGCAAATGAGACCTTAATAACATCCTTAATACATTCCCTACCTCTGTTGAGAAATTTGAGTGGCTTTGGAGGCATTTGGGAAGCCATTTTCAGTACTTACCTCAGGGGGATTTGAACCCCAAATTACTAGTAAAATTGCATACTTGGTCCAGAATCTTAAGAGAGTTTGCAGAGGTATTTTGGTGGCCATATATCATCCCTGAACATCATATTCAAGTATTAATATCATTAATACACCTTCCTTGAATATTTGAAGGCATTTGGAGTCAATTCGAGACCTAGAGACCAATACTAGTCAAAGGAAAATTACTAGTAAAGTTCCCTACATTGGCCAGAATTGAAAGAGTATTTGAAAAAGTATTTTAAAGGTCCAAAGGAATCCCTAAAACACATATTTATGTTCTAATCTCATTCATATACCTTATCAGAATATTTGGGATCATTTGGGGAAAATTTGGGACCTAGAGATCAAAACTAGTCAAAGGTCGAACTAGGAAAAAAAGTGGAAAATTTCCATTTTAATAAAATTCCTAACAAGGAACATTACAGCTGCGTTCGTCGTTTTGAATCCTATGAGAATATTTTTAATTTGATGTTAAACTTCTACGATGAAAGCATTCGTCTCTATCCTCTATTTTTGTTTTGATGCTTAAAAAATTTATCCACCTGGGGATGTAAACCTCGGCTATACGAGTTCTGAGTTTCAAGGGGATAAAACCCTGTGCTTTTTCATTCTGAAACAAAATGAAATTCCTTTTTGTTACTGGGAAATGTTGGTTCCTCTTTCTGGAGTATGGAAGCTTATTTTGGTGAAAACGTTGACGCCCCACTTGTTGATATGTGTTAAAGTGGAAATGTATTAGAGCCGAAGCTCCTCTGTTTTTGTGAAATAAACTCTGCTTCTCGAATGATAGATTGTTGTTTATAACCAGTGCTATTGTTTTCGTTTCTATCTAAAGTTATAGCTGCTGCACTTATTTCAAAGATTACGAAACTGTAAAGAAAATCGGGCAACGATAGAATAGGTCTTGTTTTTATTGTAAGAAGAAAGTGACGGGCTAAGCCCCAACTGGAAATTTTTGTTGTTTTAAATGAAAAATGTCTTACCGAAAACTAAAGATCATGAAATTAGAAATCAAGTCTGCGTTAATGCTGAAAATTGAGATCGTTAATTTCGACTCATACTAGGGTTTATGAAACTTTGTTTTAAGCGATGGCTTTGTAAAAAGTGTTGTTGGAAAAGGTTTCAAATCGTTGTAAAAGGAATGAGTAGGTCAACCCTGATTCGTGTTTGCTCTTTGGAAAAAGAATGATATAAAATTATTTTCATAACAGCCCTTAAAAGTAGTAGGGTTTTACTATAGGGTAACATGGATATAATATACGTTCTTATGGTATTGTGTAAAGAGAATAGGGATTTAAAACAATGCAACTTTTAGTTTTGGTACAGTGATACAATGCTATGTTTTTAATACTATAACAGTTTGTAAAGTAAAGTGGAAATAGAATACTGGAATAGAGAGTACAAGAGGTTTATAAAACTAAAATGATAAGTGTGAAACATTGAAGGTTGTACGTTTCTCCTATTTACAGTTTGAATATCTATTGGATAAAATGATAGCAATAATCAATGTGTGTTTGTGTAATGAGAAAACTGTATGATGACTGTTATGTACAGTCTTGATGTGATGATCACATTCATTTATTTTGCTGCTATGTTATTACAATGAAAACACAATATGATTTCTATCTATTCTTGCTATACACAGTAATGATATAAATAAATCCATACAACTATTCAGAGATTAAACACTATTTTTTTCATATAGCAAGGAGACATTTATAATATTTATTTTAGATATTATATAGGACTTTCTACTATTATTTATCTATAGGGAAGAATACTGATAATTATATAAATTACTATCTATCTATCGAATTCACAATGGCATTTTTCCTATCTTGTAATCTGTTCTTAATTTGAGTATCTCTACTGGAGTACGATGCACAAAACAACATGGGGAAAAATATAGATACTGATTTGTCAATCATTTATACTTTAACATTCAGAATTCAACAAATTTAGAATTAGATTATATTTTGAAAACAAGAAACAGAGATTACTAAATATACAGAACAATTCTGCCAGATAAGATAAGGTAGAAAATTTATAAGAACCTAGATAAATATGTAGGGAAACAAATAGCCTAAGAAGACTGTTCCACCCAACCAATTCCTGAAAACAGTCAAGTACTGTCTTAGGACCCCCGAGCCTGTTCACTGAACCACCAGGAGAAAGAAACTCAGGAAATAGGACTTCTTCCTTCAATAGTAAATAACTTTTGAATCTTTAATAGCTAGTAGTCCAATAGACCTACACTAGCATCTCTGGTTCTTCTCAGCAATATGCAGACTTAAGATTGCACTCACCACTAGCCTCCCTATTCGAATCTCTCAGTGATCACCTGATACACATGAGGAAAATATTCTGCAGAAATATTCATTAAGAGATGCCTGCTCAATTCGAATTTTCCTTTATAGGCTGCCTAGGCCTTTTCACATGTTACTGGGTCATTAAATGAGCTGCCCGCTCACTCCCTCCAACAGGGGGATAATGCCCTATTTTCATGGGTAGTTGTCCCATAACCAACAGCTAGTGGTGTGATGCAATTGCTGCCATCTGTCCCTTACCTTCCAACAGCTTCCATTCCTCCTAGTGGGTCAGTGAACACTCATTTAACAGTCCTCTTGGGTTTTTTTCTCCTAATTAATTTATTTAAATAATAATATTCAGTAATTACATTCATCCATGATCAAAAGTGATCTTAATTACAAAAATTTGTAATTAAATTTAACATAAAGTATTTTGCAAATAAAATAGTAATTTTCAAAAATTTGGGTAGGTGACATACTCCCCCCCTTAAGTCTCAACATTGTCCTCAATGTTGGTTAATCTCTCCTTGAGTGTTGCTGAAACAGAGTTGGGTATGCTTCCTGTATACTACTCTCCAACTCCCAGGTTGCCTCTTCTGGGCTAAGGTGCTTCCATTGCACCTTCACTTTCCCAATGCTGCGATTCCGGAGAATAGTTTCCCTCCTTCCGAGGATACAATCCGGTTCCACTGGAAAATATCTGTCTTGTCCCACCTATACATCATTCTAGTTCACAACATGAGTAGTATCGTGCACATATTTATTTAAAAATGATATATGAAAAAACATTATGTCTTTTTAAGTTTGGTGGCAAAGCCAGTTGGTATGCCATTGCTCCAACCTTAGACAATATTTCAAAAGGACTATAATACTTGGGTGCCAACTTGGCAGAGGTACCCAATTTCAATGAACTCTTTTTCGATCTTACCTTGAGGAATACATGTTCACCAACCTGGAACTCTTTATGAGTTCTTTTTTAATCTGCTTGACTCTTTTTCCTATCTTGGGCAACTTTTAAATGTCCTTGCACCTGTTTCACAATTAGTTCTAACTCTTGGAATAATTCAGGTCCTAAAACAACTATATTTACTGGATCATTTCATGAAACAGGTGTATTACATTTCCTACCATAAAGAATTTCAAAAGGACTAAGTTTGGCTGATGCATGATAGTGATTATTATAAGTAAATTCTGCTAAGTGCAAGTAGTCTTCCCACTTACCAGGATGATCCTTAACATACATTCTTAATAAATCTTCTAAAACTTGGTTTACTCTTTTTGTCTGACCATCCGTCTGTGGATGAAATGTTGTACTGAAATTTAAAGTTGTATTCAACCTTTTAAATAGCGACCTCCAGAAGTTACCTGTAAACTTCGAGTCACGATCTGAAATTATTACTTTCGGTATTCCCTGTAGTCTAAAATCTGTTTCATAAAGATCTCTGCAATATCTGGAACTTTATGAGTAGTCTTTACGGGTATGAAATGTGCTGCCTTGCTGAGTTTGTCCACAACCACCATGATAGAATCATGTTGTTTCTGATTTTTAGGTAATCCGGTAATAAAATGTATGTTGATCATTTTCCATTTCCAACTTGGTATCGGTAATGGTTGCAACAATCTACCAAGATGTTGGTGTTCAACCTTCACCTTTTGACAATCCAAACATTTAGCTATGTACTCTGCTACTTCATCCTTCATTCTGGGCCACTAATATTCTTTTCTTAGCATAGTAATGGTCTTTTGATAACCTGGATGACCATTTGATAACCTGGATGACCAGAATAGTGACTTTTATGCATCTCATTTAATATCAGAAATTTTATTTCTGGTATGTCTAGTACATACAATCTGTTCTTAAACAGTAATAAACCGTTTTCCTTCATGCTGTAATCTGCCATACAATTTTCAGAACTGTTGTTTGCTGTCTTTTCCTTCATTTTTATGTATTCTTCATCTGTTTCACTCTTTTCCAGAATCTGATTTTCCAAATCAGTTGAATAAGTACTGATTGCTGAAATAAAATTTAGTTTTTCCTTGCGACTCAAGGCATTTGCAACCTTATTTTCCTTCCCTTTAATATGCTAAATTTCGAAATCATACTCACTTAAGAACGCCAGCCATCTAGCTTGTCTAGCGTTCAGGTTTGTCTGATCTAATAAATATTTTAGACCCATGTTATCTATAAATAATGTAAATTTCCTACCAATATGGTGGTGACGCCACATTTTTAAGGCATGAATAACTGCCAGTAGCTCTCAATCATAGGTAGAGTAGTTCTTTTCATGTACTTTCAGCTTTCTAGATTCATATGCCACCGCATGTCCTTCTTGTGTCAAGACTCCACCGAGTCCGTCATTGCATGCGTCTGTACAAAATACAAAATGCTTATTGGGGTCATCTATCCTCAGGATAGGTGCTATAATCAATAGTTCCTTTAATTTCTTAAAGCTATCAGCACACTTCTGATCCCAAATAAATTTCTTCCCTTTCTTCTGCAAGGAAGTTATGGGGTTGGAAATTTTTAAAAAATTCTCTATAAACTTTATTTAATACCCCATAATGCCCATAAATGATCTTACATTCGACACATTTTTAGGAACCAGCTAGTCGTTAATGGCCCTTATCTTGTCAGGGTCAACCGAGATTCCTTCTGTTGAAATTATGTGTCGTAGATACTGAGTTTTGTCTTTGTGGAAATCACACTTACTAAATTTGGCGTATAGTTGATGATCTCTTAATACTTGTAATATAATCCGTAAATTTTCATCATGCTCTTCTTTGCTTTTTTAGTACACTAAAATTTCGTCTATAAACACAACAGCAAACTTGTCACATTACTAGGGTTTATGAAACTTTGTTTTAAACGATTGCTTTGTAAAAAGTGCTATTGGAAAAGGTTTCAACTCGTTGTAAAAGGAATCAGTAGGTCAACCTTGATTCGTGTTTTCTCTTTGGAAAAAGAATGATATAAAATTATTTTCATAACAACCCTTAAAAGTAGTAGGGTTTTACTATAGGGTAACGTGGATATAATATACGTTCTTATGGTATTGTGTAAAGAGAATATGGATTTAAAACAATGCGATTTTTAGTTTTGGTACAATGATACAATGCTATGTTTTTAATACTATAACAGTTTGTAAAGTAAAGTGGAAATATAATACTGGAATGGAGAGGTACAAGTGGTTTATAAAACTAAAATGATAAGTGTAAAACATTAAAGGTTGTACGTTTCTCCTATTTACAGTTTGAATATCTATTGAATAAAATGATAGCAATAATCAGTGTGTGTTTGTGTAATGAGAAAACCTGTATGATGACTGTTATGTACAGTCTTGATGTGATGATCACATTCATTTATTTTGCTGCTATGTTATTATAATGAAAACACAATATGATTTCTATCTATTCTTTCTATACACAGTAATGATATAAATAAAGCCATAAAACTATTCAGAGATTAAACACTATTTTTTTTCACATACCAAGGAGACATTTATAATATTTATTTTAGATATTATACAGGACTTTCTACTATTATTTATCTATAGGGCAGAATACTGATAATTATATAAATTACTATCTATCTATCGAATTCACAATGGCATTTTTCCTATCTTGTAATCTGTTCTTAATTTGAGTATCTATACTGGAGTACGATGCACAAAACAGCATGGGGAAAAATATAGATATTGATTTATCAATCATTTATACTTTAACATTCATACTTCAACAAATTTAGAATTAGACTCTATTTTGGAAACATGAAATAGAGATTACTGAATATACAGAACAATTCTGCCAGATAAGATAAGGTAGAAAATTTATAAGAACCTGGATAAATCTGTAGGGCAACAAACATCCCAAGAAGACTGTTCCACCCAGCCAATTCCTGAAAACAATCAAGTACTGTCTTAGGACCCCCGAGCATGTTCACTGAACCACCAGGAGAAAGAAACTCAGGAAATAGGAAACTATACAGGCCCTTACTGAAGAATTTCATATTAGTCACCATAAGAGTACACCCTACCACCCTCAAGCTAATGGTACGGTGGAGGCATTCAATAAGATTCTTGAGAATGCCCTGACGAAAGTCTGTAACCAACAAAGAGATGATTGGGACCTCAGAGTCACAGCTGTGTTATGGGCTTACAGAACCACATGTAAGAAACTAACAGGTCACACACCTTTCAGTTTGGTGTATGGACAAGAAGCAGTTATGCCCATGGAATATATTGTTCCCAGCCTCAGAATTGCGCAAATTACAGAAATGGCAGATACTGATACCATGAGTGAAAGACTCTCACAATTGCTTGCCTTAGAAGAAGACAGACTTTTAGCCGGATTCCATCAACAAGTACAGAAAGCAAGACAGAAAGCTTGGCATGACAGGCATATTAAGAATAAAGTCTTTCAGGAACGAGACTTGGTACTCCTCTATGATAGAAAATTCATCAAGTTTCCAGGCAAGTTTCATGTACACTGGTTAGGCCCTTTTCAGGTGATAAACATAACAGAAGGAGGAGCAGTTCAGCTTGCGAAGCTGAATGGAGAATTGCTGCCTACAAAGATCAACGGGAGTCGGCTCAAGCTTTACCGCGACGGCCACTCCGCCCTATCGACTTAAATAGCTGCTCAAGAAGTGCAGATGTCCAGTGTAGTTGAAAGAGGCATCGCATTATCACAGTCTACATGGAAGTCGCGAGACACTCAGTCTCTGGCTTCCCGCACAGTTCCTTGAAACATCTGCGCATGTCTATAAAGTCTGGTTGGAGCAACCCTAATTGCGCTCTTGAGAAGTTTTTCCGGATGGTCAAACCATCGCTCTTGCAGAGTTCCCTGTGTCAAGTTGTCGCTTGAGGAGTTATCGTTGTGGATCCCTCTATATGCACAGTTACCTATGATGAAATGACCCGCCGAAAATTTGAATCACGGTATTTATGTAGCCGCGTTTGAATATTAATGCAGGATAAGATCGTCGTTTATTTGCATTTACTCTAACAGATTTGGTCAAATTTCCCTAAGATTTGCATTTACTTGAGGATCCGAAGGACTTGGCACATCTTTCGAAGGCTGTCAGAGCCTATCTTTTGCATTTAAAGTGCCGCAGAAGCGCGTGGATAGGGGTGTTGTCAACTCATGCATAGACGCCTACGGCTAGTAACCCCACTTGCCCGTATTTACTATCGCCTTTTCCTATGAATACCCCGCACTTGTATATTTTTGGGTTACTTTTCTCGAGTTGCATAGTGTCTTGTTGGAGAATCTAAGTTATTGTTTTCAGAGCCGTGTCGTGTAGACTGCCCCCTCTGTTTTCAGTATTTGTATCCTACCCTGTTCCGCCATTTGTTTGATTCAAAGTGCTTGATTGTGTCTACCAGTTCACGACGGAGAACCTTTCCACTGAAGAAATTATTCGTCAATTTAAGCGCAGAGGCTTAGATTTCAGCATGTCTACCCTGGTGACGACCTCGGCTTACACACACCCTGGTTGAACTGATCCTAAACAATCTCCGAGCACAAGGGCATCTCAACTACAGCAGCCGGACGACCCCGTTTCAGAGCCCTTGGCTACCATGGTAAATTATATTCCGCCGCTCCCAGATGATGCACTAGAGGTGTCTATTCCGAAGAATGCTAAATACCCGATTCCGCTGCCTCCAATGGCAGAAGTCGTGCGACAAGAAAGGGTCCCTGCTTGGACACCTTCCACTGGTCAAGTTCTCTGATTTCAACCTAGGTGACTACAAGACGTACCCTCATTTTGTGTTAGATCGCTATCTAACGGTAGTCCATAATCCCACCAGACAGGTTGATGAATTTGTCCCAAAGGAGTTTGCAGCAAACTTAGAGAAGCCTCGTTTGTTGCACCTGTTGAAGATACCGCACTTTGGGTGTAGCAACGAAGTCAATGCAGTTGTTAAGACACTGCTATATTGCGTTCATGGAGGCTATCTTTGGCTGGGGAGGCCAATTGATTTGAACGTCGATTTGATTCATCGCATTACCGGCCTATCTAAGGTTGGTAAGGATCCCAATATTCATTTTGTGGGAAAGGACAAAGACAGAAAATTGGCTGCACAATTGGTGCAGAAATACAAATTGACAAGAGGAGGTCGGGCTTATGATCTCACCATAGTGGAGGATGAAGCACTTAGATTCACAGGCAGTCTGCTTGCAGGCAGACTTCTCACGAAGTGCAGACCTAAAGAAGTCACTGGAGCTGTCGTGGAGCTCGCCATCGCAGCTGCGGAAGGAGAATAGTACAACTGGTCTCTCTTCCTTCTTAATTCTTTCTTGAACGACTGCCTGAACACCCAGGACAATGCCGGTCAGTTGTTCCATTTTTCTTGGCTTTCAATTTTATGTGCTTTTGTCGGGTGGAAGGAGCCCCCGAACACTCAGTTCCTTCCGCGTCGCGCAGGAGAGGTTGCCGGAATACGGTATGTCAACCTCTGGGATTCTCCTAATCCCGCGAAGCGCAAGATGAACTGCTCTGTGTTTTATGAATACTACCATCTCCTTAAAGATACCATTCAGGAAATGCCAAGGCTGAGTAAGGAGACAGCCCAGATATATGAAGGGAAGTTGGTTTTCTATGCCAACTTGCATCAAGTTTACCTATGTCCATGCGAAATTCAGGACGAATGGGCTATAGGTCTTTACCGGATGACTACTGAAGATGTTGCAAAAACTGTCAAGTCATGGCCGGATGAATGGAGACAAGCCGCCGAAGTCACATCTGCGATGCCACCCCCCTGCCGCGCAAGAAAAGGATAAGGGAAAGGAAGCGGCTGGCCAAAGAAGTGATGAAGGTTCACCCGAACCAGCGGCCAAGAAGCAGAAGGTGTCACATCCCTCTGAGACCATTGCCTCAGGGATCGACAAGTACCTTAAGGAACAATTTTGCGAGCTGAGGCCTACGCACGCTCACATCAGAAGTGCTTTGGACCTGCAGTTCGTGGAGTTAAAAGGTCTCGCAGGAAGACTTGCGCGGACCCATGCGCCAGTATCTAATTCGCAGGCGCCGCAGGAATCTACAAGTACTGAGCGAGTTGAAGTCCTTACAGAAAGGCATACTGTCGTGCACATCCCGCCTACAAGCATGACACTTCCAGATCCTTTGGCCGCACCACAGGTAAGCGCAGTTGGGCCCGTTGAAATAAATTTATCTTTGATTCCAATAGAAACCTTGCAACTAGTGCAAGAGAAAGTTTTTGTTGAGTTGAGAGCTAGAGAGCTCTCCACATTCCAGGCAAACCAAAGACTGCAATCGCAGAAAATAGAGTCGAAGACAGGCTATCAGAACATCTCTGAGAAGCTTGCAATTTATGAGGCACAGGACACTAGGATAAGAAATGTACTTGATGAAATCACCCAGGAGTTGCCGGCCTGTGAGATTCAACCAGACCTTCCTCTGGTTGAGAAAGTTCAAATTATTGGTGGAAGGGTGAAAACCCTTGAGCAGGAAATTGTTGCTATGACTGAGGGCCATAGAACGCAGATCACCGAGCTAGAAGCTCGTGTTTCCGCGCATTCTACAGATGATAGGCAGGAGCAATTTGAAGCACTGCGCAGAGCTTCCACACAAATGAAAGACAGAACACAGGAAGCCGAGAACCTGATGACCCAAGCTATGGAGGCTTGGACAGAGCTTGAGAAGCTCCCTTTCAAAGTTGGTCTTTTGGAACAAGTACAAGCTGCAGAACAGTCCCTAACTTTTCTAACTGAAGAAGCTAAGGCCTTAGCAGGCTTAGCGAAAATGAGGAAAATGAGCGAAGTACGCAGAGTGCAACAGCAGTTGCACAAGCTCAGAAATGAAGATGCGAATCTCACCAACAGCATTCAGCCAGTTATGGATGAGTATGCCGACCTCGCGACCCAAGCTGAGGCAAAGATCAAGGAATTTGCCGAATCTCAACAGTTGGTTGATGGCATCACTGAAGAAGAAGCCAGTTCAGACATGGTACATACAGTCGCAGTGTGCGTCGACGAGATGGACTCCGCTATTGCGCAGTGGAAGAACGCATTTGCTGAGATCAAAGCAAGGGCAGATGCGCAAGTAAAGCGACCATGCGCAAGTGCGAGTGGCTCGGGAACGAGCCACAAGTAAGTGTTAGGGGCCTGTTGGAGCCTAGGCCGCAGCTATAGTAAAAGCTGCGAATTTTGAGGAAAAAGCACAAGTGTTGAAGAGAAAGTGCTAAATTTTGAGTAAGCACAAATTTTGAGCAGAAGCAAACGGTGCGCAGTACGGTGCCAGATGGATAAGCTCAACGCAGATTACAGACCGGAAATCACGGAGCTCGTGCGCAC
This sequence comes from Larix kaempferi, assembly GCA_027924585.1. Classification (NCBI taxonomy): domain Eukaryota; kingdom Viridiplantae; phylum Streptophyta; class Pinopsida; order Pinales; family Pinaceae; genus Larix; species Larix kaempferi. The sequence continues at coordinate 1,597,838 of BSBM01000709.1, read as the reverse complement.
ACGTAAGAAGAGAATGAAGACGACTGAGTGGAAAGACCAGCTACCACAATAAAGGAAGCAACAGAGTAGAGGGCTCAGCTACCCTCATTAAGGCTAAGTACAGAAGTTATGGTTGCTCGGATCAAGGAGGAGCAACGGACCAAAGCATTGAAGGCGAAGGACAAGGCGCCCATACCCGCGAGTTGCGCCGGAAATCATGGAGCCTGCAGGAAGCGGCGACATGATTGCAAGCGGCGCCTACAGTACACCTAGCCATGTCCGCGGTTAGGGTTTTTGGGGATTACTATTGGGAAAGGCCCACAGTTTTGTAAAGGTGCGACCGTCATGGCCACCTATATATATGTATAATTATAAAGAGAAAAAGGTTAGATAGTGAGCTAGCTAGCCATTAGATGTTATATGTAAGAAGGATTGATCGAGCTGATCATCCTCTGTTGTGGTCCTGTTGATTGTTTTCTACCATGTTGTTAGAAAACAGGAGTTAGGACTGGATAGTAGTAAAGCTAATCCCTGAGTTGCAGACAGTCTGAGTCGACGTCTGAACTATTGTAATCTCTGTAAAGAAGAGAATAGATCTAGAGAAGGGCTCCCAGCTGTGTGCATGGAGTTTCCCAGAGAGATCTAAGGCTGCAGTTGTGTGCGCAGCATATTATGTAATTCCATTTTTTATTAATATAAGATACACTTCCCGTGGTCGTGGTTTCCCCGAGGAAGTGAGCTACAGGATTCTTGTTATTATGATGTTGTATTATGTGATTACATGTTTTAGTTCGCTATCTGTGTATACATGAACATTGCATAATCTTTATGAGTTTGCCAAGTAAGTTCTTTAAGTTTCCTGGGTCGTGATAATCGTTAACTGTCGAAGGAAACTGTAGAATGCCATCGCTGCGGCGATAGAGGAATGCGTTACCACGTCGGGCGCGCAAGCGGAAACGATACATAGAGTATCGGCGCAGAGGATAATTGGTTTGAGCGCAAGAGTGGAAATACCGCACAGCTGGGCTGTCAAGCGGGAGTTTCAGCGCTGTTGCACTGAGGCGTCTGAAGAAGAGTCAAATACTCGTCTTAGAGGAGTACTCCAAGAAGTTACAAGAAGGAGAATATCGCAATCTCCGCATTGCCTCGGTTAAGGAAGCCTGATTCCTTAGCCCCCCATAGCCACTTCAGGTGAGACCTCGTGCTGCTGCGCAGCTCGTTGCCGAGAGGGCCAGTGCGCCAAGGGGTTTTGTTGCTGCGCTTCATTAAAACCCGGGTCTGTCCAAAAAGTAGCCAACATGGTTTAACCGAGAGTTCTTTATATTGGTTATGAATTGGTATTTTCTCCGAGCTAGATGTGGATACGATTCGACGTGATCCATAGTATCAAATATCCTGCGCGTGAAATGGCAGTGCATTAAATGCTAGGGTTGTTCGACCCATTGCAGCATCGTTGGCACATTTGAGAACGTTGATTTTGAAGAATTTGGACCGTTCAATTTCAACCCTAACTCCTATCGTTGAAAAGGTTTATGAGCTTGGAAAGAAGTTTGTTGTGTTATTAATTTGCTTTTGTGTGGCCAATAGGCTGCCAAAATTTTGGTAGGAGACTTGTTAAGAGGTTCGACCTCCAGACCTACGAAACCAGGGTTGGAGTTGCAGGTTTTATATCAGTGTAATGCCGTCGTTATTTTCACTATCAAACTGGTTATCGGTTTGTAGTACCAATGGTTGATAATTTTCTGGAACTTGTCGTTTTAAGTTTGAATGAAAGATATGGATAGAGAGTTTCCTACCTCGTCTTCAGCGTGGAATCATCGTTAAACTTGGTGAAAGTGGAAAGTTTGGTAGCTTGCAGCAAGGTAATTAATACTGTAAAATTTAGTGCTATTCCTTTGTTGCACTTCATCTTTCGGTTTAAAAGGTATCCAATGTCTAACATTCAACGATTTTATTGTCAGTTGCAGGTGGTGCAGGAATGGTTTGAGCTAGGTTTTGGAAAGAAGGGCGATCTTCCAAACCGGTAAGCTCTGATTCTTCCAAAACCCTCGTAGGTACTCTAAGGGTCTATGATGATGTTGTTGAATCCAACAACAAAGTAGATGGTTTGTCAAGGTGTCGTTCGTCGTTTTGAATCCTATGAGAAGATTTTTAAGTTGATGTTAAACTTCTACGACGAAAGCATTCGTCTCTATCCTCTATTTTTGTTTTGAGCTTAAAAATTTATCCACCTGGGGATGTAAACCTCTGCTATACGAGCTCTGAGTTTTAAGGGGATAAAACCCTGTGCTTTTTCGTTCTGAAACAAAATGAAATTCCTTTTTGTTACTGGGAAATGTTGATTCCTCTTTCTGGAGTATGGAAGCTTATTTTGGTGAAAATGTTGACGCCCCACTTGTTGATATGTGTTAAAGTGGAAATGTATTAGAGGTGGAGCTCGTCTGTTTTTGTGAAATAAACTCTGCTTCTCGAATGATAGATTGTTGTTTATAACCAGTGCTATTTTTTTGGTTTCTATCTAAAGTTATAACTGTTGCACTTATTTCAAAGATTATGAAACTGTAAAGAAAATCGAACAACGATAGAATATGTCTTGTTTTTATTGTAAGAAGAAAGTGACGGGCTAAACCCCAACTGGAAATTTTCGTTGTTTTAAATGAAAAATGTCTTACCGAAAACTTAAGATCATGAAATTAGAAACCAAGTCTGCATTAATGCTGAAAATTGAGATCGTGAATTTGGACTCATACTAGGGTTGATGAAACTTTGTTTTAAACGATGGCTTTGTCAAAAGTGTTGTTGGAAAAGGTTTCAACTCGTTGCGAAAGGAATGAGTAGGTCAACCCTGATTCATGTTTTCTCTTTGGAAAAAGAATGATATAAAATTATTTTCATAACAGCCCTTAAAAGTAGTAGGGTTTTACTATAGGGTAATGTGGATATAATATACGTTCTTATGGTATTGTGTAAAGAGTATAGGGATTTAAAACAATGTGATTTTTAGTTTTGGTACAGTGATACAATGCTATGTTTTTAATACTATAACAGTTTGTAAAGTAAGTGGAAATAGAATACTGGAATGGAGAGGTACAAGCGGTTTATAAAACTAAAATCATAAGTGTGAAACATTAAAGGTTGTACGTTTCTCCTATTTACAGTTTGAATATCTATTTGATAAAATTATAGCAATAATCAGTGTGTGTTTGTGTAATGAGAAAACTGTATGATGACTGCTATGTACAGGCTTGATGTGATGATCACATTCATTTATTTTGCTGTTATGTTATTATAATGAAAACACAATATGATTTCTATCTATTCTTTCTATACACAGTAATGATATAAATAAATCCATACAACTATTCAGAGATTAAACACTATTTGTTTTTCATATAGCAAGGAGACATTTATAATATTTATTTTAGATTTTTATACAGGACTTTCTACTATTATTTATCTATAGTGCAGAATACTGATAATTATATAAATTACTATCTATTTATCGAATTCACAATGGCATTTTTCCTATCGTGTAATATGTTCTTAATTTGAGTATATATACTGGAGTACGATGCACAAAACAACATGGGGAAAAATATAGATATTGATTTATCAATCATATATACTTTAACATTTAAACTTCAACAAATTTAGAATTAGATTGTATTTTGAAAACAAGAAAGAGAGATTACTAAATATACAGAACAATTCTGCCAGATAAGATAAGGTAGAAAATTTATAACAACTTGGATAAATCTGGAGGGAAACAAACAGCCCAAGAAGACTGTTCCACCCAACCAATTCCTGAAAACAGTCAAGTATTGTACTTCCTTGAGCCTCTTCACTAAACCACCAGGAGGAAGAAACTCAGGAAATAGGACTTCTTCCTTCAATAGTAAATAACTTCTAAATCTTCAATAGCTAGCAGTCCAATAGACCTGCACCAGCATCTCTGGTTCTTCTCAGCAATATGAAGACTTAAGATTGCACTCACTAGTAGCCCCCCTATTCGAATCTCTTAGTGATCACCTGATACACATGAGGAAAATATTCTGCAGAAATATTCATTAAGAGCTGCCTGCTCAATTCGAATTTGCCTTTATAGGCTGCCTAGGCCTTTTCAGATGTTATTGTTTCATTAAATGAGCCGTCTGCTCACACCCTCCACCTGGGGGATAATGCCTCATTTTTAGGGGTAGTTGTCCCATAACAAACAACTAGTGGTGCGATGCAATTGCTTCCATCTGTCCCATACCTTCCAACAACTTCCATTCCTCCTAGTGGGTCAGTGAAGACTCATTTAACAATCCTCTTAGGTGTTTGTCTCCTAATTAATTTATTTAAATAATAATATTTAGTAATTACATTCATCCATGATCAAAAGTGATCTTAATTACAAAACTTTGTAATTAAATTTAACATAAAGTATTTTGCAAATAAAATAGTAATTTTCAGAAATTTGGGTAGGTGACATACACCCCCCCTTAAGTCTCAACATCGTCCTCGATGTTGGTTAATCACTCCTCGAGTGTTGCTGAAACAGAGTTGGGTATGTTGCCCGTATACTACTCTCCAACTCCCAGGTTGCATCTTCTGGGCTAAGGTGCTTCCATTGCACCTTCACTTGCCCAATGCTGCGATTCCAGAGAATAGTTTCCCTTCTTTCGAGGATACAATCCTGTTCCACTGGAAAATATCCGTCTTCTCCCACCTGTACATCATTCCAGTTCACAACATGAGTAGTATCATGCACATATTTCTTTAAAAATGATATATGAAAAACATTATGTCTTTTTAAGTTTGGTGGCAAAGCCAGTTGGTATGCCATTGCTCCAACCTTAGATAATATTTCAAAAGGACTGCAATACTTGGGTGCCAGCTTGGCACAGCTACCCAATTTCAATGAACTCTTTTTCGGTCTTACCTTGAGGAATACATGTTCACCAACCTAGAACTCTTTATGAGTTCTTTTTTAATTTGCTTGACTCTTTTTCCTACCTTGGGAAGCTTTTAAATGTCCTTGCACCTGTTTCACAATTAGTTCTAACTCTTGGAATAATTCAGGTCCTAAAAGAACTCTATTTACTGGATCATTCCACGAAACAGGTGTATTACATTTCCTACCATAAAGAATTTCAAAAGGACTAAGTTTGGATGATGCATGATAGTGATTATTATAAGGAAATTCTGCTAAGTGCAAGTAGTCTTCCCACTTACCAGGATGATCCTTAACATATATTCTTAATAAATCTTCTAAAACTTGGTTTACTCTTTCTGTCTGACCATCCGTCTATGGATGAAATGTTGTACTGAAATTTAAAGTTGTGTTCAACCCTTTAAATAGAAACCTCTAGAATTTACTTGTAAACTTTGAGTCACGATCTGAAATTATTACTTTTGGTATTCCATGTAGTCTAAAAATCTGTTTCATAAAGATCTCTGCATTATCTAGAGCTTTATGAGTAGTATTTACGACTATGAAATGTGCTGCCTTGCTGAGTTTGTCCACAACCACCATGATAGAATCATGTTGTTTCTGATTTTTAGGTAATCTGGTAATAAAATCTATGCTGATCATTTCCCATTTCCAACTTGGTATCGGTAATGGTTGCAACAATCCACCAGGATGTTTGTGTTCAACCTTCACCTTCTGACAATCCAAACATTTAGCTATGTACTCTGCTACTTCATCCTTCAGTCTGGGCCACTAATATTCTTTTCTCAGCATAATAATGGTCTTTTGATAACCTGGATGACTAGAATAGTGACTTTTATGCATCTCATTTCATATCAGAAATTTTATTTCTGGTATGTCTGGTACATACAATCTATTCTTAAACAGTAATAAACCGTTTTCCTTCATGATGTAATCTGCCATACAATTTTCAGAACTGTTGTTTGCTGTCTTTTCCTTCATTTTTATGTATTCTTCATCTGTTTCACTCTTTTCCAGAATCCGATTTTCCAAATCAGTTGAATAAGTACTGATTGCTAAAATAAAATTTAGTTTTTCCTTGTGACTCAAGGCATCTGCAACCTTGTTTTCGTTCCCTTTAATATGCTGAATTTCGAAATCATACTCACTTAAGAACGTCAACCATCTAGCTTGTCTAGCGCTTAGGTTTGTCTGATCTAATAAATATTTTAGACCCATGTTATCTATAAATAATGTAAATTTCCTGCCAATAAGGTGGTGACGCTACATTTTTAAGGCATGAATAACTGCCAGTAACTCTAAATCATAGGTAGAGTAGTTCTTTTCATGTGCTTTCAGCTTTCTGGACTCATATGCCACCACATGTCCTTCTTGTCTCAAGACTCCACCGAGTCCGTCATTGCATGCGTCTGTACAAACTACAAAATACTTGTTGGGGTCAGCTATCCTCAAGATAGGTGCTGTCATCAATAGTTCCTTTAATTTCTTAAAGCTGTCAGCACACTTATGATCCCAAACAAATTTCTTCCCTTTCTTCTGCAAGGAAGTTATGGGGTTGACAATTTTTGAAAAATTCTCTATAAACTTTCTTTAATACCCCGTAATACCCATAAATGATCTTACATCCGACACATCTTTAGGAACCGGCCAGTTGTTAATGGCCCTTATCTTGTCAGGTTCTACTGAGATTCCTTCTACTGAAATTATGTGTCCTAGATACTGAATTTTGTGTTTGTGGAAATCACACTTACTAAATTTGGCGTATAGTTGATGATCTCTTAATACTTGTAATATAATTCGTAAATGTTCATCATGCTCTTCTTTGCTTTTTGAGTACACTAAAATTTCATCTATAAACACAACAGCAAACTTGTCTAAGTATTTATGCAAAATATTATTCATCAGACACATAAATACAGCTGGGGCATTAGCCAAGCCAAACGGCATGACTATGAACTCTTAATGTTTATACCGAGTTCGAAACGTTGTCTTGAAAATATCTTCATCCTTAACCCGTACTTGATGATATCCTGATCTTAGATCAATCTTCAAAAATAGTGTTGCTCCACGCAGCTAATCAAATAGATCATCTATATGGGGCAATGGATACATATTCTTAATCGTCATCTTATTAAGCTGGCGATAATCTATGCATAGTCTTAAGGTTCCGTCTTTCTTCTTAACAAAGATGACAGGTGCTCCCCAAGGAGACACACTGGGTCTAATATACTTCTTGTCAATAAGCTCCTTCAACTGTGATTTTAATTCGTTTAACTCCAATATGTTCATTCTGTACGGAGCTTTCAAATTTGGTACTGCTCCTGGTATTAACTCTATGGTAAAATCTAAATCTCTTTTGGGAGGCAATCCTGGAATCTCCTCAGGAAATACATCTTTAAAATCCCTTAGGACATGTATGTCTTCTAATTTCAGTTTGTCCTCTTTATCCATAACCTCATCATTTACCATGTTTACTGCAAACATTTGGCATCCTTTCCTAACTGCCCTCTTAACTTGCATGGCTGAAATCTGTCTAAGGGTTACCTTCCTTGGGATGCCTTTTATTTCTACAGTTTTCCCTTCGTCATTTAAGCATGTAAAATTTTTTCCATAACAGTCCAGGATGACATGATGGGCTTCTAACCAGTCCATCCCAACTATAATATCATAAGAACCTAAAGGTAGAATATTCAACTTGATTTGTGTTTGTAAATGATTTATGGACAAAACACAATTTTCTATAAAATATGATACTTTCTTCTTTGTTCCAGTTGCTAGTCTAACTAGCCATGATTCACTAAACTTTTTAGTTTTCAATGTAAGATTTTCCACAATGTCTGGGGGTATATAACTTAAACTAGCACCTGGGTCGATTAAAACAGAAACAGGATGATCATGTATCATACCTTTAATCTCTACCATGGAGATTTGATGATCTGCTTTCCTGTTGTAGAGTGCTGTGTTGATTCTGGGAATTTCCCTTGACACGTCCCCAAAATTAGGTTCAGTCTGAATAGAGTTGATGTTGTTTTCCTTACGCTACCTTAAGGGACATTCTGATGCATAATGGGGGCCTTGACATTCAAATCATTTGATATGTGTCTTTGGCTCACTGGTATTGGCATTATTAGGTGTATTCCTGGGTGTTGTAGAATTCTGCTATGAATTGTTTCTGGAATTGTTCCCTTGATGATTCCGATTCTGAAAATATTTCCTTTGAAATCCGGAATTTCCTCCGAATCTGAAATTTTTCTTTCTCTGCTCAAAATTGTTGGGCTTATGATTTTTCCAGTTTGTCATTCCTTCTGTTTTTCGATTTGTATCATAACAGAAAACTGCTTTTCTCATAGCCTCCTCCAAGGTTGTAGGACTGTCATAATCGATTCTGTATTTAATGCTGAAAGGTAAACAACTCAAGTACCTTTGAATTTTTGGTTTTTCTTCTATGTGGTATGGTACATATCTCAGTAAGTTCAAAAACTTACTCTTCATTTCATTCATGTTCATACTTCTCAACTTCAAATCATAGAACTCTTTAGATTTTTCTTCGTAGTACTGTTCAGATAGATACTTATTTTTGAAGTACCGTTTGAAAGCACTCCAGCTTACATCTTTATCTTTGATACCTTTTACTCGTTCGATGTCCTGCCACCAAATATCCGCTTTTCCGGTCAAGTTATATATAGCCATTTTTGCCTTTAGGAACTCTGAATAGTTATAGATCTGGAAGTATTTCTTCATACCAGACAGCCAAGCTTCAACTGTCTCGCCTTTCTCAGTTTCTCCATTGAAAGTTGGAGGTCTTATCTTCTTGAATTCTCCAGAGATCTGCTCATATTCCTTATGATTTTTCCCTCTAGGTTTGGAATCTCCTTCTCTGCTATCACTAGAATAGTTACGTTTCTTTTTTCGTACTTCGATAGCATCCCGTGATGAGTTTGAGCTATCTTTCTTTTTATTGGTTTTCATGTTCTGATTTTTAGCAGCATGTGGTAGATCCTCAACTTTGGAAATATCTTCATTTTTTCTCTCTTGCTCCTCTGTTTGGCTTTGTTCAAACAACACTTGATTTAGTTGTTTTTGTGCTTGCAAAATCCTTTCATTATCTTGTTTCATAGATCTGATTTCTGCTTTTAATTCATGGAAAGCACGTAACAGTTCTGATGAACTGTTATTTAATTCCCCGTGTCCTTCCTCTACATAGTGCTGCACTGAACTGTGACTGTTTGGCTGAAACCTGTCGCTTAAATGTTCAGCTGAGTTCTCCATACCTGAAACTGAAACTAATTTCTGAAATAACATAATAATTAAATATTCAAGTTAGTACAATTTTCTGCTGTATGAAATTTTTTTGTTGTGTGTTTGGACATCGTTCAGGCCTAGAGTTCGAATCTGTGCTCTGATACCACATGTAACATCTCGAAATTTCATAAAAATTTAAAATTTTTGATAATCAACATTAAATATGAAAGTAATAATTGCGGAAGTAATAACTGAGATTATGACAGCATTAATTGTAAGTTGTTAATACTATGCATGCTTTAATTTCTGTTTACACAACAATATCTGAATGACAGTTTTAACAAACAGTTAGTAACATGATTATGATAACAATGTATTTAGAAGATCGGAAAATAGAATGCGATACTATTTTTTTGCAAAGATACTGACAATTTGACTTTGCTGCAAGGGTGTCCTACGAGGTATCGTGGAGCTTACTTATCTGTAATGATAAAGCATAATGAACGTCCTATGTGTAGACGATAGGTAAGAGATCTCATGGCTGTATAAATTAAAAGTACGAGTATACTTCAATTCAACGTCAAAAAGATATGTTATGAATTCTTTTACGAGAAACAAGTATGAATTCAGGTATGAATGTCTAATGCTGCTTACTGGTCTTTCAACTTGTCTTATATATCCACTAATATCTCATAATGCCATTTAATAACATCGTCAAGTTCGTAGAAAATAGTTGATGTCTTCATCGTCGTTGTAGAGGTTAGCTCTGTCGTTGTCTTGAGATGATAAAAACTTGTACACTTACTAAGTCACAAAATGTTTTGAAAAACATCGTGAATATTGTGATAAGAGATAGAACATAACATCCATAGCCATAGCATAAACTTTATAATAGTTATAAATCATGGACTTATCGAAATTAACAACTACATACTCTCTTCTCTTTTTAATAGCCATGAAAATGAAGACTTATGAAAAACGTAGTAACCATATCAATCTATAAACTTCTGTCCTAAGCATTACCATAGCCTTTTTTAAAACTATACACAAAGTATGTTGAAGTTTATAATATTGGAATCATATTACAATACGTATATTTTATTTATAAAAACAATAATATACAAATCGAATTTTAATATAAAAGACTAATCTTAAGCCTCGATGCAAAGTGTCTAAGTCGTAACTATAATGTGGAAACTATTACTCGCTATATGAATATTAACATAAGGTTGTTGTTTGTGATTCCATATGTGTAATTCAAAGTACTGACAAGAATTAAATGCTAGCAGGGTTACGGGTGCAGGTTCATTAATAGCGCAAGTCTCGAGCTATCAATGGGATCGAGCCTTGATCTTGCATTAAAGGCTTGAAATGAAAGCTCCAGTGACAAGGATCATCACAACTCCACGTAGTGTAAGAACATTTTAATGGTTTAACCGAGACTTCTTTATATTGGTTATGAATTGGTATTTTCTCCGAGCTGGATGTGGAGATGATCCGACGTGATCCATAGTAGTAAATACCTTGCGTGTGAAATGACAATGCATTAAATGCTAGGGTTGTTCGACCCATTGTAGCATCGTTGGCACATTTGAGAACGTTGAGTTTGAAGAATCTAGACCGTTCAATTTCAACCCTAACTCCTATCGCGGAAAAGGTTTATGAGCTTGGAAAGTCGTTTGTTGTGTTATTATTTTGGTTTTGTGTGGCCGACAAGCTGCCAAAATTTTGGTAGGAGACTTGTTAAGAGGTTCGACGTCGAGACCTACGAACCATGGTTGGATTTGTAGGTTTTATATCAATGTAATGGCGTCATTATTTTCGCTATCAAACTGGTTATCGGTTTGTAGTACCAATGGTTGATAATTTTCTGGAACTTGTCGTTTTAAGTTTGAATGAAAGCTATGGATAGCAAGTTTCTACCTCGTCTTCACCGTGGAATCATCGTTAAACTTGGTGAAAGTGGAAAGCTTTGGTAGTTTGCAGCAAGGTAATTAATACTGTAAAGTTTAGTGCTATTCTTTTGTTGAACTTTGTCTTTCAGTTTAAAAGGTATCTGGTGTCTAACATTCAACAATTTTCTTGTCAGTTGTAGGTGGTGCAGGAATGGTTCGAGCCATGTTTTGGAAAGAAGGGCGATCTTCCAAACCGGTAAGCTCCGGGTCTTCCAAAACCCTCGTAGGTACTCCAAGGGTCTGTGATGATGTGGTTGAATCCAACAGCAAAGTAGATGGTTTGTCAAGGCGCCTGTCATGTCCCAAATTTGGTATTGGGTCACAATGGCCTAATCACATTATCCCTATTCATTAGAGTTTGTCAAATTGATGCTAAAGGTCAAATAATTACCAAGGAGAAAAATTACTAGTTTCCTAGGTTTGGGGTGGAAGCTTTGGGATTTGGAATAATGAGGATAATAAATGATGTTTGAACATTAGAATGGAATAAATATTTAATAAAGGAGATAAATAAATATATACAAGTGAAAATCAAAGTGGCATTTCATCATGAAGACACATGGAGGAAGTGGGACCCACATATGGCTAGATTTCCCCACTACACTTGGCATCATTCTCTCACCAATTCGAATTCAAGGTGAATGGTAACATACTTGGGGGATTCCAAAAGGTATTATTCATTGCATGACTCATCCAAGGTCAAAATATAGAGGAAGAGTAACTCCCATGGAAGAGGAAGAGGCAATTTGGAGCTAGTGAGACACTTGGGCTAGATTCCCTAGCTCTATGACAACAATGATGAAGATGCTATGACACCTATGACACAAATCAGACCTGAAGGCTGAAATATGACATATATGACATGTCAGGGATAAAAATAGACTGCGAGAGGGCGCTCAAGGGTGTTAGGGCAGCTAAGATGCTTCCACATGTGATTTGGTGGAAGTGGGAGACTAGGAATTGTTCTACAAGTGGTGTTCTTTGGAATCTCTTCCCAACATGAGTTGGCATGAGTCTCTTGGAAGGAATTCGACCCATGGAGGACATTAGAAGTTTATAAATGTCAATAACAAAGAATGAAACCAGCTTTTGATCATTTGTAGAATTTACAATTGCATTTGTGTAGAGGGAGAGCTAGTGGATGACTAGTTTCTTGCCTTAGCCAATTTCGAGGGTGAAAGATTCCCATCCAAGTTGGTAATTGGAAAGGCCATTCAGACCTTTCATTTGGAGCTTTAATGGAGTCTTTATTTGTAGGTGTAAGCTACAGGGCAGCTCATGGTTTCTTCTATTGCGTCACATTCTCTCAACCATTTCCAATTTTGACGGCATATTCTTGATCCTTGAGGGAGGGAATTTTTGGAGAGCTATTGTACTCTTTGGAGGAGATTTTCATGCCCCATTTCTTTTGTAATATGAAGTAAATACTCTGTTCTTCATCTCCAGAAAGTCTCAGGTCGAAATTCAAAGTATAAATGTATAAATCTCATTTTTAATGGAAGAACAATGCCATTTCCCCACTACCTTGTTGTGAATCAATGTATTGATGATGATTTCGAATGAATGGATGATTATACTATGCATTTGTGATTAATGGACTTCCATGTATGTATTTTACAAGTTTCATGTACTGTACTTGAGCATTTGAAGTATTTTTACTCAGTTTAATTGCATTGGGGGAAGAAATAGTGTCGTTTCCCCAAGGGTCGAATTGGTGATTTTTGCAGTTGAATGGGAGAGGGTTGGAACATATATAATAATAAATTAATGGTGCACATGAGACCTTAATAACATCCTTAATACATTCCCTACCTCTGTTCATAAATTTGAGTGACTTTGGAGGCATTTGAGAAGCCATTTTCAGTACTTACCCCACGGGGATTTGAACCCCAAATTACTAGTAAAATTGCATACTTGGTCCAAATATTAAGAGAGTTTTAAGAGGTATTTTGGTGGCCATATATCATCCCTGAAAATCATATTCAAGTCTTAATATAATTAATACACCTTCCTTGAATATTTGAAGGCATTTGGAGTCAATTCGAGACCTAGAGACCAATACTAGTCAAAGGCAAATTACTAGTAAAGTTCCCTACATTGGCCAGAATTGGAAGAGTATTTTCAGAAGTGTTTTAAAGGTCCAAAGGCATCCCTAAAACACATATTTATGTTCTAATCTCATTCATATACCTTCTCAGAAGATTTGGAATCATTTGGGGCAAATTTGGGACCTAGAGATCAAAACTAGTCAAAGGTCGAAGTAGGAAAAAAAAGTGAAAAATTGTCATTTTAATAAAATTCCTAACAAGGGACATTACAGTGGTATCAGAGCATGGTCCTTTCACCTATGGATTAGGTACATACATTAAAGAATAATATGCATCCATGTATTACTATTATGATGAATCCTATGAGTACAATTCTTATGAGGAATATGCAGATGCTTATGAGCAATATGAAGCAGAATGTGAATGGTACGAGGAAGAGATGCCATCATGCAACACTTTTTACAATTTCAAGAGAAATGAAGATTATTCTTATGAATTTAAATCTGATGAATATGAGTGTGTCACATCAACCAAGGATAATTCTATGAGTGAGTTCAAAAGATGGATTGAAAAATATAAAATCTTGCCCCAACAATATCAAAAATATCAAGAATATCTTGCTTTTAGCAAAAATACACAAAATGCCATCTCTTTTGAGTACTTTGCTGAACATGTTTTTGAAAATAGGCCCAAACATGAAGATGTGGAGTTAGTAAAGAAAGGTTTATGCCCATCTTGTAAAGAACCTTGGAGTGAGTATCATACATGTGTGCATGAAATTATGTCCCACTTGGGGAGAGCTTTTGGGAATTCTTCAAAAAAAGATTCCAAAGATATTGATCATAAGGAAAACAAGGGGCAAAATGCATCATCTTGCTTAAAGGATAAAATGAAGAGACATCACAAGAGCATGAAGAAGATTCTATTGAAAATATGGAAGATCATTTCGAGACACTTTCTAGCTTAGACATGAACCAAAGAGCATCTACTGATGGATGCTTAAACTATGAAGGAGTACCTACTGGTGGGTGCTCACACCTCTATGTTGGTGACATAGAGATCACTTTTGAAAGTGTTTCTGCAAGCCCAAGTTCCATTAATCATGATAATGAAGACCTTGTAGCAGTTGAAGAAGAACCAAGATCAACTTCCCCATCACCACTTGAGCTTCATGAAGTTGGTCCAAGAAAAATTGAATAAGATGAGGAGGTTCATTTGCAAGAGCCTCATTTTCTTGAAGGGTCCTTAAAGATGAATGAAAATAAGATCCAAGAGTCCCTTGGCATTCTCCATGACACTCAATCATTGGTGTCAAATTCTTGTTGGAGAGCTACTTCATTGGAGGAAACATCCTTCCTTGAAGACATGGAGAAGATTCAAAGAGCAATGTGCCACATCAAAGGTAATTTCATGTCTTTTCTTTTTGATAGAAACCATTTGTTTGAGCTTAATGAATTGTTACATGATGCATACTTGAAGAATAATGAGGATATTCATAAGCTCACAATTCAAAATGAGCAACTTCTTGAAAAGTTGCAAGATACTTGTTTTTCCTCCTATGTTTCAGATTGTCAAATGGTAGATTGTTTGGAGGATTCTCATGACATGGTGGATCATGAGAAATGTGGGAATTTGAATGTGTTTAATGTGTTTGAAGATGAACTTGAAGAGATCCAAACACTTGATGTGGTGGAAAAGGAACTTGAATTGTCTCTCGATGAAGGTTATGCAATTTTTAAAGAAGAGCATGATTCCTCTACATTGGAACCAATCTATGACAAAGGTTTCCCACTTTTGAAGGAGCTGCATGATACTACCCATATGGATCCTTCCCATGATGAAACTTCTGCACTTTTTGATAATTTGGGTGAGTTAGTTCATTCTCCTACATCCTACAATTCCATATTTTGTAGCATTAGTCTCAATGAAGTGTGGGTGAAAGGGTTCTTTTTGATGGTGCCACATGAGGAGTATGGAACTCCTAGATTTACCTTTTATGATGACATGGTTGGAGCACATTTTTATTCACATTTGCAGCAGCATCATTTGTCACTTTATGATGATACACATCTACATGGATGCACCTATGATAGGCATTTGAGTCACTTAAAGACTCATGGTTTTTCTTGCTCAACACTTGGTTCATTTGATGTCGGAGGAACTTCATCCAACACTTGGGTGAATAAATTTATGATTGGAGAACATTTTTGTTGGAAACCACATACTTTGATATATATTTATCATTATCACATTCATGGATGTATGGGTGAGACTTCTTTGAGTCATTTGAAGTCTCCTTGTTTTTTCTGCTCATTACTTGGTTCAGATTTTAGTGGAGATTCTTCATTCACTTCTTGGATGAAAGAATACATGGTTGAATATTTTGATGCATATCACATCCTTTTGGAGAAGCATTATAGGACATGGGATCCTCACCTATGTCATTGGAGCAGATTTGATTGGTCACTTGAAGCTTGTATGCACTTTGAAAATGGTGGTCTACTTGCTTGGAGGTATAAGCGCTTTCATGACTCTTTGATGAAGCATATCCTTGATGTACATTTTCATTATGTTGTTATGTACTTTGATGATATATATTTGGTACTCATGATGTTTGGAAGGATGCATACAAGAAAATGGGATCCAGGAATCCTCTTAACTAATGGTGTGGGTTGGAGAGCACTCTTAATTATTGGGGTGCAATACAAGCAATGGGACCCTGGAATAATTTTTATCTCACTGGTTTCAAATTTTTTGGGGAAACAAGCAGTATGGGAGATGGATTTCCCCACTTAATAAAGTGATTTTTATCAGAGTAGTGCAGTAGCAAGCATGGTGGTTCCTCTCTAAAATCTTCATGGAAACTCAAAGACTCAAGGTTGGGCAATTCAATGGCAACTTCAAAGAATTATACAGAAAGCAGGTTCTTCAACACCCACGTTTAAAATTTCTTGAGGACAAGCAATATTGGGAAGGGAGGATTTGTCATGTCCCAAATTTGGTATTGGGTCACAATGGCCTAATCACATTGTCCCTATTCATTAGAGTTTGTCAAATTGATGCTAAAGGTCAAATAATTGCCAAGGAGAAAAATTACTAGTTTCCTAGGTTTGGGGTGGAAGCTTTGGGATTTGGAATAATGAGGATAATAAATGATGTTTGAACATTAGAATGGAATAAATATTTAACAAAGGATCTAAATAAATATATACAAGTGAAAATCAAAGTGGCATTTCATCATGAAGACACATGAAGGAAGTGGGACCCACATATGGCTAGATTTCCCCACTACACTTGGCATCATTCTCTCACCAATTCGAATTCAAGGTGAATGGTAACATACTTGGGGGAGTCCAAAAGGTATTACTCATTGAATTACTCATCCAAGGTCGAAATATATAGGAAGAGTAACTCCCATGGAAGAGGAAGAGGCAATTTGGAGCTAGTGAGACACTTGGGCTAGATTCCCTAGCTCTATGACAACAATGATGAAGATGCTATGACACCTATGACATAAATCAGACCTGAAGGATGACATATGAAATATATGACATGTCAGGACTAAACATAGACTCCAATAGGGCGCTCAAGGGTGTTAGGGAAGCTAAGATGCTTCCACAATGTATTTGGTGGAAGTGGGAGACTAGGAATTGTTGTACAAGTGGCGTTCTTTAGAATCTCTTCCCAACATGAGTTGGCATGAGTCTCTTGGAAGGAATTCGACCCATGGAGGACATTAGAAGTTTAGAAATTTCAATAACAAATAATGAAACCATATTTTAATCATTTGTAGAATTTGCAATTGCATTTGTGTAGAGGGAGAGCTAGTGGGAGACTAGTTTCTTGCCTTAGCCAATTTCGAGGGTGAAAGATTCCCATCCAAGTTGGTAATTGGAAAGGCCATTCAGAACTTTCATTTGGAGCTTTAATGGATTCTTTATTTGCAGGTGTAAGCTACAGGGAAGCTTATGGTTTCTTCTATTACAGCACATTCTCTCAACCATTTCCAATTTTGATGGCATATTCTTGATCCTTGAGGGAGGGAATTTTTGGTGAGCTATTGTACTCTTTGGGGGAGCTTTTCATGCCCCATTTATTTTTTAATATGAATTAAATACTCTTTTCTTCATCTCCAAAAAGTTTCAGGTCGAAATTCAAAGTATAAATGTATAAATCTCATTTTTAATGGAAGAACAATGCCATTTCCCCACTACCTTGTTGTGAATCAAGGTATTGATGATGATTTCGAATGAATGGATGATTATATTATGCATTTGTGATTAATGGACTGCCATAGATGTATTTTACAAGTTTCATGTACTGTACTTGAGCATTTGAAGTATTTTTACTCAGTTTAATTGCATTGGGAGAAGAAATAGTGTCATTTCCCCAAGGGTCGAATTGGTGATTTTTGCAGTTGAATGGGAGAGGGTTGGATCAGATATAATAATCAATTAATGGTGAACTTGATACCTTAATAACATCCTTAATACATTCCCTACCTCTTTTCAGAAATTTGAGTGGCTTTGCAGGGATTTGGGAAGCTATTTTCAGTACTTACCCCAGGGGGATTTGAACCCCAAATTACTAGTAAAATTGCATACTTGGTCCAGAATCTTAAGAGAGTTTGCAGAGGTATTTTGGTGGCCATATATCATCCTTGAACATCATATTCAAGTATTAATATCATTAATACACCTTCCTTGAATATTTGAAGGCATTTGGAGTCAATTCGAGACCTAGAGACCAATACTAGTCAAAGGCAAATTACTAGTAAAGTTCCCTACATTGGCCAGAATTGAAAGAGTATTTGAAGAAGTATTTTAAAGGTCCAAAGGAATCCCTAAAACACATATTTATGTTCTAATCTCATTCATATACCTTCTCAGAATATTTGGGATCATTTGGGGCAAATTTGGGACCTAGAGATCAAAACTAGTCAAAGGTCGAACTAGGAAAAAAAAGTGGAAAATTGCCATTTTAATAAAATTCCTAACAAGGGACATTACAGTGGTATCAGAGCATGTTCCTTTCACCTGTGGATTAGGTACATACATTCAAGAATAATAGGCAGCCATGTCTTACTATTATGATGAATCCTATGAGTACAATTCTTATGAGGAATATGCAGATGCTTATGAGCAATATGAAGCAGAATGTGAATGGTACGAGGAAGAGATGCCATCATGCAACACTTCTTACAATTTCAAGAGAAATGAAGATTATTCTTATGAATTTAAATCTGATGAATATGAGTGTGTCACACCAACCAAGGATAATTCTATGAGTGAGTGCAAAAGATGGAGAGCAAAATATAAAACCTTGCCCCAACAATATCAAAAATATCAAGAATATCTTGCTTTTAGCAAAAATACACAAAATGCCATGTCTTTTGAGTACTTTGTTGAACATGTTTTTGAAAATAGGCCCAAACATGAAGTTGTGGAGTTAGTAAAGAAAGGTTTATGCTCTTTTTGTAAAGAACCTTGGAGTGAGTATCATACATGTGTGCATGAAATTATGTCCCACTTGAGGAGAGCTTTTGGGAATTCTTCAAAAAGAGATTCCAAAGATATTGATCATAAAGAAAACAAGGGAAAAATGCATCATCCTTCTTAAAGGATAAAAATGAAGAGACATCACAAGAGCATGAAGAAGATTCTATTGAAAATATGGAAGATCATTTCGAGACACCTTCTAGCTTAGACATGAACCAAAGAGCATCTACTGATGGATGCTTACACTATGAAGGAGTACCTATTGATGGGTGCTCACACCTCTATGTTGGTGACATAGAGATCACTTTTGAAACTGTTGCTACAAGCCCAAGTTCCATTAAGCATGATAATGAAGACCTTGTAGCAGTTGAAGAAGAACCAAGATCAACTTCCCCATCACCACTTGAGCTTCATGAAGTTGGTCCAAGCAAAATTGAAAAAGATGAGGAAGTTCATTTGCAAGAGCCTCATTTTCTTGAAGGGTCCTTAAAGATGAATGAAAATAAGATCCAAGAGTCCCACGGCATTCTCCATGACTCTCAAGCATTGGTGTCAAATTCTTGTTGGTGAGCTACTTCATTGGAGGAAACATCCTTCCTTGAAGACATGGAGAAGATTCAAAGAGCAATGTGCCACATCAAAGGTAATTTCATGTCTTTTCTTTTTGATAGAAACCATTTGTTTGAGCTTAATGAATTGTTACATGATGCATACTTGAATAATAATGAGGATATTTATAAGATCACAATTCAAAATGAGCAACTTCTTGAAAAGTTGCAAGATACTTGTTTTTCCTCCTATGTTTCAGATTGTCAAATGGTAGATTGTTTGGAGGATTCTCATGACATGGTGGATCATGATAAATGTGGGAATTTGAATGTGTTTAATGTGTTTGAATATTAACTTGAAGAGATCCAAACACTTGATGTGGTGGAAGATAAACTTGAATTGTCTCTCGATGAAGGTTATGCAATTTTTAAAGAAGAGCATGATTCCTCTACATTGGAACCAATCTATGACAAAGGTTTCCCACTTTTGAAGGAGTTGCATGATACTACCCATATGGATCCATCCCATGATGAAACTTCTGCACTTTTTGATAATTTGGGTGAGTTAGTTCATTCTCCTACATCCTACACTTCTATGTTTTGTAGCATTAGACTCAATGAAGTATGGGTGAAAGGGTTCTTTTTTATGGTGCCACATGAGGAGTATGGAACTCCTAGATTACCTTTTATGATGACATGGTTGGAGCACACTATTATTCACATTTGCAGCAGCATCATTTGTCACTTTATGATGATACACATCTACATGGATGCACCTATGATAGGCATTTGAGTCACTTGAAGACTCATGGTTTTTCTTGCTCAACACTTGGTTCATTTGATGTCGGAGGAACTTCATCCAACACTTGGGTGAATAAATTTATGATTGGAGAAAATTTTTGTTGGAAACCACATACTTTGATATATCTTTATCATTCTCACATTCATGGATGTATGGGTGAGACTTCTTTGAGTCATTTGAAGTCTCCTTGTTTTTTCTGCTCATTACTTGGTTCAGAATTTAGTGGAGATTCTTCATTCACTTCTTGGATGAAAGAATACATGGTTGAATATTTTGATGCATATCACATCCTTTTGGAGCAGTATTATAGGACATGGGATCCTCACCTATGTCATTGGAGCAGATTTGATTGGTCACTTGAAGCTTGTATGCACTTGGAAAATGGTGGTCTACTTGCTTGGAGGTATAAGCGCTTTCATGACTCTTTGATGAAGCATATCCTTGATGTACATTTTCATTATGTTGTTATGTACTTTGATGATATATATTTGGTACTCATGATGTTTGGAAGGATGCATACATGAAAATGGGATCCAGGAATCCTCTTAACTAATGGTGTGGGTTGGAGAGCACTCTTAATTATTGGGGTGCAATACAAGCAATGGGACCCTGGAATAATTTTTATCTCATTGATTTCAAATTTTTTGGGGAAACAAGCAGTATGGGAGACGGATTTCCCCACTTAATAAAGTGATTTTCATCAGAGTAGTGCAGCAGCAAGCATGGTGGTTCCTCTCTAGAATCTTCATGGAAACTCAAAGACTCAAGGTTGGGCAATTCAATGGCAACTTTAAAGAATTATACAGAAAGAAGGTTCTTCAACACCCACGTTTAAAATTGCTTGAGGACAAGCAATATTAGGAAGGGAGGATTTTTCATGTCCCAAATTTGGTATTGGGTCACAATGGCCTAATCACATTGGCCCTATTCATTAGAGTTTGTCAAATTGATGCTAAAGGTCAAATAATTGCCAAGGAGAAAAATTACTAGTTTCCTAGGTTTGGGGTGGAAGCTTTGGGATTTGGAATAATGAGGATAATAAATGATGTTTGAACCTTAGAATGGAATAAATATTTAATAAAGGAGCTAAATAAATATATACAAGTGAAAATCAAAGTGGCATTTCATCATGAAGATACATGGAGGAAGTGGGACCCACATATGGCTAGATTTCCCCACTACACTTGGCATCATTCTCTCACCAATTCGAATTCCAGGTGAATGGAAACATACTTGGGGGAGTCCAAAAGCTATTATTCATTGCATGACTCATCCAAGGTCGAAATATAGAGGAAGAGTAACTCCCATGGAAGAGGAAGAGGCAATTTGGAGCTAGTGAGACACTTGGGCTAGATTCCCTAGCTCTATGACAACAATGATGAAGATGCTATGACACCTATGACACAAATCAGACCTGAAGGCTAACATATGACATATATGACATGTCAGGGCTAAAAATAGACTCCAATAGGGCGCTCAAGAGTGTTAGGGAAGCTAAGATGCTTCCACATGTGATTTGGTGGAAGTGGGAGACTAGGAATTGTTGTACAAGTGGCATTCTTTGGAATCTCTTCCCAACATGAGTTGGCATGAGTCTCCTGGAAGGAATTCAACCCATGGAGGAAATTAAAAGTTTATAAATGTCAATAACAAAGAATGAAACCAGATTTTGATCATTTGTAGAATTTGCAATTGCATTTGAGTAGAGGGAGAGCTAGTGGATGACTAGTTTCTTGCTTTAACCAATTTTGAGGGTGAAAGATTCCCATCCAAGTTGGTAATTGGAAAGTCCATTCAGACCTTTCAGTTGGAGCTTTAATGGAGTCTTTATTTGCAGGTGTAAGCTACAGGGCAGCTCATGGTTTCTTCTATTGCAGCACATTCTCTCAACCATTTCCAATTTTGATGGCATATTCTTGATCCTTGAGGGAGGGCATTTTTGGTGAGCTATTGTACTCTTTGGGGGAGCTTTTCATGACCCATTTATTTTGTAATATGAATTAAATACTCTTTTCTTCATCTCCAGAAAGTTTCAGGTCGAAATTCCAAGTATAAATGTGTAAATATCATTTGTAATGGAAGAACAATGCCATTTCCCCACTACCTTGCTGTGAATCAATGTATTGATGATGATTTCGAATGAATGGATTATTATATTATGCATTTGTGATTAATGGAATTCCATGGATGTATTTTACAAGTTTCATGTACTGTACTCGAGAATTTGAAGTATTTTTACTCAGTTTAATTACATTGGGAGAATAAATAGTGCCATTTCCCCAAGGGTCGAATTGGTGATTTTTGCAGTTGAATGGGAGAGGGTTGGAACAGATATAATAATCAATTAATGGTGCAAATGAGACCTTAATAACATCCTTAATACATTCCCTACCTCTGTTGAGAAATTTGAGTGGCTTTGGAGGCATTTGGGAAGCCATTTTCAGTACTTACCTCAGGGGGATTTGAACCCCAAATTACTAGTAAAATTGCATACTTGGTCCAGAATCTTAAGAGAGTTTGCAGAGGTATTTTGGTGGCCATATATAATCCCTGAAAATCATATTCAAGTATTAATATCATTAATACACCTTCCTTGAATATTTGAAGGCATTTGGAGTCAATTCGAGACCTAGAGACCAATACTAGTCAAAGGAAAATTACTAGTAAAGTTCCCTACATTGGCCAGAATTGAAAGAGTATTTGAAAAAGTATTTTAAAGGTCCAAAGGCATCCCTAAAACACATATTTATGTTCTAATCTCATTCATATACCTTATCAGAATATTTGGGATCATTTGGGGAAAATTTGGGACCTAGAGATCAAAACTAGTCAAAGGTCGAACTAGGAAAAAAAGTGGAAAATTGCCATTTTAATAAAATTCCTAACAAGGAACATTACAGCTGCGTTCGTCGTTTTGAATCCTATGAGAATATTTTTAATTTGATGTTAAACTTCTACGATGAAAGCATTCGTCTCTATCCTCTATTTTTGTTTTGATGCTTAAAAAATTTATCCACCTGGGGATGTAAACCTCGACTATACGAGTTCTGAGTTTTAAGGGGATAAAACCCTGTGCTTTTTCATTCTGAAACAAAATGAAATTCCTTTTTGTTACTGGGAAATGTTGGTTCCTCTTTCTGGAGTATGGAAGCTTATTTTGGTGAAAACGTTGACGCCCCACTTGTTGATATGTGTTAAAGTGGAAATGTATTAGAGCCGAAGCTCCTCTGTTTTTGTGAAATAAACTATGCTTCTCGAATGATAGATTGTTGTTTATAACCAGTGCTATTGTTTTCGTTTCTATCTAAAGTTATAGCTGCTGCACTTATTTCAAAGATTACGAAACTGTAAAGAAAATCGGGCAACGATAGAATAGGTCTTGTTTTTATTGTAAGAAGAAAGTGACGGGCTAAGCCCCAACTGGAAATTTTTGTTGTTTTAAATGAAAAATGTCTTACCGAAAACTAAAGATCATGAAATTAGAAATCAAGTCTGCGTTAATGCTGAAAATTGAGATCGTTAATTTCGACTCATACTAGGGTTTATGAAACTTTGTTTTAAGCGATGGCTTTGTAAAAAGTGTTGTTGGAAAAGGTTTCAAATCGTTGTAAAAGGAATGAGTAGGTCAACCCTGATTCGTGTTTGCTCTTTGGAAAAAGAATGATATAAAATTATTTTCATAACAGCCCTTAAAAGTAGTAGGGTTTTACTATAGGGTAACATGGATATAATATACGTTCTTATGGTATTGTGTAAAGAGAATAGGGATTTAAAACAATGCAACTTTTAGTTTTGGTACAGTGATACAATGCTATGTTTTTAATACTATAACAGTTTGTAAAGTAAAGTGGAAATAGAATACTGGAATAGAGAGTACAAGAGGTTTATAAAACTAAAATGATAAGTGTGAAACATTGAAGGTTGTACGTTTCTCCTATTTACAGTTTGAATATCTATTGGATAAAATGATAGCAATAATCAATGTGTGTTTGTGTAATGAGAAAACTGTATGATGACTGTTATGTACAGTCTTGATGTGATGATCACATTCATTTATTTTGCTACTATGTTATTACAATGAAAACACAATATGATTTCTATCTATTCTTGCTATACACAGTAATGATATAAATAAATCCATACAACTATTCAGAGATTAAACACTATTTTTTTCATATAGCAAGGAGACATTTATAATATTTATTTTAGATATTATACAGGACTTTCTACTATTGTTTATCTATAGGGAAGAATACTGATAATTATATAAATTACTATCTATCTATCGAATTCACAATGGCATTTTTCCTATCTTGTAATCTGTTCTTAATTTGAGTATCTCTACTGGAGTACGATGCACAAAACAACATGGGGAAAAATATAGATATTGATTTGTCAATCATTTATACTTTAACATTCAGACTTCAACAAATTTAGAATTAGATTATATTTTGAAAACAAGAAACAGAGATTACTAAATATACAGAACAATTCTGCTAGATAAGATAAGGTAGAAAATTTATAAGAACCTAGATAAATCTGTAGGGAAACAAATAGCCTAAGAAGACTGTTCCACCCAACCAATTCCTGAAAACAGTCAAGTACTGTCTTAGGACCCCCGAGCCTGTTCACTGAACCACCAGGAGAAAGAAACTCAGGAAATAGGACTTCTTCCTTCAATAGTAAATAACTTTTGAATCTTTAATAGCTAGTAGTCCAATAGACCTGCACTAGCATCTCTGGTTCTTCTCAGCAATATGCAGACTTAAGATTGCACTCACCACTAGCCTCCCTATTCGAATCTCTCAGTGATCACCTGATACACATGAGGAAAATATTCTGCAGAAATATTCATTAAGAGATGCCTGCTCAATTCGAATTTTCCTTTATAGGCTGCCTAGGCCTTTTCACATGTTACTGGGTCATTAAATGAGCTGCCCGCTCACTCCCTCCAACAGGGGGATAATGCCCTATTTTCATGGGTAGTTGTCCCATAACCAACAGCTAGTGGTGTGATGCAATTGCTGCCATCTGTCCCTTACCTTCCAACAGCTTCCATTCCTCCTAGTGGGTCAGTGAACACTCATTTAACAGTCCTCTTGGGTGTTTTTCTCCTAATTAATTTATTTAAATAATAATATTCAGTAATTACATTCATCCATGATCAAAAGTGATCTTAATTACAAAACTTTGTAATTAAATTTAACATAAAGTATTTTGCAAATAAAATAGTAATTTTCAGAAATTTGGGTAGGTGACATGCCACCTAGACTTAATGATGATGATGATAGTGAAAATGCAGTGTATGAAGAAGGATTGAATGAAATGATTAAATCATTCTTTGGGGATGGAAACAATGATGACAATAATGAACATATGGTTGACAGTAATGATGATAGTAGGGGTAATTAACACCAAGGTAATCTTGATGACAATAACTTGAAAGACTCAATCGAGCAAGCATCCGAGACATCTGTTTTCAAATCGGGTGCAAGTAGAACCTCAAAACTGATATGCACATTAATATTATTGAAAATCAAGTCGCTATTTGGTTGGTTAGATAAAGGATTCACTACCCTGCTAAAGTGAGTTCAAATCTATTTCTTACTTTGCATTGTCAATTGGTGTACGTAATTCGTAAACATTCATAAGCTTCATTTATATTTATTTAAGGGAATTTTATAACAATATATTGTATATAAACAATCCTAGTATAGATTGACATATCAAACATTTTCATTATAAGTCAAACATTCAATTGATTTAATCTCTTACAATCTTACATGGCACTAAAAACTAAAATATTCCCTCAAGAGAATGTGTTTCCATCAACTTGCAGAGAAGTGCGTTAGTTGTTGGTTGAGTTGCAGATTGAATATAAGAAAATTCATTCATGCATAAATGATTTCATTCTATACATAGATAAATATCAAAACAAGGTAGAATTCCTTGTATGCAAAGAGAAGAAATATCGTACATATGCACAAGATCCTATAGTACCAACTAAGGTTTTACGCCACATGCCAATTATATCTAGACTTCAACGAATGTTTTGTTGAAAGTCACTTGCAAAATTTATGGACTGGCATGCAAAGAACATGAGTAAGTATGGTTTGAAACGAATTCCAACAAACTGCAAAGCAATGAAACACATAGAGGAAAAATGGCCAGGAAAATTCAAAGTTGAACCCCGTAGTATTAGGTTTGGGATTGCAATAGATGGAGTGCTCCCATTCTCTTTCATGAGTGAAAATAATACTATTTGTCCAGTCAGATTGATAGTATACAATATTCCCCCATAGATGAGTGTTAGAAAGGAGAACCTTATGATGAATCTCATTGTTCAAGGAAAACATCAAGTTAAAAACATGGATGTTTATCTTGTGCATTTTATTGATGATATGAAACTGCTATGGAAAGGCATAAGAATGTATGGAATATCACGTCCTCCATCAAATAGGTTGTTCATTTTGTATGGTGTACTATTTTGGACCATTCATGATTTCCCAGGACTTGGTGTTTGTTCTGGAAAGATAAAATATTTACATATTTACACTCATGTTTTATTTTCATCCATACTTTCATACTTACTTTAATAATATAATTATATTGACATTATTAACATTACTTACTGAACTACAGGGATTCAAACAAACGAAAAATTTGCATGTCCAAGATAAACAGAACAATTTCAAGGGTGGTATTCGAAAGATCGACATAAATTTATTTAAGCAAAAAAAATGGTTTTTCTACCACCAGATCATAAGTTTAGAAATCGCCTAAAGAATCAATTTGATGGAAAAGTTGAAAATAGAGGCCCTCCCATGATTATGGGTCCAGGTGATTGGATTAAGAAATATGAAGATGCTAAATTGAAAGCTTGGGAGGATTTTTTATTGGGGTGATTCAATTGAAGAACAATAACAAGTTGTAGTTAATATGCCAGAAGGAATGAAAAGAAAATCCATATTTGATGAGCTCCCTTACTGGAAGGATCTATTAATATATCACCAATTAGATCCTATGCACATCTTAAAAAATGTCCCAGATTCTATATTTCGACATATATCAAGCAAAGACAAGGACACCTTGTCTTCGAGGAGATATATCTCTTTCGCATACCAAATTTGATAGAATACATTTGTGGCCAAACAAGGAAAATTAAACATATACAGAAGCTTCATGGATTTAAAAAAAAAGAGCTAGACCAACTAAAAAGCATCATATGTTTAATAAGGACACCTACTGGCTATGGGTCATCATTAGTAAAATTTTTACAGTTGATGGACATATCATAGTATTTAAAACACATGATTTTCATAATTTTATGAAGGTATTATCATCACTTAACTTTTACCGGTAACATTAATTAGGTACTAAATATATTTTGATATTCTATTGTATGAGAAAAATTACTAATGACATTTGATAAATGTGTTTGATATCATATCATGCCATTGCCAATTAGGGGGGATTCATGTCTTACCATTGACTTAAGGAACACCATAAATCGATTGTCAACATTTACAAGGTGTGTGCTACGAAATGTTCATGTGTGAGAGACATAAAGATATTATATTGCATTTTAATTTTTGACTAAAGGTTCATACTAATTTACTATTCTTATATTAGGTGGGTGACCTCCAAGCAGATCCACGAATGTAAAGTGCCAAAATGGAATCTGAAGGAAATTGCAGAAATTGTATGTGTATTTGAGAAGGAGCTCCATACACGTTTCATGGGCCTACAAGTCCATTTACTTATACACTTAGTTGATGACATTGAATTGGAGGGTGTCGTATCAACGAGGTGGGTGTTTTTATTTGAGAGGTATATGAAAACTCTAAAAAGATAAGTCCAACAAAAGGCACATCCAGAGGGTTGCATGGCTAAAGGTTATGTATTGAATGAGACATTATTCCTCATATGTGAATTTCTTGGTAAGGATTTTGAAGATGGTCCATGATTTTGGGATGAAGAACAAACATCATATATTATTGATGGAGAGAAACCACAATATAATGGTGCTCAAGTAGAAATTGATAAGTAAATTCATGATCAATGTGGTTGCCTTTATTGCAATCATTAATTTACACTATATTAATTTATTTATCAAATTAATAGCATGACATTTGCAGTTTGAAATAAACATATTGACATGTAATATGTGTAGACGAAATCACTATACTCGACAAGTTCGTTCTGTACCACATGGAATTTATGAACAAATAGATTTATTTCTATGATAAAAAGAGAGAGAAGAAGTGTTAGAAGCAAGGAGATAGTTTAAGAGTTAAAACCAAAGGAATACTCCACCTCCCACTGATCTGCCAGGGGAATGGGGCAAATATTGCACACTAGAATGGGTTACTGAACAAATTCAAAATCAAATAAAAGACACCAGTATTGATTCAAACATAACATAAGACGAAATAAACATGTCTAGAGGATGTGTGTAATGCCCTCCTCTGGCAGAGTTTGACTAATTAACTTTTGAAGGAACTTATTTGAAAGTGACCAAGTTAAATAAACTAGAATAAATGTTTTATGTTTTGTTTTGAATAAAATTGATGACTGACTAGCAAATGATGAAATTGAATAAAGCATAATGATCTTTTATATTGCAAAATGCTACTAATGTGCACTTTGAGTGTATGCAGTGGCAGGTAAAACAACTTATTGACTGACCCTGAAATGGAAATAAAAGGGGTCGTAGAGAATGAGAAAACACACATAAGAGTGCGATGACCGACTGTCAACTCTTAACAACAATCCACGCACAAGTTGAAAGCGCTATCAACTTTGCTCAGGTGGTGTGTGATGTATGGGTAGGCCATAATGATTTGGTCACATACGATGAAGTTGAGGGGAGTGCAATAAGAATGATATTATTCCTCAGCTACCATTAGTCTCATATAGAATGTAGAGGATCGATTTAAGGTAATGACTCATATAGAATTAATTATTTGTCGGAAAGACTCATTGATGCGGTACCTAGACAATGATGAAAAGTAATTTATGTGCATACTTGTACCAGCATATAGGTATGCATTTAGTTTATTTGTGAAGAGAGAGAGAGAGAGAGAGAATTAGATTTATCTCATGAAAATATTTGCATTAAATTAAATATCAAGAATAAATAAATAAAGAATATTTAGATTTGGAGAAAATATAGACTTGGGATATTTTTGAGTTAGAATCCACTTGCACCCACAAATTTGGGGATTGGGATCCTAAGATAAGGGAACTTCTAGGAGTAAATTGTGGGACTTATGTGCACCCTCATGTGAAGGTGACACATGGTTGGATGAAAAATAACATTTGTAAATTTAATAAAAATGATATTTTTGCATGTGAGAGACATGTGTCGCAAATAATTTTTTTATTTAAGAAAGAAAGCATGGAAGGGAAGGAATATTTTATTGGATCACTAATGTTGGATGGATTTCGATATGAAAAACTAAGAGCTTGTGTGACAATGTCATTTCGGTGACGGAATTATCCTAGTGATTGGGAGATCATTACTGGAGAATCTTGGATTGTGTGTTATTCTGTACGACCCCTAATAGATCAGGGGTTTGGGAGGAAGAATATTACTCCCAATGTGGTAGGGAGGTCAACCGAGGAGTTGCTCAGAACTTGGTAAGATTTGGTACGGTTCAGGACTGTGAGAACCTTTGGAAACCTCTACGACAGATGGATCGACTTTCAGAATTCAGGTTCATTTCAATTATTTGTTTAAGTATTGTTCAATAAATATTTAAATGAATTATTGTTTTAATTTATTCAATGTTGAAATTTATATTTGAGATATGGTAAATTCTAAATGTTAAATAGTTTTAGCTAGGGTCCGACAGCTAGATCGACCTTGAGAAATTAGGTTCATTTCAATTATTTGTTTAATTTTTTTTGAATAAATATTTGAACGAATTATTGTTGTAATTTATTCAATGTTGAAATTCATATTTTCTATATGGTAAATTCTAAATGTTAAATAGTTTTAGTTAGGCTCCCAGGAGGGATCCTACAATTGGTATCAGGGCTCATCTCAAATACTCGGACCCTAGGGCTTGTTGTCTTCCTTCTTCATTCTCCTATACATCTATCTTTTATTCACAAAGAAATGGTTCCCTTGCTCTATTTAGACCAGCAAGGAACAAAGTAAATCTTAGTATAGATCGAGAATGTACTTCCGAATTTTAGATTTGAACTTAAATCTGTATCCATGTTTAACTTTTTAGTACTGATGATATAGATCTATAGTATAAATACCTTGTTATGAATCTGTAGTATAATGACTTCTGAGAAGTGAGAGCATAGATATGTACTGTAAATCTGCAATTTATCAAGCATTGTATGGGCTCTTGTTCGCATGCACACAACCTCTTATTTCTCTCCAGCTCTCCATTCTGTGCGTGTGAATCGTAGTCTAGTTTACAAGATCCCTAGCATCCAACAAGGGTAACAAAACTTAAAAAGTGAGAACTTGGTCAAACATTCTAGGATTTGACCGCCAAAAGATAGCATTGAGCGCATAGGATAGGATTCAGTAGGAATTAGACATTAAGTTGATTGTAGGGATTTATTATGAAAGATTCTCTTAAATGCTTTCCAAAATGATAATGCTAGATCTCAAGGGAAAATCAAACCGCAACACCGCACAGTCAATTTAAAAATTAACTGCGAAGTAAACAATTCTTTTCTTCCGCTACTGGATTTGACCGAAACCCCAACTTAGTGAAAGAATTTCACTTTGCCAAGAATTTACTTCGCGAAGATTAACTTCACGGAACTTTACTTCACACAAATTGAATCTCACTAAATTTGATTCGTGCCAAATTTAATTCGCAGTAAATAGATTTCACACTTTATGCGAAACTCAAACTTATGCGATATGCTTAACTTTGCGAAAGGAAATCGTTTGTGGACTTCTTGACATGAAGATATCTTTTTCTTCGCGTAACTTTGTAACTTTGCGGCGGGCTTGTTGACATAAACAAACCCACTCTTCAGCAAACTATATATTAAGATATTTCTTGCTAAGATATAACAACCGAAACATTTAAATGAAATTTACGTCGAAGTTAGTTCGTGTTAAAACAAAACTTTCACCACCGTGAAATACTTGGAATTATTGATTTCTTTTAATGACAGTAAATGTAAACAACATTTAAGAAGATGAATATGAAGAAGATGTGCGACATGTAATAACCACCATTCTTGAGAATGAACACAAAATAACTATTGACTTATATATTACCGCAGTAAAACAAGTAACATTGCCGCACTACAGAGAGATGGTAAATACTTCAATCTTTCACCATTTTACACAGAACTTGTACCCTTCATGCATTTCACGATGAACTTCTTCTTTTCCTTTCACTCCTACATCTCTGTCTAAACTTCTGAGATTGATTTATATTTATACATAAACTTGGGATCGCTTCGCCTAGAAACTATTGAACTCCATTAAAGACTATAATAAATTTCTACCTAAGAAATTCAACTTGCGGAATACAAACACGGTTGAATAAATACTATGAAAAGTGCACGAAGCCTTCTGATAGACTGTTTGACATATCTGCGATACAGGGGACTGAAAAAACGTCTAACGGGGTGACTGACAGACCCGATGCAAACTAGATGTGCATTCAACTCGTAATTACATTTCTCCAACACTCCCCCTTAATTATGAGCGGATGGGGATATTTAAACAAAAATAGATTTTACAAAATGATTCAGAGATGAAACATGCTCTGTGCATGACGAAGTTCATTATGCAGAACTTGTCACTCCTAAACAACTTCGCAGATATTGGAATGTGTCCCTCGCCAATGGTTTTGTGAATATGTCTGCTACCTGATCTTCAGACCCGCAAAATTCTAAACGGAATTCCTTGTGATTTATCAATTCTCTGATAAAATGATACCTTGTGTCAATGTGCTTGGTTCTTTTGTGGTACACATGATTCTTTGACAGTGCGATAGTTGAATTGTTGTCGCAGTAAATGATTGTGGGTTCTTGCTGGTTCTGTGACATATCACTTAACATCCTCCGCATCTAAACGGCTTGACATGCAGCGCTTGTATCTACGACATACTCTGCTTCTGCTAAAGAAAGAGTTACGATGGGTTGTTTCTTTGAAGTCCATGATACAAATCTAGTTACTACATGAAATGTATTCCCAGATGTGCTTTTTTTGTCATCTATACTGCCTCTATTGTCACTATCAGTATATCCTGTTGATGTATATGTCACTTCGGAATGTATTTCATCTATGTATTTCATATATATTTATCGTACCCTTATTAGAGATGTGTTATTCCTCTATAAGGAAGTGACGTCATGTGGATTGACAAGTGTCGCAAGTGTGTGTACTTGCCGATGGGTTATTAGACCACCATGTGGGGTCGGCCCTGAATTATATATATTATAATGTGGATGTACCTAGGTAGACAAGTCGGCCCCATAAGGTCACTGGGCAAACAAATTAGTATAAATAGAGATCAGGTGATCTCTATTTAGATCACTCGAAAAAGTATCTCACTCTCACTCAGAAAGTGGCGCACTAGTGAGGAGGAGGATCATATACTACTAGGAGACTATCTCAATGTATTTTGGTTGTACTTTGGTTGAGCCATTGCTCTCTCTATCTCTGAGGAAGTTGTGGGGTTTTTCACCTTAGGGTTTTCCCCACGGAAACTCTGTGTCTCTTGTCTATCATGCTTTTGATTCTTGTGATGTTTTTCATGTTTATTGTGATTTTCATGCATTGATATACTGTATATGTTATTCTCTCAGTAAAGATCCTAGAGTATAGTGAATTAATGCTTAAAATTTAACATGGTTTCATAGCTAACCTGAGAAGAAGACATTTTGCAGTGACGGAAACTTGAGTTTCTTGTTTATTGGGTTTCTCTCCACAGATTTTGGAAAAACAGTATAGTAGATTGACTCTACTCATCAAGGCACATCTATATGTCCAATCAGAATTCAATTCTGAGCATTTTCTGATTTGGCCCTAAAAATGAGGGTTTCCACAAAAATAGGAATTTCTAGAATCTGAAGACACAGTTGGAAGCTCCTTGCAAAAATCGAAGTTTATAGCTTTGGATCGATATTTTTGGTTGGGTAGATCTCCGGGAAACTCAAACCCTAATTTAGGGCTCTCCCTAGTGAACCCGGGAGGACAAAAAGTCAAATCTGAAGGGTAAAAATTTGCTGATCTCAAATTCTGAATGCACCAGGCTGATCAGATCATCAAAGTGCATCTTTCTATCCTTTCAGAAATTTGAAATTCACATTTTGAATTTTTAGGGTTTTTTCGACAAACCCTAATACGGGACCAGATCCAGTTTTCAGCATTTCAAGTGGTAAGACCTAAATCTTTTCTATTTCTAATTGAAGTACTCTTTAAGATGTCTCTCCACACCAAGCTTGAGGATAAGATTCAAGGGGCTGATAACTTCCGAGCCTGGAACTATAGGATTGGGTTAATCTTGGAAGAGAATGAGTTGGACTCATATGTGAAAGAAGACATCCCTATCCCAGAGGATGAAGAGGCCAAGGTATTGCATAAGAAGAACTTGGTCAAGGAAAAGAGAATCATTGCTGATTCCATTAAAGATCATATCATATCCCATGTGTCCTCTCTTAAGACACCCAAGGAGATGTTTGACTCTTTGACCAAGCTATTTGAAGGGAAGAACATAAATCAGAAGATGACCCTACGGAACCAATTGAAAGGAGTAAAGTTTCAGAATGGAGAAACCATTCAATCTTATTTTTCAAGGGTCTCCCAGATCAAGGAACAACTAGAAGCAGTGGATGAAATGGTGGAGAATGGTGAAGTGGTGATGACCACTCTAAATGGCCTACCCAGGTCATGGGATTCCTTTATTCAAGGAATTTGTGCAAGGAAGAAGTTGATCTCCTTCAATAGATTGCGGGAAGAATGCTCTCAAGAAGAAGTTAGACTTATAGCTCGTGAGGAAAAGATGGGAGGTGAAGATCAAGATCTTGCAGCTCACACCAAAAGAAGCAAGCCCAATAAGGAGCACTCTCGTCACAAGAGATCCTATCAAAAGAATAAGAAGGATCTAAGATGCTTCACATGCAATGAGAAGGGTCACTTTGCTTCAGATTGTCCCAAGAAAAAAAGGGATAATAACAACAACTCCAGCAAGAAGAAGAAGGGCAGCAAAATAAAGTTTCATGCTCATGCTGTCGAGGATGATAAACCTCCAAAGAAGAAGGCTAGGGTAGAAAGTGATGATAGTGATGTTGACTCATCAAGTGAAGAAGAGTTCGTTCTAATCTCTGCTCTCACAGGTACCATATCCCATGGTTTTAATGATTGGTTGATTGATAGTGGAGATTCCAAACACATGACTGGGTTTAAGGAATCTTTTGTGAATCTATCTGAACATGAATCACCCCATAAGGTGAAACTTGGGGATGACTATCAATATCCAATCAAAGGAAGTGGTGAAGCCTCCTACAACCTAGATTCTGGAAAATATTTGAAGATGAAAGAAGTCCTTTATGTACCTGGGATCGAGAAGAACTTACTCTCCATCTCTGCATTGGATGCAAAAGGTATGAGGGTTGCATTTGTGGATGGCCAAGTCCTAATGTGGCCAAAGGGAAAGACCATAGATGATGCAGTAGTGATTGGAGAGCAAGAGGGAGGATTGTATAAATTGAAGGGACAACCTGAACATGCCATGGTGCATGAATCCATGGGGAAAAATGAACTTTGGCATAGAAGACTTGCTCATATGCACTATAGGGCACTTCCAATTGCAAGCAAGGCTGTAGAAGGTCTTCCTGAAATCAAAACCAAACATGAAGGTGTTTGCAAAGGATGTGCAAAAGGTAAGAACATTAAGAAGGCTTTCCCAAGCAGTGAAAGCAAGGCCAAAGATATCCTGGAAATCATCCACTCAGATGTATGTGGTCCTATGTCATCCAGTTCTCTTAGTGGGTATGTTTACTATGTCTCATTTATTGATGACTTCTCCAGGAAGACTTGGGTATACTTCTTGAAGAAAAAAGATGAGGTGTTTGATAAGTTCAAGGAGTTCAAAACCTTGATGGAGAATCAGACTGACAAGAAGATCATAACATTCAGATCCGACAATGGTGGAGAATTCACCTCAGGTGACTTCAAGAAGCTTTGTAGTGATTCAGGGATTAAGAGGGAGTTGACTGCTCCTTATAATCCTCAACAAAATGGAGTTGCAGAAAGGAAGAATAAAACTGTCATGGAAGCAGTAAGGGCAATGCTGCATGACCAGGATCTACCTATGCATCTATGGGAAGAAGCAGCTAGAACAACTGTATATGTGCAGAACAGAACACCCCACAAGATATTGGACAACAAGACACCAGAAGAGGTCTTTTCTGGTAAGAAACCTGAAGTCAGCCATCTCTGAATATTTGGTTTTCTAGTATACACTCATGTCCCAAATAAAAAGAGGACTAAACTAGATCCTTCAGGAAAGAAGGGTATCTTTGTGGGTTACAGTGAAAGCTCAAAGGCTTACAGAATATATTTTCCAAGGTTCAAGAAGATTGATGTCAGCAGGGATGTAACATTTGATGAAAACTCAGCATTCATCAAATCAAGGAAGGAACCTATCGAAGCTTATGAAGAACCTAAGGAAACTAGATTTCAAGACACTACCATGACTGAAGCAGTTCCAGAAGTTGTTCGTGAGTTTGAAGATCCACAAGAACCTGTAAATCCACCCCGTGAGGATAACTCTCACAAGAGGAAACCTGCATGGGCTAGAGAGTTCATTCAAGATGCAGAAGGATTTGGCATTCCAGAAGAAGAACATAGAGCAAAGAAGAGAACCAGATCACATACTAGCTATGTTGCTTTACTCTGCGACTTTATGAACAAAAATCCTTCCAGTTATGAAGAAGCAGCGGAAAACAAATAATGGAAGGATACCATGGTTGAGGAATACCAATCAATAATGAAGAATGATGTTTGGGATGTTGTCCCAAGACCTAAAGAGAAGTCTGTTGTGACTTCCAAATGGATTTACAAAATCAAGCATGCTGCAGATGGCAGTGTAGAGAAATACAAGGCAAGATTCGTAGCTCGTGGCTTCTCTCAAAAAGAGGGAATAGATTATGAAGAAAATTTTGCACCTGTAGCCAGGTATACTTCCATCAGAACAGTACTTGCCCTGGTTGCAGCTATGAAATGGAAAATACACCAGATGGATGTCAAGACTGCTTTCTTGAATGGTGTAGTTGAAGAGGAAGTATATGTGGAGTAGCCACTCAGTTTTGAAATACATGACATGGAGTCATATGTGTGCAGATTGAAGAAATCCTTGTATGGCTTGAAACAAGCTCCCAGAACTTGGTATGGTAGGATGGACAGTTTTCTATCTAGTTTGGGGTTTACAAAGAGTAAAGCGGATTCCAACCTTTACTACAAGATTGAGGAAGGGAATCCTGTGATTCTACTCCTGTATGTGGATGACTTATTTGTAATAGGAGATGACGAATTGAATGCAGATACTAAGAGGAATCTTGCTGCTGAATTCGATATGAAAGATTTGGGAATGATGCACTATTTCCTAGGTATGGAGGTATGGCAGAGTGCAGGTGGGATCTTCCTTGGTCAAGGGAAGTACACAGTAGATATCCTAAAGAGATTTTGGATGATGGATTGCAAGGCCATGGCCACACCTATGGCATCGAATCTGAAGCTTCTATGTGATGCTTCATCTGAGCCGGTTGATGTCTCTATGTATCGTCAGATGATTGGGTCCTTGATGTACCTGACGAACACGAGACCAGACATTTGCTTTGCTGTGAACACATTGAATCAGTTCCTGACAGATCCGAGGAGTGTTCACCTGATTGTTGTAAAGCATGTTCTGAGGTACCTGAAGGGTACAGTGGATTATGGGATCAAGTATGAAGCGAATCAAAAGTTTAACCTGCAGGGTTATGTTGATTCAGATTGGGCTAGCAGTGCTGCATATAGGAAGAGCACATCTGGGTGCTGCTTCGGTATGGGATCAGGTGTGATTTCTTGGTTTAGCAGGAAGCAGTCCTGCGTAGCACTGAGTACAACTGAGGCAGAGTATGTTGCAGCCTGTTCAGCTAGTTGTGAGGCAGTATGGCTACGGAAGCTACTGTCTGAGTTATTTGATCTCTCGTTGGATGCTACTGGTATCTTTTGTGATAACCAGAGTTGTGTGAAGCTATCCAAGAACCCAGTGTTTCATGACAAGTCGAAACACATAGAGATCAAGTATCACTATATCGGGGATATGGTGCAGAGAGGAGCTGTGAAGCTCCTGTATGTTGCGAGGGACGAGCAGATTGCAGATGTGTTGATGAAGCCACTAGCCAGGGTGAAGTTCGAGTACTTCAGGGAGAGGCTTGGTGTTCTTCAGATCGAGGACACTTCGAGGAAGAAGTGATGGACACATTTGTTGAAGCCATTCCAAGCATGTTGGAAGGAGGATCCTTCACATGGGTGTGGATGTAAGCACTGGATGATGAACATCAGGATGATGTTCTGGTTTCTGCTTTGTATGATCAGTTGGATCATTTTTATATGTATGCATCATGTTGGATGTTGGATATGATCAGTTGGATCATTTATATGTATATGTATGTACGCATCATGTTGGATGTTGGATATGATCAGTTGGATCATTTATATGTATATGTATGTACGCATCATGTTGGATGCTGGATATGATCAGTTGGATCATTTATATGTATATGTATGTACGCATCATGTTGGATGCTGGATATGATCAGTAGGATCATTTGTATGTATTTTGTATGCATCATGTTGGATGCTTGGACCATGTATCTGTATATGTATCAGGTGGATACATTGTATGATCAGGTGGATCATGTTTGGTGATATGTATCATGTATTTGTATTTGTATAAGGTGGATAAATTGTATGATCAGGTGGATAATGTATGATGATATGTATCAGGTATATACTTGGTATGCATCAGGTAGATGCATTATATGATCAGGATGATCGTGGATGACGAGCTTCAGGATGTTGCTCCAGATGACATGCAGCAGGATGTTGCAGTGATGATGATCAGGATGATCATATGTACATCAGGATGATGTATGGTGAGTATCAGGTTGATACTCTATGGCCGTGGATCGGGTTGTGCATATGAGCATATAATTTGGCCCTGGGAGATTTGTAGATAGTCTTTCGAGGTTTTGCCTATGGCATGTAATTCGTGCCCTGGGATATCTGGCAAATGCTCTTTCGAGGTTTTGCTCTGGGAGGACATATAATTTGGCCCTGGGAGATCTGCAGATAGTCTTTCAAGGTTTTTCTTATGGCATGTAATTCGTGCCCTGGGATATCTGGCGGATGCTCTTTCGAGGTTTTGTCCTATGGAATATAATCTGTCCCTGGGAGATCCGATAGGTTGGGCTGTGTGCCCGTAATAAGTCCTGGGATGCTCTTGCTAGGTTTTGCCATGACCACATATAATCTATCCCCGAGAGATCCTATAGGTAGAGATGTGTGCTCGTAACAGCCTGGGATGCTCTTGCGAGGTTTTGTGGTGACCACATATAATCTGTCCCTGGGAGATCCTATAGGTAGAGCTGCATGCTCGTAACATCTTGGGGTTCTCTTGCAAGGTTTTGTGGTGAGGTCACATATTATATGGCCCTGGGAGATCCTATAGGTAGAGCCGTGTGCTCGTAACAGCGTGGGATGCTCTTTCGAGGTTTTGTGACGCATGTAATAAGTCCTGAGGATTCCACAGTATGGCCAGTGATGACGAAGACCTGCAGGTAGTGGGCCTACATCCAGTATGAAAAAGGACTGGTTCTGTAGAACTTCCTATGACGAGTAGAGTCAAAGATTGGTTGAGATAGCAGCAGCAGTGACGATGACGATGACGATGCATCGATGATGGTCCCAAGAAAAAGACTTGTCTAGCAAATCTGTGTCTAGAAATACCTTCCTAGTTAAGAGGGAGTGTTGATGTATATGTAACTTCGGAATGTATTTCATCTATGTATTTCATATATATTTATTGTACCCTTATTAGAGATGTGTTATTCCTCTATAAGGAAGTGTCTTCATGTGGATTGACAAGTGTCGCAAGTGTGTGTACTTGCCAATGGGTTATTAGACCACCATGTGGGGTTGGCCCTGAATTATATATATTATAATGTGGATGTACCTAGCTAGACAAGTCAGACCCATAAGGTCACTGGGCAAACAGATTAGTATAAATAGAGATCAGGTGATCTCTATTTAGATCACTCGAAAAAGTATCTCACTGTCACTCAGAAAGTGGCGCACTAGTGAGGAGGAGGATCATCTGCTACTAGGAGACTATCTCAGTGTATTTTGGTTGTACTTTGGTTGAGCCATTACTCTCTCTATCTCTGAGGAAGTTGTGGAGTTTTTCACCTTAGGGTTTTCCCCACGGAAATTCTGTGTCTCTTGTCTCTCATGCTTATTGTGATTGTCATGCATTGATATACTGTATATGTTATTCTCTCAGTAAAGATCCTAGAATATTGTGAATTAATGCTCAAAATTTAACATATCCAATGAGTTTGAAATTTTCTAAGGTTGAATACAAAATACCAAAGTCTTTTGTTCCACTTACATACCTCATAATTCTTTTTCCTACTTTCCAATGTGATTATTTTGGTGTCTCCATGAATCTTGAGATTAAGCTGACTCCATACATGATGTCTGTCCTTATCACTGTAAGATACATAAGGCTTCCAACAAGCCTCTTAAACAACGTAGGATCTACATTGGATCCATCATCATCCTTGCTCAATTTCAAACATGTTATCACTGGTGTTGGAGTTGTCTTACAGTTTAGCATCTTAAATCTATTCAAGATATCACCTGCATATTTCGACTGAGACATAAATATCCCATTTTCAGTCTGTTGGACTTCAATTCCCAAAAAATACTTCATAAGCCCCAAATTAGTCATTTCAAATTAACTTTTCATGACTGTTCTAAATTCTTCTATGCCAAAATCACCAGTAAATATTAAATCATCTACATACAAGCAGGCGATTAGCTTATTACCTTGCTTGTTGATTTTTGTGTACAGCGTTGGCTCATATTCAATTCTGTGAAATCCATTCTGAATGAGGTAAGAGTCAATGCGACTGTACCAAGCTCGCGGAGCTTGCTTCAAACCATAGAGTACCTTTTTCAGTCTGTATACTCTATGTCCTTGTCCTGGAACTTCATAGCCTTGTGGCTACTCCACGTATACTTCTTCATCCAAGTAACCATTTAAGAATGCAGACTTAACATCCATTTGGTAAACGGACCATTTCTTTTGTGCTGCGATGGCCAGAACTGTTCTGATAGTGTCCATTCGCGCTACAGGTGCAAAATTTTCATTGAAGTCTATGCCAGGTTGCTATGTAAATCCTCTTGATACCAATCTTTCCTTGTGCTTCTGCACATTTCCATCAGCATCTTGCTTGGTCTTATAAATCCATTTCCTGCTTATCACATCCTTGTCGATAGGAACATCGACTGATTCCCATGTTTGATTCTTCTTAATGCATTCAATTTCTTCATCCATGGCTTGTGCCCAGACTTTATCTTCTACAGCTTCTTCAAATGTTAGCGGATCATTAACTTGAGAAAATAATGCAAAAACTGAGAATGAATTGGGTGTACGAGTCTCATATCTCACGCAGACTTCTTGTCTTCGTCGGAGTTGCTGGTGTCGAACTCTGCGAACTGCTTGATGGAGTTTGTTGCGCTCTTGGTGTGCTTGTCGGAGTAACTTGAGCTTGGAATGATGTTGGAGTACCTTGTGCTAAAACATGTCGCACTGTCCTGGGGGTAGACGAAGCTGCAACATTCTGATTTACATGCGGTGTCTCAACCACATCTTTTGCGATGTCATCATGTTCAATATGTGACATGATTTTAATATTCTTCTCTATGGTTCCATCCCATGCTTCATTTTCTACACACTGAACATCTCGACTGACCATAACTTTTCTTGCTACAGGATCATACAACTTGTATGCTTTTGCGTCTTTAGAATAACCAATAAAAATGAATTTCTATCCTTTATTGTCTAATTTCCTTCTTAACTCATCTGGAACATGTGCGTATGCTACACAACCAAAAAATTTTAAATGTGAAACACTATGTTTCATACCTGTCCATGCTTCTTGCAGAAATTTGTTCTTCATGCTCTTTGTCGGACATCGATTCGAGATGTATATAGCAGTTGCGACTGCCTCAGCCCAGTATTCATTCGATAGATGTGCAGCTGCTAACATACTGCGCGCCATCTCCATAATGGTTCTGTTTTTCTTCTTTGCGATGCCATTTTTCCGCAGTGTGTACCGCGCAGTGAACTTCCTGTGTATGCCATGATTTTTACAAAAGTTTAAGAAATCATTTGAAGCATACTCACCACCTCTATCTATTCTTAATATCTTGATGCTATAACCACTTTGTTTCTTCATGAGTGCTTGGAACTACTAAAAACAACCAAATGCGTCAAATTTATGTTTTAGAAAACGGAACCATGTTTTTCTTGTGAAATCATCAATAAATGTGAGAAGATAAGTGCATCCTCCCATGGACGGTGTTTGCATCGGTCCATAAATATCAGAGTGCACAATTTCAAGTGG
Organism: Larix kaempferi; assembly: GCA_027924585.1. Taxonomy (NCBI): domain Eukaryota; kingdom Viridiplantae; phylum Streptophyta; class Pinopsida; order Pinales; family Pinaceae; genus Larix; species Larix kaempferi. Next base: position 1,556,155 of record BSBM01000709.1, on the reverse strand, counting down.
TGTGCGAGCTCTGTATGACTTTCTGACTGGAAAAGTCTGTCTGTATTGTTTTCCAAAAATGCAATCTTCACAAATTCTCTCTGGATTTTCAATCAATGGCAATCCTTTCACCATGTCCTTCATGTGTAGTATCTTCAGCCCACCAAAATTCAGATGTCCAAATCTGAAGTTCCATAACTAGGATTCATCATTTATTTCTGTCTGAAACGCAGCTTGCATTGCGCTGTCTTTTTCTTCCTTGTCACAGTGAATGTCTACTCCTTTGCTTTATGCTTTGAACGGAATTCCAGAATTTTCATTCTGACTTGTATGGACAGCTTGAGTTGTTTTTCCTTTTATAATTGGTGTTATCCTCAAAGAAAACAAGCGATTGCTTGTCATCTGTACTTCGGCTATCAACTTATTGCTTGGATATATGTCTTTGATCAGACAACGCTTTCCTATCATATGGATTCTGTAACCTTTTTCCATCAGTTGTCCAGTGCTCATCAAATTATGCTTCAAACCTTGACCATAATAAACATCAGGCATAAATTCCTGCTCCCCCTGTTTGGTTAGAATATCAACAGTACCCTTACCGAAAACAGTGACTTGAAAATTATTTCCAAGTGTGACATCAGTTTGGACTGATTTATCTAGACTAGAAAATAGATTTAAATTACCAGTCATATGATTGCTACAACCTGAGTCTAAATACCATATTTCATTTGGACTTTCTTGGACATCATTGCATTCAAGTGGAGATGCACATGCTAAGAACAGTGAGTTGTTCGAAGTGTTGTTGCTGCTTGACTGAGCTTCACCTTGATTTCCTTGGTCATACTACTTCTTCCTACATTCCTATGCGAAGTGTCCAAACCTTTTACAGTAACGACATTGAATTTTCGATTTATCATACCTTTTCCCACTTGGCTGACTGGGCATCTGATTCTGACCTCTACCAACGACATGTGGAGGGCTGCTGCTGCGACCTCCTCTGAAAGAACTTCGACCTCTGCCTCTAGAGTTTGATCTTCCTCTACCTCTTCCATGGCCTATGGATGACTGTGCTGTGAATGCACCTTCCAACGATGTATCTGAACTGCTAATTCTATGTTCATGATTGAGTAATGAGGCTTGCAACTCATCAATAGTAAATGTGGACAGGTCTTTGTTTTCCTCCAGGGTCACAACTAAAGATTCAAATTTCTTTGGAAGAACTCTGAGAAATTTCTCAACAACCCTATGGTCACCTAGAGTTTCTCCATGAGATTTTATTTGATTAACCAGACCAATAACGCGAGTGTAGAATGATTCTGCTAACTCTGTATTTTTCATCGACATAGATTCAAAATCTCTTCTAAGAATTTGAAGTTTCATAGTCTTTACCTTGTTTAAACCTTGATATGATGTTTCCAGCGTGTTCCACGCTTCCTTAGTTGACTCCGCTACTGCTACTCTTGGGAGTATTGATTCATGTGTCGCTTGATGTATGTGGAACAACTCTTTTCCATCTTTCTTCCTCTATTCCTTCAGAACATCCTTCTCAGCTTGTGTGAGATTGTTATATGCTGCTAAATCTGTTGGTTCTGGATAACCATGCTGGACTATTTCCCATACATCTTGACCTTTAAACAAAGCTTTCATAGTTAGCGACCAATATTCATAATTTTTTCCTGAAAATATTGGAGTTCGCAAATTACCCAAAGTGGAAGCCATCGCTTTTCCTTTTCAGATAGAATTATTACTTTACGTAAACCTTGCTCTGATACCAGATCAAGGGAAAAGCACACCGCAACACCGCACAGTCAATTTAAAAATTAACTGCGCAGTAAACAATTCTTTTCTTCTGCTGGAAACCCCAACTTAGCGAAAGAATTTCACTTGGCTGGCACAAATTGAATCGCACTAAATTTGATTTGCACCAAATTTAATTCGCAATAAATTGATTTCGCACTTTATGCGAAACTCAAACTTAAGCGATATGCTTAACTTTATGAAAAGCAATCCTTTGCAGACTTCTTGACATGAAGATATCTTTTACTTCGGGTAACTTCGTAACTTTGCAGCGGACTTGTTGACATCGACAAACCCACTCTTCAACAAACTATACCGTGAAATACTTGGAATTCTTAATTTCTTTTAGTGAAAGTAAATATAAACAACATTTAAGCAGATGAATATACATCTCCTATATCTCTGTATAAACTTCTAAGATTGATTTATATTTATACATAAACTTGGGATCGCTAGCTTTCGCTGAATAAATACTATGAAGAGTACACGAAGCCTTATGAGAGACTATCGATGCACATTTACCTGGTAATTACATTTCTCCAACAAGATCTACTACTCGTTTTGAAAACGTGTCCTTATAGATTCACGGTAGATCTGGTTGTAAGGGAAAATAATTTAAATTTTGTGCATTAAAACAATCGGAGTTATTTATCGTAAGGTTTATAGTCGACCATAATCGTTTAAAAAAAAAAGAGTTGATATTATAAGCATTGAAATGGTATAAAAACTAGTTAAATAGAAGATTACCTTATGGAAAAGTATGGAAGAATACATTTCTACATATAGAATTGCTATATGAAAATTCCATATTGTTTTGAATATATTTTTAATATTAAACCACATTCACCACAATTGAACCTACGTCGTGGGGAATTATCCAAATCAGAGTGTCTCGGTCGTGAGATTTACCGAGGAGAGGTATAACTTCTTGTGGGAAATTTCTTCACTAAAACTGAACCGACGAACACAGTCTCTATAGGGTTATAATTCCTTGGTGTCGATTGCTGCTACCTCAAATCTTGGGTTGAGATGATAGACCACGAGTCTTTTCCATATGGTTTCCATTGTAATGCTTCCTTAATGAAGAATTAGTTACATATTTGATTCAATGCATGGGACTTTAGGTGCAGGAATATATAAAACCAAATATCTGTACTCTATCATGGAAAATGCAGAAGCAGTCATCTTTGGTGATTATATTATGCAATGTATGTAGGAGACAAATTGCATAGTGTGCCCCGTCGATAGATCTATCGACAACGCCCTTAGAGAAGAGCCTTGTGAGGGTATAATATTACAAACCATAAAATAAACTCCGATTGCAAGTACTTAGATTTGACTTGATCTCGAATGTTTGAAGAAGATTAATATAGTACACTATGGTTCAAGTTGTTTTGGATCTAGAAGTGATTAGGGTGTTTATGATCATAAAGAACTGGAATTTATGCACCGTGGAGCCGCTTATCCATTGTCTAAATTATAGGAGAACTCCTGGAGTTCATTGCACTGAACATCTGGAGATCTTATGCCAGTCGATTAGCTTAGTGAGGGAGTTCTTACATTGTTGGATTCTGAGGAATTCCTGGAGGTTTGTTGGACCACTGCATAATGATACCAACATTTCCACACTTGAGAACTCTCCTGTGAGGATTGTGGCGAGAGATCAACTTTCTCTCCTCGCCACCACTCCGATGTTCCATAATTATTTTCCAGGTGATAATCTATGTGACTGGTAAGTGCCCCTAAACAAACCATAACAATCAAATTTGGTCACCATTTAAACCCTTGAGCCAGATAACAATCAATGTGGGAGATAACTATGTGTCAACACCAGAAATCGTGTGGGAATTGCTGGTTGGGTAGCGATATCTGTAGAGCTCGATATCTGGTAGTGATATTAATTGCATCCCAAGCGATAGGTGAAACTGCGTGTTGCATGGGTGCTTAATCGGTGGATCAAACTTTATTGATGAAACTGCTAAATGAGGCTCGGAGTGACACTCGATCCCGTAGATAGGATATGGATAATGGCTTAGACTAATTGACATTTATGAAATGAACCGTGTTGATCAATTAAAAAAATGATTGTTTTCAAAACCCTGGAGATAGTTAAAGATTTGGCACTCGAGTGTAAATTATTGCAAAAAAAAAATTGTCGTTATTTATATTTATCAGAGATAAAGTTTATTTTATCATCTCGAAATGGGAAGTGAAAGATGGGATAGTGAATTTTTGTCCCTTTTTTTTTATATTTCACAGAATTATAGTTTATTTTACTATTGTCAAAATGGGAAGTGATAATATGGGTGACTGGAATAGGAACGTAAAGAAATTTTGTCATTGTTTATATCTTATAGACTTGTAGAATATCCTATCATTTTGAAATGGAAACGGAAAAGATGGGTTATCAAAATGAAAACATAAAGGAATTTGTTATTGTTTGTATTTCACAGGAATATAGTTATTTTATCATTTTGAAGTGAAAAGTGAAAGGAATTATGATTGGAATGAAGACTTAAAAGAATTTGTCATTATTTATATTTATAAAAATATAGCTTATTTTTATAGCATGTTATGAACCCATGTCAATCATTTTCTTTCTTTGTTAGTTTATTGTTCTTGGACGCATATGCTTTCTAAGTCACCCCATGAGTATATTGTATTATCTCCCACATTGTTAGTATATTGTTGTTAGACGCATATGCTTTGTAAGTCATCCCATTATTATATTGTATTATCCCATATTCATGGGTAATAATAGTTGTTTAGTTTAGACTTAGTATATAAGTATGTGTTGAGGCCAATGAAGGCATCCACGAGTTATTTGTATTGAGCTTGCTCAAGGGAGGTTTCCCCTTTAAAGTGGCCCGCGATCAATAAATCCCTTTTGTGTTCTGCTATTTATGATATATTGTGCATTTTTATCATTTAATTGCTAGAGGTTCCTCACATCTCGTATCATAAAAGTTTCTTGAGCTCGCTAGGTGGAATTTTTGCCAAATTTTTTTCGTAGTGGCTTTCAGGCGCCGTGATTATTGCAACAGTTTTTTTTTTTTTTGCATCTGTATTGTTCCTTTCAATTGCAGGTCCGGATCCGGGAATTATAGCTATCCGCTTAATTGTGAGAAGCACTTGGAAATAGCCCTAAAACTCATTCTAAGGAGTACCACAGGAACCCTGAAGTAGTTGTCCCATTGAGAGAATATACAATGAAAAAGGAAATGGTCCCTACCTGATTGACTAGTTCCCACCTGTGAGGTAAACCAAGAGCTATTGTTTGTGGCAAAGCAGTTATCAATTTTGCCTGACCCATGGAGTGAGGAGTACTTCCCCAATACGCAAGCCATTAGACATCATTGGTAGCCAAGTGAATCCCCTGAACCTTTAGGAAGTCTAGCATATGTGGGGTCCATATCTATTTCTAGTTGATAAATAGAAGATTACATGTCCCGAGCCGTTGCAGATTACATCTGTCTCGAGCCATATATTCTTTGTTTTAGCTCCATCTCCCTTGAAAATTCACTGGAACCCCTACACTTCCATTCTGCATATTTCCTTCCTGAAGACCCTATCCCAAATTCTACTTCCCGAAACCAAAAATCCCACATCTGTCTATTTTTAGGGTTTTCCATAACTTCCTCGATTTTCACCCAATCACCTTCAAATGTTTCCATAGTGTTCATTTCTTAATTCTGCTTCTTTGTCCCTCTTTGAAAAAATTTCTCATTCTTTCACCCCGCTTCTGAAATCCCCATTTTCTCCTTTTCTGTCCATTAGAAAGTGTCAAAAACCTAGTCAAACCCCCATTACCCATCAAATTTTTTCCCAAATACAAATTTTCCTTTACTAAAGAAGTTTTTGTTTTTGTTTTTCTACCCATTCAAATAAAATAAAATAAAAAAATACTGGTTATGGTTGTCACTCGTACAAGAGAAAAAAACATGTAGGAAGAACTTGCAGCCCTCAAAAACAAACTCCAAGATCTGGGTGAAAAATATTTCAGCCTCCATCTTTAGCATTCAACCATGAACAATAGACGACAGGTAGAGTCTTCTGGGGACACTATGTTCTCTTCTTCCAACAATTTTCATGGGCCGAAGCTTGATTTTCCTCGCTTCAATTGTGATGATCCGTCTGGATGGATATACTGGGCAGAACAACATTTCAATCTGCATAATACTTTTGATGTCAACAAAGTTCCACTTGCATCCTTTCATTTGGAACATGAAGCCCTTCAATGGTACCATTGGTACATCAAGGCTCATGAAGAGCCAAAATAGATAGATTTTTTCCAACTCCTTTTGCAACAATTTGGTCCTAGTGCTTTTGATAACTTCATAGGAGTACTCACTAAACTTCGCCAAATTGACACTGTGAGAGAGTATCAGACATGATTTGAGAAACTGGCCAATCACACAGAAGGATTTCCTGATGAATTCTACATGAGTTGTTTTGTCACTGGTTTGAAGGATGTAATCCGATATGAAGTTAAAATGTTTTGTCCCAGCAAAATGATGGAATCCCTAGGGTTGGATAAGTTGGCGGAGTACAAGATCACATCCCAACAATGCTCCAAATCCACTTTTGTTCCATTCATAAATATGGTTTCTCAATGACCTCTGATCACACCAGCTCCTAGAGCAACTCCTATCAAGCATTTGTCTGAAGCAAATATGGGGGAACATAGATAAAAAGGTATTTCTTATAATTGTGATGGGAAATTTACTCAAGGATATATATGTGTTGAGCAAAAACTCTATCTTTTGTATGTGGATTCTCTGTCTACAACTGAAATTGGTGAAGAATATCCAGATACAATAGATGATTAGGTCGACATTCAGCAGCCTCCTGTTGACCCTACTTAGGATGACCACCCATAGATATCTCTCCATGCTTTAGATGGATTCACCACCCCACAAACAATGCAGGTCAAGGGTTACTTCAAGAAGCTCCCTTTTAAAATACTCATTGATTCTGGTAGCACTCATAACTTCATTGACCCTTGGATCGTCAAATAGGTTGATTGTTTTGTCTATTCTTGCTCCAAATTTGAAGTCATGATTTCCAATGGGGGAACCTTTCCTTGCAAAAGGAAGTGTCGCAATGTGCGTGTCTCTATTGGATATTATAACCTGCGCTCCAACATGTTTGCTTTTCCCTTAGGAATATGTGATGTGGTTTTGGGCGCTCAATGGTTATGCACACTTGGCCCCATCTTATTTGATTTTTTTTATTACAGAGAAAAACTTCCTATGGCTTGGGGTAGACCACAATAGACAAATGAATACAAAAAATCAACTCAATTCTCAATGCATGCTATATAAATGTAAATGCTAAAAAGTGGAATAAAAGACCAACCTTCAACCAGACATTTGATGTACATCCCCGTTGAGATTTCCAATTACCACACTTGAACCTGCAGCTTAGTTTCAACAATAAACACAAGCAAGTGCATATGATATATGAAAGTTTTCAGCATAAACAATAGCATAGTCCATTATATATGTAAGCAAATGCACCCAATAATAATAAAACATTCACAACATCAATTGGATGAGAAAATGAGTATTTCTATTAATGTGAACAAGAAGTACATGATACAATCTCTTGCCGGCAACTCATCTGAACCAAGAACTAGGTCCCTCCACTTGTGCCTCCACCACTTCAATCCCCCATGCAATGGAAAAATCACGAGTAAAGGAATGAGTTATTCACAAGATGGAAGACTTTGGTAGGTGAACATAAAGGGTTCACAACAACTAGGATCAATGGATGTAAACTCAAGCTATGGCAAAAATCCAATAGAGTTTCGATGCTCTCTCCTTTTCCTCCTTCCATTCACCATAAGAGATCAATAAATAACCCTTGAAAGGTAGGTGAAAGGTCGAATCGAGTCGTTCGGGATACATGGAGGCCCAAAGGTCATAATGGCCGCGTTTTGGAGTGAAAAATAGAGTTTTTACTATTATTTAACAAAAATTCGATGTACACTGGTTGTTTTGATGCATCTTGCATATACGCAATGTGTAATGAAGTAGCTCGCGTACAGGAGGAAAAATAGGAAAAAATGGGTCCAATGGAAACCACGAGTATGGTTTTGAGTCTATAAATAGGTAGTGGAAACCAAAGAGTATAAATGCTCACAAGTTGGAAAAATATGCTGTAACAGATCCCCCCTAATGTGTGAGGTCAAAGAAGGTACTTCGATGGCCGAAATACATTATGAATTGTAGAAGTGGAGTTATGGAGACACAAATGGAAGGAGTATCCCACTCGTCATAATACAATGATATCTCTGAATACATACTGGTACAATACACAACAATATGATACAATGGCCATGAAATAGGCAGTATATAATGAATACATGTCACGAGTGGTCATAGCCATGACCCAATATACAGTAAGATATGGTCTCCTGCTAAAGAGGAAACAACTGATGCAAACTGAAGGTACAAACGACTGATGTATGAGACTGATCTCTCATGAGTATAATCATGATCACCAGTAGCATACTGAATGCCACTGAAGTTTGAGGTCTTCTACACAAATCATCTACGGTGCATGCTTTATTAAGCGAATAAAGTTGTTGATGTCGAGCCTGATGTGGCATTCACTGATTACTGGTCATTGATGTATACCATTAACAGACACGAGATAACCTACCAATAATTAAAATGGGAATCAAGGCACATAGTACATTCACCAAGTGTGAATAGAGGTGTTGAGTATGAACACTTGATGAATCCATCGATCATGGGACATTGATGAATTCCCAATCTATCGATGGTGAGAGAACCTACCACTAATGACCGCAAGCTTCAAGGTACTCAACGGACTCTAAGTCTCGATTCCAGAATAAATGAGTTGAAGTCGACGGAATGAGACTCGTTGGAATGAGGGCTTTAATGGATCCCCCATCAACCAACATGAGGTAGCAGCTATGCTGAAAGATTTGGAAGAAATCATACTAACAGATCGAACTGTAAGGGATGGACGACATGCAATAGTCAAGAGGTATGAGGAGTGGCCGAATCTGGTTTCAATACTTCCTTTGAACAAGAGCATGAGTAGATGGATAGACTCAGGATACATAGACTCAAGTACTAGATGATAATAATACTTTGTGACGTTGGAGGAATCAACAAAGGCTCCACAATGATTGGAAGCTTAACTAGTCGATGGAGTAATATCTGAGAAACGAGTATAGCTCCTAAGGTCCTACTGATGTCCCCACTCATGATGAATGGATTGGAGATGAATGCTATGTTCAAAGGCGACACAGAAACTACCAATAAGAGGTAGTACAGGTTTTCTCGTACAACTTTTTCAGTAAATGATTTTTCATTTATAGGAGTCGGAAAGTCAGAACGCCAAAATACCCAGCGTCAAAGAAAATACGACTCTAACTTCCGCATTTTGTAGTGCGGGTTTGGAAAGTCGGAAGTCGGCCATGCCCCTATTACTGCCAACTTCTTAGGATGATAACTTGCTCATCCTGAGTCCACTTTTGGAAAACTTGGTACCGTTAGAAATATATTAGCGAGCTCTATGCAATGGTGTGATCCTCTTCCACACTTGGGAACTATGAGCCTATAAATTTTCTAATCAAAATGCTTCCCCAAACTCCATAAATGCCTCTTTACCCCACTATCAAGATCTCTGGTAACACCCTGTAACATACCCCTTTTTGCTGAAAAACACTTTATGTTGGAAACATTATGTTAAATTTTATTGTAAGGTTTTATATTGGACAAGTGTCCAAGGATGACTATAATTTGCACAATATTTTATTATTAAATAAATTAAATAGGAGACAAACACCTAAGGAGACTATTGAAAGAGTGTTTATTGACCCACTAAGTGGAATGGAATTTGGGGTAGAAGGCAATGGATAAGTGGCAGCATCATGATGAAACTAACTAGCTGTTGGTATGGGACAACTCCCTTGAAATGTGGTCATAGTGCCTCGAAAGATAGGACAGAAGCCTGAGGTTCATTTATTGAAAATTGACCATTAAAGACCTAGGCAGTCTATATAAGAGCCATAGAATTATGAACTGAGGTTCATCACTTTTCCCGACAAGGAAATTTATCTCGGGGTTTTGCTGTGCTTGCACCCAAGAGATTCAATGAAGGGATATGTTGAGTTTTTTATTATGGTATAAATCTGCCTGTTATACTGCTGAGTGCAGAAGTTACATTATTGCGTGCAGAAGTTACATTGTTGAGTGTAGAAGTTATACTATTGAGTGCAGAAGTTACATTACTCAGTACCTTGCTTCTACAAAAAACATTCTACCTAGTGGTTTAGTGAATAGGCTCAGTGGTCCAAACGAGGCAAGTAGATTGGATTCTTCTTCTGGAGAAGGTTGGGAGGAACAAGCCTCCTTGGGTGTTTGTCGGACCTATCTACAGTTATAGGTTCTACTTGTCTTTTTTTATTTTAAGTAGTTAAATTATTATCTGCAGATATTGATTTAGTGTTTATAAGTTATCATCATACAGATGCATTTGTTTTAGTTTCTCACCTGGTCAGGTTTTTGCGTAATAATGATTAAGCAAAGAAATGAATGAATAAATATCTTCTCTACATTTTTTCCCATACTGTTTTTCTGTATCGTACTCTAGTACAGAGAAGGAGATTAAAATAGATAAATGATAGGAAGATTTCCAAATTATTGAATAGAATAGCACTGTTGTATTTTATTTATACTTCTTATCAGTTATATTCTGTAATATAAAAATGTTTAGACACAGGAATTAAAATCAGCATTTCATAATACTAGCATTACAATATTTCCTATTACATAGTAATGTAAGTAAATATTTCATCTCTGTACAAAAACCTAGGGTCTGCATTTTAAGTCATTCATTTATTTTCAAATAGTATAGTATTATATTTTCATTTTATTACTTCTATTAACCTTTATAAAAATTATAACATCTGTAAAATAAACTTAACAACAGATACAACATTTTATTTTATTATTTTCCACTTCTGACAGAATTAGAAAAATCTAGGGTTTTATGTTTTCTTTAAATCTTGCAGAGACCTCTACTTATTTCTTGCATTATATTTTATTTTAAAATGTCAAAACAACTACTATATTTCACATTCGAAGTAACTAACAGGTCAAATGGAGAAACCAGAACTGGTTAACTTGTATCATCTTTGTCATAAAAACTTCTTAAATTTAGAATAAGTCTAATTGAACGAATATCCTCATATCATCAAAATCCTTATTTCCCATACTTCTTTATTTTAGAAATCATTTCAACATCATAGTATAGTCATGAGAATATTTATCACATGCATTGCTTAAACTAAAACGAATGAATATCTCAACATTTATACCTGTCAGTAGTATCGTTTCCTATCTTAAACAAAGTTTGCAGACATCTACAGATTTCGGATTTAGACCCTAAGGTGGTCAAATAGCCAGCTTTTGGATAAGCCCTTAAATTATAAAATTATCAACTCTATGGCCGAACCCTTACAACCAATTTACTAACTCAGTTATTACTAGATTGTTTATAGGTTAAGTAAACAGAAACAACATCATAGATTCCATTCATAAACATTAACTGCAACAAAACCATAAACACATGAAGCTAGATTTCCATTTCCAAATTCATTTTTTGAACCGAATAACTTAGGGTTTCAATTTTTCAAAACAAACAGTGAGTCTTGGATCACGGCCATCATCAAAATCGACAGACGATGACAACCTTTAAACACTTAACATAATTCCAAATACGATGTAAAACTAAGGGCCGAACCCGTTATCATTATCCAGGAGTCGAGGGTCAAAAACCGTGACAACGAGTATTACATTTCAATAGACAACAAACTGTAGAACACATCATAGGAGTAGGATGAGCAATCCGTTCTCCCTACGCTAGTTTGGTAGAATGTAAGATTTTGCAACAGCAACCACATCTCCAGAAAAATCGAAGGCTTCGACCAATTTTTTTTTAGCATCAAACAGTGGCTAGGAGAACCCACAAGAGAAGCACCGAGACTTACCACTTACACGCTGAAGTTCCCATTCAACTAGAGCTTAAAACCTTGTAAATATCAGAACCTTCCACGAAAGCAAAAAGGGTTAAACATATCCCAAAAACTAAACAAAATGTTTGCGTTGGCAACCATACGAAAGTTACATTCATAACATTACCTTGTGAACTAAACCGAAGGTTGCAAGGAGCATCTTATGCAACTAGTATGAATCCAGAGACACTCGCACTGTGAATGGAGAACCTAGTAACATTTATTTTTCGACAAGGGACTCAGCTCTTTAAAACCCTGAAGACCTTCAACCTTTTCCTGAAAATTGTGGTATTCATCATGAGGAAGGAGTCCTTGGAAACTAGCTTTGAGAACGAACAACACTACAACCGGCAGGAAATTTCTTGAGGCATTCAATCACCACAACACTGCAGTGGAAAAATCCACACCAGAGCTCCGCTCTTAAAAACATTCAACCTGTCACTGTGTTCATTTAGGGTTCATGATATTCGAACCGTGGGTAGCTCCCAAGTAACCCTTGCATTTAAAACGCTTATTTTCACTTTCCATCATACATTCCAACTTAGAAGGACACTAGGACGAGGGTGATGCAGCTCGACAACATAGGCGTTATCTTACAACTCTCTTGACGTGAATTTTGACACGTAGTCTGCTACTAAGATCTCCCACGAACGTGGTAGATGGGAGTGTATAATGCCCAGTCTAGTTTACAACAGTTGTCAACACTTATCCACTATGCCATTTAATATCCTATCATATAATGTGTTAGGGTGATTCCATGAAGATGGGTAACTCTTTTTGGCCAAATATGACGGTGAAAAAAAGAAATTTTACCCATGTATTAAATTGAAGCCCTCGAAACTCATACTTGCCACATGAATTTTGACATGCAGTTGAAAAACGAAATGTAGATAATTATGTTGGCTTTCAAATGATATTTTTTTCGAAATATACCAATGCCATAAATTGTGTCGAATTTTCATTTAATGAAACATGTGTACTTAAAAATTTAAAGACCAATTAACAAGTAGTTTGTGTGCGTGCACAATAAATTAATGTTAAAGTAATAATTTTAAAAAATGAAATATGTGAACATGATCTAGACAGAGTGCACTATGGCTTACATATTTTTCTTTTAATTTTTCTCGAAAAAATATATTTATTATTATTTTTTGAAACTTGCCAATGAATATTTAAGTCGCATTTTGCACACATGTGTGTGCGTGCATGAAATCTTTAGACTTTTTACATAATTTGCAAAACTAAAACTACCCTTTTAAAGAGGACACGTTTATCTGGGGCTTGTGTATTTTTTCAAATTTTTTGGATGTGTATTTTGAATTTTGTGGATTTATCTTTGAGCTCAATCGAAGTTGTCAGCATGGTTTCTTAGGGCAAGTTTTAGTAGAAATTTAAAAACAACAGACATAAGAAGATAAAAATTCATAAATTTTATATATCTAGATAGAGAATTCGTTGATGAATCTAATGGTATCAAGTCTGCTCATTAATGAGAATTTAATGACATGGTTTAACTCTATGGAAGGTAGACAAAACTTTCATTCTCCAGTGAAAAGGGCTCTCGACCTATTTTTTAAGCCCTCAATCGAGCTAAATACCTCGATTGAGGGTTTAACAACACCTCGATCGAGGGCCTAAAGTGAACCTTTTTATGTTTTTCAAAAGCTAGATCGAGCTTTTGCAAGCTTTTCAAAAGCTCGATCGAGCTTTTGCAAACTTTTCAAAAGCTCAATCGAGGGTTTTAAAACCCTCGATCGAGGTATTTTAAAACTCTCGATCGAGCTTTTAAAACCCTCGACCGATCTTTTAAAACCTCTATCGAGGGCTTGAAAATACCTCGATCGAGGGTTCAAAAAACAATTTTCTTAGCTTCCATCCACCAAAAATGGTGAACCACCATCGTGGAATCACCCGTTAGCTCTTGGATTATGATCGTAACCCTGTCATAGGTATATATTTTAATATAAGATATAAGATTACATTAAAGCATTGGACCCACCAGACATCGACCTTAGAGTCTAAAGTTCACATAGATGATCGCATACTCATACATTCCATTCTTTAAACAAGCCATAACTTCATACGTTTAAGTATTGCATAAAGTTTCTATGCTATAATATAAGGTATACATATAGTCTTCAGAAACCCTTTGTAAAATGAATTTAGTTCACACCTTGGGAAACTACATAATTATATATTTATAGTTCATCTATTATAAACCGCATGGCAAGATTTCATATAGTCCAGATGATTATAGGAATGCTTGTTACATTGCATTTTATCCTAAGTAACATAAGGTACATCATTCTTTGTACAACTAATTGCATTGGTACTTTATATCAAACTGTTGCTACGACTATCTAAGTTCATCATTTCAGTAAATATGGAACTGCAAACCAGGATTCACTTTAAATAACAAACTCTAAGTTCAGAATTTCACACCATTATATATCTATATCCATAGAGTACCTTAGAAAGCCTTGACAAAATCATTGACGACTAATTGAAAGCATATTTTAAAAACATACTGATATTATTGGATCTGATGTGTCACCCTTACCTGTAATCTGCAAAAGGGAAGGTTCTGAAGCTTTAGCATGAATTCTAAGTAAGCCTCGGGGTTACCCTTAGGACCCCTTGCGTCATCAAAAGAAGAACAACAGTTAGCACTTATAAACATCAATATTTGATTGAGCTTTGACATAGGTATTATAACAATACAACAGAGACAAGAAAAAGCTCTAGTAACATCTTAGAATAGATTTTAACTTCATTTTATGGCAAGGCACAAACATTACATCGAATGATAGTACAAACACTTTTTGTAGCATAACGACCAAGAAGCATTAATTTTATTTCCGCATAGTTAGTTTAATCATTAAATGCTACATTGAAAAATTTTAAATTTTTGGTAAATTTTGGGATGCTACATGTGGTATCAGAGCGCGAGTTCAAACTCTAGGCCTGAAATAGGCTCATGCACAAAAAAAAAACTCAAAAGTTTATGTTACTAACTTTTATTTTAATTTTGTTTCTGTACAGAACATATTGACGTTTAAATTTGCAGCTATGGATATACCAGAGGAATCAACAGAGGACAAGTCTCCTCGTAATGAGCATAATAATAATAATAATCATGAAGGAATATATGTTGAATTAAATAATCAATCTTCTGAACTGCTACGTACTGTAAAAGATTTAAAATATGAAATAAGGACTGTCAATGAAGAGAATGAACAAATTATGAAGGCTCAGGATGAGTTAAATCAGATTTTAAAGGAGAAATATCATAACAAGGAAAGAGGAAGGAAATCAGAAGCAAATTCTGATTCTGGTACAATGTCTCATAAACATAAGAGTAAGAAAGCAAAGAATGGTAAAAATAATAATTGCTCTTCATGTGAATCTGATCAAAGTAATTATAATTATGTTCATGACAGCAGTGACAGTGATTGTTGTTCTAAGAAAAGGAAGCATAAGCATCATGAACAGATTTCAGGAGAGTTTAAAAAGATTAAGCCACCAACCTTTAATGGCAAAACTAAAAAGGGTGAGACAGTTGAAGCATGGCTATCCACAATGAAGAAATACTTTCATATTTACGATTACTCTTCTCAGTTAAAAGCCAAGATGGCTATTTACAATCTGACCAGAAAGATAGATATTTGGTGGCAGGATCTTAAAATAATTAAGAACATAAAAGAAAGAAACATAACCTAGAATATGTTTAAAAATTTATTTACGAAAATGTTTCTGTCAGAGCAGTACTATGAAGATAAATCTATGGAATTTTATGATTTAAAACTGGGTACTATGAGTATGAAGGAGTTGTGCAGCAAGTTCCTTAGTTTACTGAGGTATGTACTTTACATGGTCAAAGAGAAGCCTAAGGTACAAAGGTTTCTAAGTTGTCTACCTTCCAACATAAAAGACAGGATCGAGTATGATAACCCTTCCACATTGGAAGAGGCTATGAGGAAAGCAAATTTCTGTTTTGATCAAAACAAAAAAAGAGAAGGAACAAATAGCTTGAAGAGTAATAACTCTAATCATTTTGATCATAAAAAGAAGAATTTTAATCATAATTTTGGAAGTTTTAAGAAAAATTTAAATAATAGAAATTTTTCAAGTAATAATAATTACAGGGGTAGTGCACTACAGAATTTTACTACTGCAAGGAATGTACCTAATAATAATAACAACACCAGATATGTTGAACAGAGGGGACCCTTGAAGTGTTTTGATTGCGGTGGACCACATAAGAAAGCTGATTGCCCACGCAACAGAAGGGCGGTCAACAACATTCACACTATGCAAGCAGAACCTACAGTTGGAGATGTAGCAAGAGAAATTCCCAGAATAAATGCAGCGCTGGAAAATCGTCAAGCAGACCATCAAACATCTATGGTCGAAATTGAAGGTATGATACAAAACAAATATATTTCCATTATGATAGATCCAGGTGCAAATTTGAGTTACATTTCACTTGCTTTAGTGAAAAGTTGCAAGTTAAAGATAGAGAAATTTGATAATTCATGGTTAGTTCAGCTAGCAATAGGCACTAAAAGAAAGGTTACAGACTTGTTAAAAATTGTGATGTATTTATGAGTCAGCTAAAAACACAAGTTAATCTGAATGTCTTACCATTAGGGTCATATGACTTGTTGATTGGCATGGATTCACTGGAATAGCATAGAGTAGTGCTTAATTGTTATGAGAAATCTTTTACTTGTCTGAATAATGAAGGTAGAACTGAAATAGTAAAATGAATACATAAGAAGGTTTCGGTAAGACTAATTTTTGCGTTACAAGTTAAGAGAGCTACCAAAAAGGGCTGTAAAATGTTTGTTGTTAATGTTATTAATGATGAATGTTCATCTAAAGAAGATAAGTTAAAACTGGAGGATATCCCCCTATCCTTAGGTACTTTTCTGACGTATTCCCAGAAGAAATTATAGGATTACCTCCGAAAAGGGAACTAGATTTCACCATTGAGTTAGTACCGGGTGCAGTACCAAACTCAAAGGCTCCCTACAGAATTAATATTCTGGATTTAAATGAATTAAAATCTCAGCTGAAGGAATTAATAGATAAAAACTACATAAGGCCAAGTGTGTCTCCTTGGGGAGCACTAGTTATTTTTGTTAAAAGGAAAGACGGTACCATACTACTATGCATTGATTACCGTTAGCTTAATAAAATGACAATTAAGAATCGATATCCCTTGCCCCGCATTGACGATCTATTTGATCAAGTACGCGAAGCAGAGATATTCACTAAAATTGATTTAAGATCTGGATATCATCAAGTTAGAATAAAAGACGAAGACATATTCAAAACTGGTTTCAGAACATGATATGGGCACTATGAGTTCATATTTATGTCTTTTGGGCTAACTAACGCACCGACAGTGTTCATGTGTTTAATGAACAACGTTCTGCATAAGTATTTGGATAAGTTCGTAGTTGTATTCATTGATGATATTCTGATTTACTCAAAAACTAAAGAAGAGCATGACGAACATTTAAGAATAATTCTGCAAGTTTTAAGAGAACATCAGCTTTATGCTAAGTTCAGTAAATGTGACTTTTATAAAGATAAAATACAGTACTTAGCTCACATAATATCTAAAGATGGAATTTCTATCGACCCCGATAAGATAAAAACAATTAACGAGTGGCATGCCCCTAAAGATCTAACTGGCATTCGGTCATGTATGGGGATAACAGGTTACTATAGAAAGTTTAATGAAGGGTTCTCACAAATTTCAAATCACATCACTTCTTTGTAGAAGAAGGGGAAGAAATTCATATGGGATCAAAAGTGTCAAAAAAGCTTTAATAAATTAAAAGAACTGTTAACAACTGCACCCATTTTAAAAATTGTTGATCCTAACAAAGACTTCGTTATATGCACTGATGCATGCAACGATGGACTTGGAGGGGTCTTAATTCAAGAAGGTCATGCCATTTCTTTTGAGTTAAGGAAACTAAAAATTCACGAAAATAATTATGCAACTTACGATCTTGAGTTTGCAGCCGTGATACATGCACTAAAAATGTGGCGCCATCACTTGATTGGGAGAAATGTTTTATTAATGACAGATAATAAGGGTTTAAAGTACTTGTTGGATCAAACAAATCTAAACGCAAGGCAAGCTAGATGGCTAGATTTCCTTAGCGAGTATGATTTCGGAATTCAACACATTAAGGGAAAAGAAAACAAAGCTATTGATGCCTTGAGCAGAAATGCCAAATTAAGTTTTTTGGTAGCAATCAGCACGTTTAAGACAGATCTAGAAAACCAGATCAAAGAAGGAATTAAGCAAGATGAGAATTATTAAAGATTGCATGCTAAAGTTGCTGAAAATTTATCTGAAAACTTGATAACAGATTACAACATTAATGGAAAATATTTCTTGCTTTATAAAAACAGAATTTCTATACCTAATGTGTCAAAAGTTAAGCTGTTGATTTTGGATGAAGTTCATAAAAGTCCTTATTTGGGACACCTTGGATATCAGAAAATGATAACTATGTTAAGGAAGGATTACTTTTGGCCCAACATGAATAATAAAGTGGCTGAGTATATAGCTAGGTGTTTTGAATGTAAGACTATGAAGGCTGAGCATCAACACCCAATTGGACTATTATAGCCATTTCCAATTCTAGAATGGAAATGAGAAATTATAAGTATTGATTTTATTACAGGTTTGCCTAAGAATCAAAGACATAATGATTCCATAATGGTAGTTGTGGATAAATTAAGTAAGACTGCTCATTTTATTCCTATCAAAACTACTTTTAAAGCTCCTAACATTGCAGAGGTGTTTATGAAGCAAATTTTTCGCTTGCACGGGATCCCAAAGGTTATTATTTCTGATCGAGATTCCAAGTTCACTGGAAAATTTTGGACAACATTGTTTAAAGGTTTAAACACTAAACTGAATTTCAACACTTCTTTCCACCCACAAACTGATGGTCAAACAGAAAGGGTAAATCAGATTTTAGAAGACAGGCTAAGAATGTATGTCAAAGATCATCCATCTAAGTGGGAAGATTATTTACATTTAGCAGAATTTGCATACAATAATCATTATCAAGCATCTGCTAGGTTTAGTCCATTTGAAATTTTATATGGAAGAAAGTGTAGCACTCCTATATTTTGAGATAACCCTGTTGATAGATTGATGTTAGGACTAGATTTGTTAAAAGAAACGGAACTGATCGTGAAACAGGTTCAAGGAAAATTAAAAGTTGCACAAGATAGGAAAAAAAGTTATGTAGATCTGAAACGCACTGAAAGAGAATTTCAGGTTGGAGATCATGTCTTTATAAAGGTAGAATCCAAGAAAAGTTCTTTAAATCTTGGGAGTTGTTCTAAACTAGCACCAAGGTACTACGGTCCATTCGAAGTCCTATCAAGGATTGGACCGGTTGCATATCAGTTAGCATTGCCATCTAACTTAAGAATCCATAATGTTTTTCACCTATCTGTTTTAAAGAAGTATGTGCACGATGCTACTCATGTGCTGAATTGGAATGATATACAGGTGGAACCCACAAGAGATTTTCAGGTGGAACCGGATTGTATCCTCAACGGGAGGGAAATCATGCTTCGGAATCGTAGCATAGGGCAGGTAAATTTTACTTTCGCTAACCAAAGTTAACCATGGTTTCCTTTTGTTTACCATGGTTGACTTTTGGTAGACCATGGTTGATTTTGGATTACTTTTGGTTAAGAATGATTGACTGTGGTTGATCATCATTGAGTATGGTTGACTATGGTTAGCTATGGTTGAATTTGGTTTACTGTGGTTGACTTTAGTTGACTATGGTTAAATTTGGTTGACTTTTGGTTGACCATGCTTGAGTTTGGTTGGCCATGGTTGAGTTTGGCTAACCATGGTTGAGTTTTGGTTAACCATGTTTAACTTTGGTTGACTATGGTTGAATTTGGTTAACTATGGTTGAATTTGGTTTACAATGCTTACCTTTGGTTGACTTTTGGTGGACCATGGTTGACTTCGGTTGAATTTTGGTTGACTATGGTTGAGCCTTTGCTCATCTATGGTTAAGCAACTTTCGTTGACCTTTTTCAATATGGTTGACTGTGGTTGAACCTAGTTGGTTAACCATGGTTGACAATGGTTGTGCATTGTTGACTATGGTTGACTTTGATTGGCCACAGTTAAATTTGGTTGAGCACATGGTTAAATTTGGTTAACTATGGTTGAATTTGGTTAATCGTGGTTGAACTTTGTTAAATATGGTTGACTATGGTATACTTTCGGTTAGCCGTGGTTGAATTTGGTTGACCATGGTTGAATTTGGTTTACTATGGTTGACCATTTTTTAGTTTGGCTGGCAATGGTTGAGTTTGGTTGACCATGGTTGACTTTGGTTGTCTTTTGGTTTATCATGGTTGACTTTGGTTGACCATGCTTACCTCATTGACTTTTGGTTGACCATGTTTGAGTTCAGTTGGCCATGGTTGAATTTTGGTTAACTATGGTTAACTATAGTTTACTTTTGGCTGACTATTGTTGACTTTGGTTAACCATGAATGACTTTTGGTTAACTTTGGTTCACCGTGGTTGAGTTTTGGTTAAATATGGTTGACCATGGTTGTCTTTAGTTGAGCATGGTTGACTTTTAGTTGACTATGGTTGACTTTCGTTTACTGTGGTTGACTTTGCTTGACCATAGTTGATATGTTGGTTGACCATGGTTGATATGGTGAACCAAATTCAACCACGTTCAAAAAAAGGAAACATGATTCTAGGGTTATGTCAACATGATTTAAGGGTTATGTCGGCATGATTCAAGGGTTATATCACATTGCAACATGATTCAAGGGTTGGCCATTTTGTTGGATCACAATATTAATTTATGGTTACATCGCATAACGCCATTCATTTCTACTTACTAAGGGCAAACTAATATGTTTCATAATGGATATGTTGCATTGCAACATGCAAAAAGGGTTATTTCACATTGAGACATAAAGAGGGATTCCCATGGTTAACATTAAAAGTTTGACTTTAACATAATGTCACATTCCAACATTAAACTATTGATTTAATAGTAATCATTATTGAATTAGTTAGTGAAGTTTACTTTTCTAGTCAAGGTTAATAGTAATTATTATTGAGTTAATTAGTGAAGTTTAATTTTTTTGGTGCAGGTTGATGTATTTACATGCTTGTGTTTGAAATTCTTTATTACTTAATACATTATATATCAATTTGTAATCAAGTGGTGTTTAAGATGATGTGTTTCTTTGAAATGTAGACATTAAATGGTTTATAAAGTAAACATTAAATTTATAAATGTGTTTATTTAACTTTATCATTTAACATTTATATATTATAAATAATGTGAGATAGAAAAATGATTTCGTGTGAGTATACTTTTAATTATCAATTCTACTATAAAATAGCATTATTATTATAATAACAAATCAAATATAAGGATTGTTGATGGCGATGGAGCTCTGCGATGGAGGTAGGGTTTCACGACTGAGGAGGATAGCTGGGAGCTACCGGTCGCGGTAGGGGAGAGGTCGTGTTGCCTAATCCTCTCCCTGTCACATATTCGAGGATTATACTGGAAAATGATGGAGGAGGGTTTTAGTTGGGGAAGGGTTTGAATATTTTATTATGCCGTTGCCCGTTTTTTTTGTGTCGTCAGGGTTTTGGAGCTAGTGTCGGAGAACTGGGGTATTGGTAGGGTTTACAGCAGTGCTCAGGGTTTCTTGGCTTTGGTGGAGGAAGTGGACATGGCAGAATTCTCTGGTGAACAGTTGGAGGCTTATGATGTTTGGGGGGTGCCAGGTGGAGGGAAGATGGAGGGCCTGGAAGGATTCCCATTGCTGGGGCCTGGTGGTACTGTATAAACCGGTTTGGGGTAGGTGAGGCCGGAATATGGATTAACAACTTCAAAATATTCGACATGCTCCCCTCGTAGTTTGCTGCCGGAAAACCTGGAAAATGATGGAATGTCAGTGGATTTTTTGGGTAGTCCGGGTTGGTGGGAGACTGGTGATTTCTTTGCACGGAACCTGGGATTCCCGGTGTCAGGTTTACAGGAAGGTTTTGAAGCTGTGGTCGGATTTGAACAGATTTCGGATGAGGGTGTGGCTCGCCAGGTTCAGCAACTGGTTGGGACGGTTGGAGGTGGTGTTGGAGGGGATGTGAGAGTACCACTGGAGATTAATGAACATCGTGGTTTTGGTAGCCCTACTGCGGTTGTTGGGTCTCCGCAGGTTCGAGTGGGGGTTGCTTCGGGGGCTGGGGCTGCACGTAAAGGACCTAGCAGGCGTCGCAAGAGAAGCTGGATTAAAACCCGCATTGTGGGTAGCTATGCTGTAGGTGAGGATATTTCCTGGGAACGAGTCCTTGAGATGTCTAGTTTGACGCTGGTAGGTAGGGTTATGGGCAGAATTTTTGCCCGACCCACTGTGATGGCATGGGTGGATTCACAATGGCGCGAGGTTTTAGGATACACACCAGAGGTGGACATGCTGCTCCGTGGGTGGTTTGCGGCGGTACTTCATTCTGAGGAAGAGGTGCACAAAATTCTTGACAGGAATTGCCACTTGAAACATTCGCCGGTACTGTTGAAGCCCTGGCATCCACTCTTTGATGCTAGTCGGGAGAGAATTGATATGTCTCCGGTGTGGGTAAGATTACCAGGACTTCCTCTGGAATTCTGGGATATACGCCATTTTCGTCAGATTGGAGATATTTTGGGAAACTTTCTGGAAGCTGATCTATCCTATAGGAAGATGCATTACAAGCAAGTTGCTAGAATTTTGGTAAATTTAAATATTCGTGAAGGACTGCCGGAGCACATTAATTTGGATTGGGGGGGGCCTGTTAATATTTCTCAGTTGCTGGATTATGAGAATGTACCATTCAGATGCCGTCGGTGTCATGTCTATGGACACCCGGAGTCTGAATGTCAGCTATCGGCCCGCACACTGTATGGGGGGAGGAAAAACCCTTCTGGTATGGCTTTTATGGAAGAACCAATGGACCTGTTGAACAATGAAACGTCGCCTGTGCGGATGGACTTGGGTGGGGACCGGAATGACGAGGTTATGGAACTTGCTGGTCAGGATTCAGAAGCGGTACGGGACATTCATGATGGAAACAATATTGCTACTACATATGACATACTTGGTTCCGCTTCAATGGCTGTGGCTGAAGTGCCGGGACCTTCCATGCCGGGTATTCCTTCTTTTTCTTTTACTTCCTCTGTACATCTTTATATCAATCGGTGCTCTGTGGTCGGTTTTGATTGGGTTGAGGGACTGAAAAATTTATCTTTGTCGGGACTTTCTGAGACTCCTCCCCTCACTATTGTTTCGCCCCCTTATGGGAGCTTTGATTACAAGGTGGGTGAACCTGCTATTCACAAACCTTATTTGCCACCTCTTCTTTTGGAGGACAAACTAATTTCTATTGAACCGGATCCTGGGAAGGTGGATGTGTTTTCTGAGCCCTCTTCACCCGAATCATCTGCATCAGGGTATAATCTTCGTTCATGCACTAAGAATTCTGGGGGGGGTTTGGGAAAGGTGAAGGTGCCGGCCTGGAGGGGCAGAGGCCGTAGGTCTCACTTATCTAAGGCACAGAACAGAGCCAGAATGGATCTTCGAGATGGGAAACAAGTTTCGATCGAGAGGGCACTTAGAGCAGTGAATTCCCGGACGAATGTTTGGTTATGAAGATCATGTCCTTTAATTGTCGGGGTCTGGCTGGGCCAAAAAAGAAATCAGCCTTCATGAGGGTGCTTACTCTTGAACACCCTGATGTGATTCTGCTACAAGAGACCTTAGGTTTAGGTGTTATCATTAAGGAGAAATTGGAACATTGGTTGGCAGGCTGGACCTTTGTGACTCTGGATGTTAGGGGTCGCTCTGGGGGGTTGGCTGTGGGATGGAAGAATTGTGCGATTAAACTGATTAATGCTTGGGGGATGGCTTCTGTGTTGGGAGTTGTTTTTCTCTCTGTTGATTTGGGTACTCGCTTCACTGTGGTTAATGTCTACAGGCCCTATGTAAATAGAGCGCCTTTCTGGGATTCACTACTGTAGGATCCGCTCTTAGATGGTGAATCGGTTGTGGTGGGGGGTGATTTAAACTTCACTTTAGGGAAATCAAAAGTTTGGGGCCCACAAGCACATGTGGATCCTTTGGCAGGATACTTTCAACATAAGTTGGTTCGTAAGAACTTGTTGGATATTGAACCTATCAAGATGAAACCCACTTGGAGGAATAACAGGAGTAGAGAGGCTCGGGTGGCAAAATGACTGGACCGGTTCCTGGTGGCTGAACAGTTGGTGGACAGGTTTCTAGAAATCAGGCAGTGGGTAGGGAGTGGAGGGGATTCTGATCACTTCCCTATCTTTATTGAGATCAGAAGAGGACCTGATAACCCACCGAGCTCACTTAAGTTTAATAAGATTTGGCTTAGTGATGATTCATTTAAAAACCTCTTTCTGGACCTTTGGAGGTCGTTTGATGTGGATCATGAACGTACTGGGGCATTTCAGTTCGCTGAGAACATTCAACGTTTAAAAGGAGCTGTTAAAACATGGGCTTTTGAAAAGAAAATTAGGGATGATGCTGAATTGAAGCTGATTGAGGATGAACTACTACAGATCTATGAGGGGGATGGAGGGGGTCTCCTGACTTTGGAATCCAAGGCTGAAATGGCTAGGCTGGAAGGCATAAGAAATAACCTTTTGATGGAAAAGGAGGAAACCTGGAGACTCAAGAGCAGGGCGATCTGGCTGGAATGTGGGGATGAGAATACTAAATTTTTCCATGCATACGCTAGGGAGAGGAAGGCGGTCAATACTATTTGGAGCTTGAAAGATGAAGCAGGTACTGAACACTTCGATTTTGAAGGCAAAGCTAGATGCGGGGTGGGTCATTTCCAGAACTTATTTAAGGCTCCAGTACAGGCCTCTATTGCAGAAGTTATTAGGATCGCTCAATTATTTCCACGGTTTGCTGAGGAGGAGGGTAATAGGAGACTGATGCGTGCAGTTACTGAGGAGGAGCTGAAGGAGGTCCTGGGTAGTTTTCAGAAAGACAAGAGCCCCGGGCCAGATGGATGGACTGTGGAATTTTTTATAGAACTGTATGAGATTGTGGGACTGGATCTCCTACAAGTGGTAGAAGATACTAGATTGAATGGGAGGCTACCTGCATGTTTCAATTCTACCTTTATAGCCCTCATACCAAAGACTGATAATCCGGTTACTCTCTCTAAATACAGACCTATATCTCTGTGCAATTGTATTTACAAGATTGTGTCGAAGGTCATTGCTCGGAGACTCAAGGTATCACTTTCTGAACATATTTCAGCTGAACAGTTTGGCTTTCTTGAAGGTCATCAGATACATGAGGCTATAGGGGTGGCACAGGAAGGACTGCACAGCATGAAGACTCGGCACATCAAAGGAGCTATTCTTAAAATTGATTTTTCCAAAGCATACGACAAGGTGAGTTGGATTTATATCCGGCTTCTTCTAACACATTTGGGTTTTGGTATCAATTTTATTAGATGGATCATGTCTTGTATAACTACTGTATCATTCTCTGTGTTATTGAATGGAGTTGCTACTCCTTTTTTTCATGCGGAAAGAGGCCTTAGGCAAGGCTATCCACTTTCCCCACTACTCTTTCTGCTGGTGGCAGAAGGTTTGAGTAGGGCTATAATTGATGCTAAATTACAGGGGAGGTTTAAAGGCATTGGCATTGGGGAGCAGTTATTTGTTACTCACCTGTTATTTGTGGACGACATTATCATCTTATGTTCAGGAGATCGAAGGGATACTCAGACTTTGAAGGAGATCCTGGCACTTTTTTCTAAAGCGACGGGGATGGCTATTAATGCTGATAAGTCCACTCTTTCTACCCATTTGCTTCGACCGGATGAGGAACGGGCACTAGTTGAAAACTTCCCTTTTAAATTATCTACTCTTGATGAGGGTTTGAAATATCTGGGATTCTCTCTAAAAGCAAATATATATCTTAAGAAGGATTGGAGATGGCTAATTGGTAAGGTGGAGAAAATATTGAATGTTTGGAGTCACAAGTGGATGTCGAGAGCTGGCAGGCTGGTTCTGGTTAAGGCCGTCTTAGAAGCCATTCCAGTATATTGGATGTCTTTGTCTTGGATACCCAAAGGAATCCTTGAACATATCAGGCGGTTATGCTTTAGATTCCTGTGGAGTGGTAAGAAGGAAGGACAGGTTACCCCTTGGGTCAATTGGAAGCGGATTGCTGTTCCTAAAGGTCTTGGGGGCTGGGGATTAAAAAACATCTTTATGTTTGCTCAGGCGCTGGCAGCTAAGGGAGGCTGGAGACTTATCAAGACTAACAGTTTATGGACCAGGGTTATAATAAGGAAGTATCTATCAGACATTAGTCTGGATGAATGGATTAAAAGCCCTCGGAAATCACATACTGGGGGATCTGTGATTTGGAAGGCAGTGGTAAAATCCTTCTCACTGGTGGAGAATAACCTGGCTTGGAATGTGGGTAATGGAGAAAAGGTGAGACTTGGTAGAGATCCATGGATCGGGAGTGAAAAATCACATTTGTTGCACGATAATGCTGTTTATACTCTGGAAAATAGGGGTATAATCACTCTTAATCAACTGGCTGTTCAGCGACCAGATGACCCGTGGATACAACATTGGAAAACTGCGGATATGTTGGGCTTGGGGGATCCGGAGGCTGTTTTTCTGAATAATTACATCAGTGGTTTGAATAGGGCTTGTATACACCTCTCGAACCATGAGGATGTACTGACTTGGGAACTGGATCCGGCGGGGATCTATACACCAAAGATGGGATATCTTGTGCTTAGTGCAGGAGCAGCTAATCGGGATGAGGTCTGGTGGTCGAGATCTCTGTGGAAACTTAAATTCCCATAAAAAAACAGACTTTTTATGTGGTGTGCTTTAGAGAATCGGGTTCCGACCTGGGATATTCTGCAGAAAAGAAATTTCCAGGGCCCGGGTTGGTGCGCTTTGTGTAAGATGGAATTGGAAACAGTAACACACCTCTTCATCACGTGCCCGTTCACGATTGCTGTATGGAAAGAATGTTCCAAATTGGTTGGTTTTGACTATATATGGGAAGGAACCTCTGTGGATGATGCATGGGAGAGCTGGTGGAGGCGGGCAATCAATAAGAAACAGAAGATTCTACCACTGCTGATCATTTGGGGGATATGGCTGGCAAGGAATGGGGCAATATTTCAGGATAAATCTTGTACATCGAAAATTATATGTACAATGGCGGTGGGCCTTTATCTAGCATTCCCCGAACATGTAAGGGCTGCTCAACAGAGACGTAACCTGGAAGTGGAGATTGACAGAACATACCCTTGGGGGTTTTTTGACAGAGCTGCTAGCAATGAGATTTGCGGTGGGGGAGCTGTTCTATATCTCTCCGATTCTCACTTCTTTACAATCACTATGGGTCTTGGAATGGGATCCAACAACTTTGCTGAAGTCATGAGTTTAAAGCTATTACTCATCTTTGCAGCTGAGAGGGGAATTACTAGGCTGGCGGTTTATGGAGATTCTATGAATGCTATAAATTGGACCAATAAAACTCAAGCATGCAGAGTTCTTAGACTTGCAAATGTTCTTCATACTATTCAGCTGCTCAAACAATCCTTTGACACATTTATATGCCGGCATGTTTACAGGGAAAATAACCAAAAAGCGGACCTAGCATCCAAAGAAGGGCAGAACATGGTTTTCGGCACTTGGAAAGTAGTCGAAGAGAATGATGGACAGAGAACCGAGTTCTTCCACAGACCTTACATTGATTAAAACATTATATGATGTTGTTATATATTTGAAAAAACATAGTTTTAATTTTTGTTTAAAGCACTGATTTACATATTCGGCATGGATGTTTTTATATAAAACTTTTGAAGTTGTAATAGCAAAATAGTCCGTTGGGACAGAACCATTTTCTTTTGGAAATAACAGGGAAGCAACAAATTATGCATTTTGAAAGAAGACGTAGCAGTCTCATCAAGTGAACCATACTTATGGATTTGGACAATTCACTGTTACAGTGAATACTGATTGTAATTCTGATCTCTTTGGATGAATGGAATTATGCTTTTTTCTTTTGGAAAAAAAACAAAACAAAAAAAAACAAATCAAATATAAGCAAGCACCATACATATAATTTCAATTCAATAGTCAAGCACTATAAATATAATTTGAATTCAAGAGTTCATTAGTTGTGTAGCTCGGGTGGTTGGGAAGGATGATTGTTGCCCTCCCTAAATTCCATTCTCATAATTGAGATGGAATAAAATTAAAACCATAACAAATATCATTAGAATTTAATAAGAACAAATAATTTTTAATATTTCAGCAATAATACTATTAACTAACTAAAATTATTATCACTATAATCCATTCAAAATTAACCATGTTTTAATTTAATTACAAAAAATGAATTTATATTTAAATATTATTTTTAAAATTATAAAAATAATTAAAAAATAAGATAACATTAACTTTTATTTTACATGAAATCACAATTATCGAATGTATAACAATTATAGTATTGTACAAATTATATACCCAACAAATTTTTGCAAAGAAATTAATTACTAAATATTTTATAATTTTAATGATGAATAAATTTTTAATAAACTCTTCTAAAATTTTTAATTGTGATTTTTGATAACTTTATATAATTGCTAAAAAGAACTGAATCATAAATAAATAAAAACATTTCTCACATTTATCTACTTTGTAGCATTGCCATCTAACTTAAGAATCCATAATGTTTTTCACCTATCTGTTTTAAAGAAGTATGTGCACGATGCTACTCATGTGCTGAATTGGAATGATATACAGGTGGAACCCACAAGAGATTTTCAGGTGGAACCGGATTGTATCCTCAACAGGAGGGAAATTATGCTTCGGAATCGTAGCATAGGGCAGGTAAATTTTACTTTCGCTAACCAAAGTTAACCATGGTTTCCTTTTGTTTACCATGGTTGACTTTTGGTAGACCATGGTTGATTTTGGATTACTTTTGGTTAAGAATGATTGACTGTGGTTGATCATCATTGAGTATGGTTGACTATGGTTAGCTATGGTTGAATTTGGTTTATTGTGGTTGACTTTAGTTGACTATGGTTAAATTTGGTTGACTTTTGGTTGACCATGCTTGAGTTTGGTTGGCCATGGTTGAGTTTGGCTAACCATGGTTGAGTTTTGGTTAACCATGTTTAACTTTGGTTGACTATGGTTGAATTTGGTTAACTATGGTTGACTTTGGTTTACAATGCTTACCTTTGGTTGACTTTTGGTGGACCATGGTTGACTTCGGTTGAATTTTGGTTGACTATGGTTGAGCCTTTGCTCAGCTATGGTTAAGCAACTTTCGTTGACCTTTTTCAATATGGTTGACTGTGGTTGAACCTAGTTGGTTAACCATGGTTGACAATGGTTGTGCATTGTTGACTATGGTTGACTTTGATTGGCCACAGTTAAATTTGGTTGAGCACATGGTTAAATTTGGTTAACTATGGTTGAATTTGGTTAATCGTGGTTGAATTTTGTTAAATATGGTTGACTTTGGTTGACAATGGTATACTTTCGGTTAGCCGTGGTTGAATTTGGTTGCCATGGTTGAATTTGGTTAACTATGGTTGACCATTTTTTAGTTTGGCTGGCAATGGTTGAGTTTGGTTGACCATGGTTGACTTTGGTTGTCTTTTGGTTTATCATGGTTGACTTTGGTTGACCATGCTTACCTCGTTGACTTTTGGTTCACCATGTTTGAGTTCGGTTGGCCATGGTTGAATTTGGTTGAATTTTGGTTAACTATGGTTAACTGTAGTTTACTTTTGGCTGACTATTGCTGACTTTGGTTGACCATGAATGACTTTTGGTTAACTTTGGTTCACCGTGGTTGAGTTTTGGTTAAATATGGTTGACCATGGTTGTCTTTAGTTGAGCATGGTTGACTTTTAGTTGACTATGGTTGACTTTCGTTTACTGTGGTTGACTTTGGTTGACCATAGTTGATATGTTGGTTGACCATGGTTGATATGGTGAACCAAATTCAACCACGTTCAAAAAAAGGAAACATGATTCTAGGGTTATGTCAACATGATTTAAGGGTTATGTCGGCATGATTCAAGGGTTATATCACATTGCAACATGATTCAAGGGTTGGCCATTTTGTTGGATCACAATATTAATTTATGGTTACATCACATAACGCCATTTATTTCTACTTACTAAGGGCAAACTAATATGTTTCATAATGGATATGTTGCATTGCAACATGAAAAAAGGGTTATTTCACATTGAGACATAAAGAGGGATTCCCATGGTTAACATTAAAAGTTTGACTTGAACATAATGTCACATTCCAACATTAAAATATTGATTTAATAGTAATCATTATTGAATTAGTTAGTGAAGTTTACTTTTCTAGTGAAGGTTAATAGTAATTATTATTGAGTTAATTAGTGAAGTTTAATTTTTTTGGTGCAGGTTGATGTATTTACATGCTTGTGTTTGAAATTCTTTATTACTTAATACATTATATATTGATTTGTAATCAAGTGGTGTTTAAGATGATGTGTTTATTTGAAATGTAGACATTAAATGGTTTCTAAAGTAAACATTAAATTTATAAATGTGTTTATTTAACTTTATCATTTAACATTTATATATTATAAATAATGTGAGATAGAAAAATGATTTCGTGTGAGTATACTTTTAATTATCAATTTTACTATAAAATAGCATTATTATTATAATAACAAATCAAATATAAGCAAGCACCATACATATAATTTCAATTCAATAGTCAAGCACTATAAATATAATTTGAATTCAATAGTTGATTAGTTGTGTAGCTCGGGTGGTTGGGAAGGATGATTGTTTCCCTCCCTAAATTCCATTCTCATAATTGAGATGGAATAAAATTAAAACCATAACAAATATCATTAGAATTTAATACGAACAAATAATTTTTAATATTTCAGCAATAATACTATTAACTAACTAAAATTATTATCACTATAATTCATTCAAAATTAACTATGTTTTAATTTAATTACAAAAATTGAATTTATATTTGAATATTGTTTTTAAAATTATAAAAGTAATTATAAAATAAGATAACATTAACTTTTATTTTACATGAAATCACAATTATCCAATGTATAACAATTATAATATTGTACAAATTATATACCCAACAAATTTTTGCAAAGAAATTAATTACTAAATATTTTATAATTTTAATGATGAATAAATTTTTAATAAACTCTTCTAAAATTTTTAATTGTGATTTTTGATAACTTTATATAATTGCTAAAAAGAACTGAATCATAAATAAATAAAAACATTTCTCACATTTGTCTACTTTTCATTGTTGTAAAATATCCTTTGCAATTATGTCGTGCATCTTTTGAATTTAAAAACACATATATATAGGGTTAATCTCATCTTTTGAATTTAAAAACATATATATAGAGTTCATCTCACCACAAAGACCGGAGCCACCTAGAATATTTGGGAAGCGTTTCTAAAGAAAACAGAGGCTATATATGAGGAACAACTGATGCAACCAACGTTGTTTTGGAGAGGCCGACTCCCACCAGATGAAGGCTCAGGAAGCTAGTTGAATCTCGAATGGGGTAGACCGCTTCCCAACCCGCAATCAGCATGACATAGTCAGAATTGAGTGACATAAATGTAAAAATGGGCACAGATTCGCAAATGATAGGTATTATAGTTGGCAAATGATGAAGTCATTAGAGGTGAAATGCTATAATGAGTAGCCTTTAAGTATTAAAAAGGATTTGCACTCGTAGTGTTAAGGATAATGATAAATACACTTAATAGATTACTATTTAATTTTATTTTTTGGTTTATATATGATTTGATAACTACAATTTCAAATTCTTAATATTTTCAATAATAAAAATAAAATTATTTTAATTATTTACAATTTCAAATTCTTAATATTTTCAATTATAAAATTAAAGTTATTTTAATTATTTACATCAAACAATATAAATATTTTCAATAATAAAATTAAAGTTATTTTAATTATTTATATCAAACAATATAATGTAATTTTTTTCTTTTTTAAGCAGTGTGACTTCTTATATTAAACAATATAATATTAAACATTAAAGATTGTAACTAGTATTAAACAATATAATAATAAACATTAAACATTGTGGCTACTTATAATATATTTTTTTCTTTTGTTCAAGCATTGTGAATATTTATATTAAACAATATAATATGTAGGCTATTTTTTTCAAGCATGGTCACTACTTGAGACCAGGCAATTAATATTTTAATAATGTAGCAAGTACTCACACAAAAGACGTGAGAATTATTGCATGAGTTATTGATATTGGTAGAATATTACATTAGTGCAACTTGCAATCACTTAAAATGATATATTTTGTTTACATAGGAGTATGTTTTGGTTTCTGGCACTGGCATTTCATGCAATATGAGATCACTGCTTCTAACGGACTTTTTTTTTTAACAGCAATTGAAAGAAATTTGATTGTAATAGTTGACACTGTTGCTTAATATAATAATTTTATTCAAATTGCAAGGCATCCCGTTTACCTCCCATACATTTTCATAGATTTTAATTTGTGCAGTGAGGAAAGAAAATAATGTGGGTCTGTCAACTGTTCGTCTGCCTCGAGCTTCAACTTCTCTGCTTGCTCAAGGACGATGAACAGGCCGAGATGGAATCGACCAGGACAACCACCGCTGCTCTCTCTACAGATGTTTGCCTTAAAAGCCAACAGTCTCGTTTTCTTTTGGGATAGAGATCCTTCTGTGCGCGCAGGCAACGACAGTGATAATCCCTCCACTCTCTGTATATCCTCATACAGTAATCTCCCTTTACATGAATTCACATGAATTTTTTTCTTTTAGATTAATGTAAGTAGAAAAGTATGATAAAATCATCTAGAACTCATTCCAATATCTGCAACATTTGGCTCATTCTCTGGTCTTCATCATCTAGATACACAATCCGCCAACATTTGGCTCATTGTCTGGTCTTCATCCTCTGGATACACAATCCGCCAAAAAAGTGCGCAGAAGTATCTTAATCCCAGAAGCAAGGAAAGTCTATAGAGGGATGGAAGCGGAGGAGTATAACGCCTTCCAATATGGATGGAAGTTGTTTATTAAGGTAAAGTAATAACGTCAAACAACTTTGGCATTAGTATGATTGAAGAAAGATGATAGTAGTATATAAACGGTATTCCATTCCCGGAGGGAATATTACAAAGCAGTTCAATAACAACAAATATTAATGATAGTTGGTCTAGATGACTCAATACTTTTGGGAAAAAGTTTAAATATCATGTCAAAATAAATTTTTACCATGTTCTATTGCTTATTATACTTAGTAGTTTGTATAGTATTCAAGGAGTAGCAATCTCTTAGTAAGATTGTGTATTCTGATGAATAGAAGATATTAATATAGAGTTATTAAAAGAACTTTACGGAAATGGTGCACGGATGGCCTAATCTTAAAGGACTCAAGGTTCCCACGTCTTATCAATTGAGCTAACCCTTGGGGCTAAGACAATGACTTATGATGACAGTAGAATTCTTTTTCATATTTATTATATGTAAGAAAAATTTCGTCATAAATATTCTTATCTATTGATTCCATAAACCATGATGACTAATGTATTAACTGTTTGTATCAAGATCAATGAACAATGTTATTCATCTTCCTCGTATAATATAATTAAAAATTGTAAGCATATGAATAATGCTTTCGTTTTGTTTTGGTATCATGTATTTTGTT
Organism: Larix kaempferi; assembly: GCA_027924585.1. NCBI lineage: Eukaryota > Viridiplantae > Streptophyta > Pinopsida > Pinales > Pinaceae > Larix > Larix kaempferi. The sequence continues at coordinate 1,522,440 of BSBM01000709.1, read as the reverse complement.
GACATACTGAAAATAGAAATTGGGTTATAATTTTGGTATCATATATTTTGTTGGCATACTAAAAATAGAAGTTGGGTTATAATTTTACTTTTGATTTAGTCAAGAAGAAATGTAAATGTTTTCTAGAAATTTTCTTTATATATATATATATATATATATATATTGTTTTGCAATCGTCATGTAAAATTTATGTAGACATAAGTTGAAAACAGTTGAATGGTGAAAATGATGAGCATTGGAATTATTGCAGAGGTTGTAAACTTATCAGGGGATAAGCTATTACACCTCATAAGAAACCAATGTTAATGAGAAGAGAACAATAAATACTATGTGCTAACATTGTAGTTTTATGGCCGTAAGGTATGATTGATGAAAATAATAAATCAAAGAAGAATGTTGATTTTAGTTCATCATGTATATTGGAGTGTGAAGGATGATTCTTCTTATTATTATGTTTAGGAAAATATTTCTTACAAATTTCGACTATGTCATGAAAAGTGGTACTAACAAGTGATTTTGACAGATTGTCAATATCCGCAGGACTTGTTGGAAGACAAGAGCATGATACATTATGCATAAAGTATGGTAAGCATATTGTAAGAGTCAGAATAAGGATCAAAGATTCGTGTAAGGATATATTTAAAGCATGAGTAAGAATTGATAAGTAAATAGGTGAACCTATTTGATGATATTATGTTGCATGTTGTGATTAACGAAAAATGCAAGAAATGATAAATGATCATTATTAATAAGTCATAAAAATCGAGAATGACGGTATCAACACCAAGTAGCAAAATTGATGATCCAACTCTACTATGCTAAAATAAGTTTTCCTAGACTCAAGCAAGAGGGCTTGAGAGGAAAATTATTTTTTCTTGGACTCAAGCAGGAGGCTAAGTGGGAAATAAATTATTGGACTCAAGCGAGGGGGCTTGAGGGGAATAGAGAAAGAGCCAGTGATCATCAATAGAAAATACCTATGCACCTATTTATAACATCTGGAAGACATGACGTTGTTTGATGTTTTTTTAGAAGGAAAACTTTTGACTAGCAATCAAAAGGATATTAATCTCAAAAGTTTATCCCGTAAGTCCACATGTAAATTGGTGACAGAACACGAGGGAGAGTTCTGTGTTTAGCAGAAGGTTGGTGAAGTTCCAAACTCAAGGTAGAGTTTGGTGTTCAACAAAGTGTTGTTGAAATTTTTTCATCTTCATGATGTAACAATAAAATACATATTAAAGAATTGCAAAGTAACTAGGTTGTTGAATGTTCTAATGTGTGAATGTTATATAAATAAAACTTGACTAGGAAAAATTCCCTCAAGGGTGAGGATGAATGACGAATTTTAAGTTTTCTGCTTGAAATTATGTGAAATAAATTTTACTAACCTGTGAATGAAGGAGATGTCTACCTCAAGTTAAGGACTAGATTAAGTGTCTAAGTATTGAAGGTAAAGGACATCCTCCAAAAGATAAGTAAAGTTGGTATTACTTATTAATTCTTTTGAGTTATAATTGTCTAAGTGATCAAACCTCAAAAATAGTACATCTTTTGTGGGTAGAGCCTTTGAAGGTCTTAATGCAAAATTCTTGAAATGGGTTTTTCATAGAACGTGGAGGTTAGTGTCCTCTTGTGCACCATACAATTTTTTTTTGAAATGATTGAGAATTGAAAAAGTTATGGAAGAAACACTAACAATGTGTTTCACGAGTTAAGGAGGTAGGATAGAAAAGAAATTGAAAGAAAATAGGAAAAATTAATATTTCAAAATAAAAGTTACATATTTGGAATCTGCAGAAAAAATGCTATTTGTGTCTAAGATTTCGTCAAAAATGACTCTGTGTAGCATATTGTAACGAGTGGCTAAGCACAGGCTTCTCCAGAAACTGGAAGAAATACCCAATTAGCTTTGGTTTTTCATTAACATAGCACAGGTTTGGAATTACCGAAGCAAACTCCAAAGCATACACATAGGATTATTGTTGACATGTGAGCATGTGACTCGGCCTGTTTAAATTCAAAAATATTGTCGCGCTTTTAGATTTAAATAACGCGTACGCGTTATATAACTAAATAACGCGTGCGCGTTATATCAATAATTAACGCGTACGCGTTATATAACTACATAACACGTACGCGTTATATAGTTACAAAACGCGCTCGCGTTATTCAAATCATAAAATACATGTTTAATACTTGAGAAAGAGGGGGTGTAGAAGTCAAGGGAAATTTTGTTTAATATTTGAGAAGGGGTGGGGAAGGGTCAAGGGATTCTATGGTTAATATTTAATAGGGGTGGGAAAGGGTCAAGGGCTTAGAAGGATGTTGGAAGCTTGAGTGGGGAGAGATGAAGGGAATGAGAACATGATGGGCTACAGGGGGTGAAGGGAAGTGGAGCTTGAGAGCACTATTAGGAGTAGAATAGGTTCTGAAGAGGTATAGGGTTAGAAGTTGAAAGTGAGACTTGAGTGACAAGGGGGAATGGATGGAGGCTAGGGGGATGTGAGAGAGAAATAAAGAATACAAGGGGGGGAGAGACATAGAGCGAGGGAGGGAGAGGGACAATGGGGAGGAATGGATTTGGAGGGAGTGAGAGATAGATGGGGATAGAACGAAATAAGAGATAGGAAGGGAGGGACAGAAAGTGTTGGTGGGAGACATGCAGAGAGTGGTGGCGATGGAGAGAGAGGGAGTGATGGAGAGATTGGGATAGGTTGAGGGAAAGATGAGGGAGGGATAGAAGGTGAGAGACAGGCGATGAGAGAGGGAGGGAGAGAAGGTAGGGTGAGGGATGGAGGGAGAAAGTTGGAGATAGATATGGATGGAGGGGGTATGGGTTTGAGAATGGAAAGTGACATAATGTGTGTGTATGTGTGTGTGTTTGAGAGAGAGAGAGAGACAGAGAGAGAGAGAGATCTAGAGAGATTGATGGTTGGGGAGAGAGAGACTAGAGGGAGTTGTGAGCATCATATTCTCCATCAGCATCATATTCTTCATCATCATCATCTTCATGACCACCATCGTCATCATCAACATCTTCATCATCATCACCATCATCATCATCATCATCATATTCCTCATCAAATCAAAATATCCATCATCATTATCATCATCATGATCATCATCTAAACATCACCGTCACCATCATCATCAACATCTTCATCATCATCACCATCACCATCATCATCAAAATCTTCATCGTCATCACCATCACCATCACCATCACCATATTCATCATCATTGTCATCTCTAGGTTCCCCATCAACATCAACATCTCCATCATCATCATATTCTTCATCATCATCATCTTCATCAACATCATCATCATCATCAACATCTTCATCATCATCACCATCATCATCATCATCATTATCTTCCTTGAATCAGATCAACATATCCATCATGTCACCATCATCTTCTGAACATCATCATCTAAACATCACCATCAGCATCACCATCATCATCATCATCTTCATCATCATTACCATCACCATCATCATCAACATCTTCATTGTCATCACCATCATCATCATCATCATCATTGGCATTTGTAGGTTCCTCATCAACATCTCCATCATTATCATCTTCTCCATCATCATCATCTTCATCACCATCATCATCAGCATCAACATCTTCATCATCATCACCATAATCATCATCTTCATCGTCATCAGGTCAACATCTCCATCATCATCATCTTCTTCATCATCTTCACCATCATCATCATCATCATCATCTTCATCGCCATCTCCATCATCTCCATCATCTCCATCATCATCACCATCACCATCATCATCATCTTCATGACCATAAACATCTTCATCATCATTGTCATCTCCCCCTTCCTCATCAACATCTCCATCATCATCATCATCATCACCATCTGAACATCACCATCACCATCATCATCAACATCTTCATCATCATCATCATCATCATCATCATCATCATCAGCATCAGCATCATCATCAAAATCTTCATCGTCATCACCATCACCATCTTCATCATCATTGTCATCTCTAGGTTCCCCATCAACACATCTCCATCATCGTCATCTTCTTCATCATCATCATCTTCATCACCATCATCATCGTCATCTTCTTCATCATCATCATCTTCATCACCATCATCATCGTCATCAACATCTTCATCATCATCACCATCATCATCATCATCATCTTCCTCATCAGATCAACATCTCCATCATGTCACCATCATCTTCATCTTCATCATCATCATCATCATCATCATCATCATTACCAACACCATCATCATCAACATCTTCATCGTCATCACCATCATCATTGGCATCTGTAGGTTCCTCATCAACATCTCCATCATCGTCATCATTGGCATCTGCAGGTTCCTCATCAACATATCCATCATCGTCATTTTCTCCATCATCATCACCATCATCACCATCATGATCTTCTGAACATCATCATGATCATCATCTAAACATCACCATCACCATCATCGTCAACATCTTCATCATCATCGCCATCAGCATCATCATCAAAATCTTCATCGTCATCACCGTCACCATCTTCATCATCATTGTCATCTCTAGGTTCCCCATCAACACATCTCCATCATCATCATCTTCTTCATCATCATCATCTTCATCACCATCATCATCGTCATCAACATCTTCATCATCATCACCATCATCATCATCATCATCTTCCTCATCAGATCAACATCTCCATCATGTCACCATCATCTTCGTCATCATCATCATCATCATCATTACCAGCACCATCATCATCAACATCTTCATCGTCATCACCATCATCATTGGCATCTGTAGGTTCCTCATCAACATCTCCATCATCATCATCATTGGCATCTGCAGGTTCCTCATCAACATATCCATCATTGTCATTTTCTCCATCATCATCACCATCATCACCATCATGATCTTCTGAACATCATCATGATCATCATCTCAACATCACCATCACCATCATCGTCAACATCTTCATCATCATCGCCATCAGCATCATCATCAAAATCTTCATCGTCATCACCATCACCATCACCATCACCATCACCATCTTCATCATCATTGTCATCTCTAGGTTCCCCATCAACACAACATCTCCATCATCATCATCTTCTTCATCATCATCATCTTCATCTCCATCATCGTCCTCATCAACATCTTCATCATCATCACCATCATCACCATCATCATCATCATCTTCCTCATCAGATCAACATCTCCATCATGTCACCATCATCTTCATCACCATCATCATCACCATCATCATCAACATCTTCATCACCATCATCATCAACATCTTCATCATCATCACCATCATCTTCATCAACATTATCATCTTTATCATCTTCATCTACATCATGATCATGTTCATTGTCATCACCCTCCTCCTCCTCATCATCTTTATCATCTTCATCTACATCATGATCATCTTCATTGTCATCACCCTCCTCCTCCTCATCATCTTGTGCACTTATGCACTTAGGGATTAATATTTAGAAGAGGGTCTAAAGGCCTTTATGGGGGAGGGGCTCTAGGAACAAGGTAAGACAGAGAGGGCAGGGGGGAGGGATAAAGGCGTAGAGGGTTAGTGATTAAGGGAGAAGAAGGGAGAGAGTGCTATAGGGAGGGATAATGACGAAGATAAAGAGAAGGTGGAGAGATGGAGAGTGGGGTGGTAGAGACATGGCTGAAGGGAGAGAAAGAAACATGAAAGAAACATGTAGGGAGAATGAGGGACAGATATTTAGAAAGAGATAGGGGGTATCTAGGGATTATTGGGAGAGAGCTAGGGGGTATTAAACCATACAAAACATTTGTTTTGTATGAAATCATATAAAATATTACTTTTCTTTGATTTTGTTCGTTGCCCTAGCCGTGCACCTAACCTATTTATTGTGCTTGACTATATCGCGTTCGCGTTTTTTCACTACATATCGCGCACGCGTTTTATATTTATATAACGCGTATGCGTTTTGGAACTCCAGAAATAATGGACTGTTGCTGTCCGAGAGCAACTTCACTCTGTCCGAACGAAAGCAACAATCCCGCGATTTTTCGAACAGCACGAGCCCGCGTCTGAAAATTTTCACATTCTACACCAACTCCATCATTTTTTTTTATGCAGGTGCAGCATTGAGGACATCTTTCATGGTTGCTCACTGTGGTGTTGGGTTATATGGCCATATTTGAAGAAAATAATTAGCAAGCTTGAAGAATCTCCAATTGAAGAACACCAAAGATAAGGCCTTTGAAAGATTCATTTTGCCTATATTTGAGGAGCACACAAGGTAAGATATCAAGCTTCAAGACCAACAAGGAAGAACTTCCATTTGCTTATTATTGAAGAGCTTGTAATTGAGGAGCAACAAAAACAAACTATATTGAATTGATCATTGTGGTGATGGGGAATGCACGTAACCGAGTAAACAAATCAACAAGGAAGAAGAGACCTCAAGAAGTCATTGAAGAAGAGAAAGAAAAGAAAAGAATATACATGATGAATCGGAGGCTTTCTTTGGAAACTAATCCAAATCCAATTGTAGAGGATACCATGGTTCATCCTATTAATCCACGACAAGAGGGACCTTCAATTTCCACAATAGTTGTTGAACAAGCACCCCATGGAAGTAATCAAGAAGCAAAACGTAGGTGCTCATTAGGGGATGTTTCAATTCCCACTTCAAGTCAAAGTGATAAGTTACCATCTCAAGATGAAGCTCACGAAGAAACACTCAATTTGCTATCCGGATGTGGTTATACAAGCGATGAAGTCAGAGAGGCGTTGGACATTTTGCCTACTGTTGAAGAAGAGAATGTTATCCACACCATCGATGAGGATGTTGGACTTCCACAAGGGGATGTTGGACTTCCACAGACCATGGATGAGGATGTTGGACTTCCACCATCCAACTACCAGGAAGAGAATGAAGGACACCAAGCTACTACTGAAACGCCAGAGCGTCTTGGTGATGCACTACATGGTACAATTCCAACCCCCTTACCTCCATTAGCAAGCACACGTCGAAGAACTCCGAAGCGTATACAAGTTGATGAAAGACTTATGAATTCCTTTGAAGGTACGCTATCTAAACGTAGTATTGCTTATCAAACTCAACAGATACTTGATAAATATTTTGTTTCTAAATGTGATGGAGATAAATGTAGATTATTTTTATCATTGTTAAAATCTAGGAGCATGAATGTTGTTAGGAAAAAGTTAGGGATAAAGAACACCTAGAATAATGGCGACTGATAGAATTTTCTTGTTCATATTTCTACTATAACATTGTTTGAGTTTCAAACTAAATGAAATCCACAAATTCCATGCATTATTCTGTGTGATTGATCTACATCAACCACCTCCCAAAAATATCTCGTCTTCTTGTTCCATCTACAATTATTGAAGAACACCATTCAACAATAGATTTTGTGTAACTAATGAGAGAATTTCTCGTAAACTTCCATTTTTACCTGCAGAATATAATGTTTACCTACACAACATCTCGATCATGATCCCCTTTCCCACACTCAGTTTCAAAAGTCCTGTAAAGGCAACCTTTACATTTACATTTGCATTAACATGACAACCAAGTCTCAAAAATGAGATTGATGGTGTTTATTCTCATGCAATGTATACAGTTAGGATTAAGACAACTGTATAAATCTATGGAATTATAAATGGAGATATTAATCCAAAAGGAAGCCAATGTTGGCCTTGCCAATCTTTTCTTCCGAATGCAAACGAAATATTAGATTCCATTTTGCTATGTTTCCATGTAAAATATATTTGAAAAAAAACATATATTTGGATTATATGGAAATCCTTCTTACCTTTGACATTGTTTGGGATCTGCAGGATGGGAATGAAGTATTTTTTAGGGATTAAGAGGAGTATTCAATTACGCAAACTTATGAATGCCTATTGTGACAAGCAATCCATTGATTTCAACTCCATCAAATTTCTGTTTGATGGATGATGTTTGCAAGGTGAGCAAGTTTAACCCACCAATGCGAGATTGCATGCAATTACACTGAGCAAAACCCTAGTTTACGAAATGAATGCACAATAAAGCCACTGGGCCATGGGGAGACGAGGGAGAGGGCCCCCTAGAGGTAATCGCATGCCAGGAGACCAACGGAGTCGACGGTTCGTCGGTCCGACGTCCGGTTTCCGAGTTATGTCGAGTTGCAAGTCGCATGAAAATGTCGTTCAGGGACACTTGGTGAATTTCCGTCCGGGAGCCAAAAAGCAAACGGAGCAGGAAGATTGCGTGCCGTTGGCTCCCGCAAGTGTGTGTGGGCAATGCCGACGTGGGAACACTGCCAAAACTGGCTCGGGGGAGGTTTTTGCAGAGTTGACCTACCAATGCGAGATTGCATGCAATTACACTGAGCAAAACCCTAGTTTACGAAATGAATGCACAATGAAGCCACTGGGCCATGGGGAGACGAGGGAGAGGGCCCCCTAGAGGTAATCGCACGCCAGGAGACCAACGGAGTCGACGGTTCGTCGGTCCGACGTCCGGTTTCCGAGTTATGTCGAGTTGCAAGTCGCATGAAAATGCCGTTCAGGGACACTTGGTGAATTTCCGTCCGGGAGCCAAAAAGCAAACGGAGCAAGAAGATTGCGTGCCGTTGGCTCCCGCAAGTGTGTGTGGGCAATGCCGACGTGGGAACCTTGCCAACACTGGCTCGGGGGAGGTTTTTGCAGAGTTGACCCACCAATGCGAGATTGCATGCAATTAAACTGAGCAAAACCCTAGTTTACGAAATGAATGCACAATGAAGCCACTGGGCCATGGGGAGACGAGGGAGAGGGCCCCCTAGAGGTAATCGCACGCCAGGAGACCAACGGATTCGACGGTTCGTCGGTCCGACGTCCGGTTTCCGAGTTATGTCGAGTTGCAAGTCGCATGAAAATGCCGTTCAAGGACACTTGGTGAATTTCCGTCCGGGAGCCAAAAAGCAAACGGAGCAAGAAGATTGCGTGCCGTTGGCTCCCGCAAGTGTGTGTGGGCAATGCCGACGTGGGAACACTGCCAACACTGGCTCGGGGGAGGTTTTTGCAGAGTTTACCCACCAATGCGAGATTGCATGCAATTAAACTGAGCAAAACCCTAGTTTACGAAATGAATGCACAATGAAGCCACTGGGCCATGGGGAGACGAGGGAGAGGGCCCCCTAGAGGTAATCGCACCCCAGGAGACCAACGGAGTCGACGGTTCGTCGGTCCGACGTCCGGTTTCCGAGTTATGTCGAGTTGCAAGTCGCATGAAAATGCCGTTCAGGGACACTTGGTGAATTTCCGTCCGGGAGCCAAAAAGCAAACGGAGCAAGAAGATTGCGTGCCATTGGCTCCCGCAAGTGTGTGTGGGCAATGCCGACGTGGGAACACTGCCAACACTGGCTCGGGGGAGGTTTTTGCATAGTTGACCCACCAATGCGAGATTGCATGCAATTAAACTGAGCAAAACCCTAGTTTACGAAATGAATGCACAATGAAGCCACTGGACCATGGGGAGACGAGGGAGAGGGCCCCCTAGAGGTAATCGCACGCCAGGATACCAACGGAGTCGACGGTTCGTCGGTCCGACGTCCAGTTTCCGAGTTATATCGAGTTGCAAGTCGCATGAAAATGCCGTTCAGGGACACTTGGTGAATTTCCGCCCATTTTATAATTTAAGCCACTTTTAAATATTTGAACTTCCATATTATTTTTGAAAGAGTATAATATTTCAAAACTCCTAAAGAGACAAAAACACATGATCAAAACTCCTAAGGCTGTAATTTAGAGTAGTAATAATGGGGGTGATGGAGTTGAATTTGATCCTATGGAAGATAATGATACTAATATTATTGAGAATAAAGGGATAATAGGTTGATCCATGACACCTTTGTTTGCATGGATGAGGATGCACCTATGTATGAGACCTATGATAATATTCATGATGTACATCTTATTGATAAGGCACACAAAGGCCTATACAAGAGATCAAAGATGGGTCACTTTGTCTACTAATTTGATGTTGATAAAATTGAAGGTATTGAATGACATTTCAAACAATGGTATGACAAAGATCCTAATGTATACACAAGTTTAATATATAAGGTGCCCCATAAGGTTCTTTGTCATATCCCTATAATTCTAGGTTTTTGATGATTGTTTAGGTTAAAAAACATAGCACATTATATGGATTATCATGTACAAAGATAAGTGAAGATGGTATTATATGAGTGGCTACAAATGGTTCTCAATTTACGATCATCAAGGAAATATTACCCATTTTTTAAGAAGAACCTCATAATGTTAGACTTTCATTGGTAGTTGATGGCAATGGGTGTGCATGAGTGAGTTCGTTGAAACCTTGAAAACATTGTATTGCATTTAGTTTGATTAAATTACACGAGCAAGAACTTTGACATAACTTGTAATGATCATCCAAAATCACAAATTTTAATTAGATACCAATTAGTGCATGCATGTAGTGAATTCGTTGAAACCTTTGAATATAATAGTTTGTTCTTTTGACATAGTGCATTCATGAGTAATAGATAATCCACACAAATCAACACATTAGAATGACACAAGTACATGTATCCAAAAGTACATATATATCCAAAAGTGCATGTCTCCAAAAGTACATGTATATCCAAAAGTCTCCAAAAGTGCATGTCTCCAAAAGTACATGTATATCCAAAAGTATCGAAAAGTACATGTATCCAATGAAGTCAATGTACATGTCTCCAAAAGTACATGCACAATAAAGTCAATGTACATGTCTCCAAAACTGAATGTATCGAAAAGTACATATATATACAAAAGTATCCAAAAGCACATGTGTCCAAAACTATCCAAAACTATCAAAACTCAAGCTTTCTCTTGTTCTTTCCCGACGTTGATCCTCTAGGCACATCCCTAGGATCAATGTGCATCCCTGGATCCTGCAAATTAAATATCAATTGTTAAATTCAACTAACTATGTACACTAATACATTATCTCAACAATTATCAACCGGTGCATGGAAAGTGCATGAAACACTTGGTCACTGAAGGACATCTCACCTCAACTGACAAAGGAGATTGTGTTGCTTGTGTAGCAGATGGAGCCGTCGGTTGAACATCCAGGATGGTTGAACCAGGGGGGCCAGGCACTGCTCCTGCTGGTGGTGGCTACAATGAAAAAATGTTGAAATAGTTAGAAATGCATGAATAAACAATAGGTCCAACAATAATAAACTATGTAAAGATAATGTTGAAATAGTTACATACCTGTGTGTGATCAGTCGCCACTGCAGATGCGGCACTAACTGCTGCATCAACCATCGATGCAAGGTTCTCAGCAGACAACTCGGGTTCCTGTTGCAGTAAACATGCAATTCAAACATTAACAAAAATGATTTATGCACTGGATTTCAAGTTAAACAACAAATATCATCGAAGGATATACATTACCATGGTGTGAGTAAGCCCATGGTCGTGGGCAGCTGGAGTCTTTCTCGGAGTAGAACGCCTCACATACACACGACCCTTGTTCACGAATGGCCTGGAGGGAGATGCAAATCCAAGCAATGGGCCAGATGTGTCGGATGGTGCCTACAGTCAGCAAGTGTTCATGTAGTTAGACATGCATGATTCAACAAACAAACATGTATTTAAAAAATGTCATTTTTAATTGTTTACCTGGAGCCCAGACGTTTCAGGGGACGGTATGACCATGGGCACTACCTCCACATTACCTTGCCCCTGTGAAGGATCTGCCATCTGCAAGTTTAATCATTGTAAATATTAGACCGTATATAGCATTAATGAACTAAAATGTAAAGTATGTGGAAATTAACAAATTAACAAGTATTAAAAAACTGAAATTTTAAAATGTTTACCTCGGTGTGAGATACGGCAATAGGTGGTATATAAGATGGGCCTGCCGAATGGGTAGCATCATGCCCCCCTGTCGAGTCTGGAACATCCGGCTCTGGGGCGTCACTGCCGGTAATCATCATCAACTGCAAGTTCACAAAATTAATATATTAGCTCAAACTATATATATGTGTACAAAGACGAAAATAAATGAAGAATTTATTACAATTAACCATCAAGATACCTCTCTCAAAAAGCCATTGAAGGCAACATCTGATGCAATACCATAGCAGGGACGACCACATGACGTGCACTCGTGAGGATCAGTACTAGGATGGGGAATAGCTGATGGTCCTCCACTAGTGGATGGTCCTGATGGTCCTGCAGTAGTGGATGGTCCTGATGGTCCTGCACTAGCTGATGGTCCTGCATGGTGACGAGCTGGTGTATGTACCACACCAGGGACAGATGTCCCTTCCTCACCCATATGTTGAACCATCCTGCCATGGCGAACAATCGTCCGTGCCAAACTCAAAAATGCATCCCGTGTCTGCGGAATAATGCGATGTGCTGGTGGGACATCTGGCCCAGGCAACTGCCTGCGAGGTGCAGGGATAGGGCAATCCTGGTCTCGAAGCCTGGCATTGGGTCGGTTTTGGGGCATCCCCCCACCGATCCCCTGGAACTGTAAGATGTCAAAATAGTTAACGTGTTTATGCAACACGAACTCTGCATACATCTTTCGAAGGAAATATAAGGGAATTTCCCTGTTGTTGTGTGGTGGCATATCAAAAACCATGTACCATCTGTCCATCCAGTTATCAACAAATGGTTGAAACGTGCACCACTCAATGGAGATATGCGGCTTGCTTGCATTAGGGATTTCCCCCGTCCGAGGGTCCCTAAACAATGCAAATATAACCTCTTTGGATATTTTCAACTTTTTTACTGCATTGTAATCTAGTCCATCAGCATATTGTTGTCTTTTTCTTTCTCTGTAAGATGCAATATCATATAGGACATTCGTAGATTGTGAAATTGTGTCCACAATTGCATCCAAGGTTGATGCAAGTGAACGGCGAATCCTGTCGCCACCACTAAAAGCTTCACTTATGCCCCTCAATTGGGCAAGCTCAATCAATATTTCGGCATTGGCATCCATAGCCGCAACTGCAATAAAGACATTAATACGAAAATCATTAGAAACATATACATGGTATATAATGACGTCTCTTCAAAATTGAACATGTATTAAATCAAACTCACATAAGCAATTTAATGGCATTTACTTACATACATTTAAAACTTAAAATTAAACATTTGACAATTAAAAAGTAAGTTAGTCAGATTGGCAGAGAGGAGGAGGAGGAGGATCAAGGCAGTGATGAGTTTGTTGTTCAGGCATGGAGGAGGAGGATCAAGGCAGTGATGAGTTTGCATCTATGTGTCTCAATGTCTCATTGTGTTTTGTGATTGTGAATGACAAATGTGTTGTGATTTGTGAATGATCTAATTTCTATTGAATATTTCATATTTGTAATTGTAAATGTAATTTCTATTGAATATTTGTAATTGTAAATGTTAAATTTTATTGGATGATCTATATGTCTATATTTTTAAATTTTAATATATTTTAAAAATATATTAATTCCGGGGGTCACCGTGTCCTACGTGTCATAATTCCGGGGGTCACCGTGTCTAGTGGGGACCAGGGATCAAATTTGAAGGGTGGGGTCCCATTTCACTATGAAGGGCTATGAGATATTGAACACTATTGAAGGGCTATGAGAAATTTATTAATATTTATTCTATGTGTATATATGGATGTGTTCATGTTGTATGGATTGGATTCTAGGTTAACCGAGGCATTTTTAGAGCAAAGAATGGGGTAATTACTATTTGGGAACAAGTTTTTTATCAAATGTAAATTGCGGTGATGGAAGATATTGAGGGTGCCACATGTTGTGGAGAAAGTAGTATTGATTCCTATGACGTAATAGGGAGTTCAAAAAGTCTGGTTTCAAGTATTGTCAGTCGTAGCTCGATTGATTTTTCTCGCGCTAGGGTTGTAGCAACTGTTATGGCCATTACTGTTAAAAGGATTGATGGGGTGGAATCCCGTGAAACGATGAGTTCTTTTGTTAAGACGTAGATTCAGTGAAATTTGGTGGGAGTCTTATGTTCATTTTATGCACAAAATTCGATTACTTGATTTTGTTGCATTGTTAACTCTCCTCCTAGTCATAGCTACAATCTCTTATATAATTGTGAAGGTTATCAATCCACTCAATATATTAAAGTTGTAGTAGGCCAAAATCATCCACATATTTATTGTACTCACAAATGTTGACATTCCAATTTCTATGTAGAGCGCCCATTAACATTAGATTGTATGGGACATGTTTTTGAGGCATGATGTCATTATCTCATAACAACAAGCTTTTTATCCATAAATATGTCATCTACAAGCCAACGGAATTGTTCCTAATCCTTTATAAAACTTTGTCATAATTATATCAATACCAACATCCCTACCTATTGACTTAGCTTAGAAGATATTACACCTTCGAATAACCAAACCTGATTCCAAGGTTGGTAATCATAAACGTAAAAGCATCATCATAAGGAAATAGCATGTTGTGTTGAGGAAATTCCTTTTTTTCCATTTCCTTCTCAGTATAATATTTGGTTGTGGATCATTTAAAATGTATAATTTATTTTAATATAATTGGGAAGCTAAATTCAAATTCATTAATATATTAATATGATTTGATTTTTTTATTAATAATAAGTTATTCTTTTCATTTGAAAATGTAATAGTACATCAAAATTTCAATGTTTACTAACGTAGTAAAGTTGAGAGGCTTTATTTTTCAGTGGATATAGCAGACCTGTAAATTCATAGGATGTCAAAAATCTAGTCAGCCTTGAAGTTGAGCTCCTCAAAGAAAACGAATTTCTTTAAATATGTTTATGGCAGGCTAGCATTGCCAACTTCGCTCCGCAAACTATCCTGGAGGACTGGAGGAGATAGGGTAGGTGGAACTTGGAAGTAGCTCAACGACAGTGGAATAGGGGTATAAGAAAAAGCTTGTTTCTATTCATGCAATATGGTCGGAGCCATGGAAGCATGGAATTCCAGCATTGACTTGATACAACAAAGAAAACAAAATGTGGAACTTGGGAGCTGCAGGATTGACTTGATACAACAAAGAAAACAAAGGGTGTGAGGCTGGGAGCCGTAGATGGTAGGATTAACTTGATACAACAAAGAAAACACAGGTCTATAGGTAGGGGCCACGGGCAGGAGCAACAACCTGCAACATTACAAGAAGTTTATGGATTGTGGATTTTGTCTGCAATGCCAAATTCGCGGGGGCATATTAACATAATATATTATACATTGAATACTCAATTAACTCACGGAGTCAGCATTCACGAATTGGTATGTGATAACTTGTAACTTGGTAAGCTCGCTAGCAACAACACGTATGAGCCACCTTCCAGGTTTAATAATTTTGTTGATGCCATTAAATGTGTTAAACACGTAAGCGCTCGCTACAAACACGAGAACTTCGAAGCGTTCAAGCCATGGGCTACTCAGTGTAAGCCCGTCCACGTAAGTTGCTCAATGATATTATTAGAGGCCCAATGGTCCATGATCCATGGATGATCGAACACGTGGATATTGGAGAGTAAGCGAGTCCCACTCCCAAGTCACCTAGCTAGTAGCCGCATTCCCAATTTCCCACTAAAAATTGTTGATGGGTGAAATTTGAAGCTACCCTTCTGTTGCAATTTTAAACAGTAGTGGTTAATTTAATTATTGAAGGGCTTACCATGAAATTAAATTTTTTTTGCATGGTAAAATTTGAAGTGGCCTTCTATGACGTGTGGGTAAAATTTGAAGTGGCCTGAAGGCTTCAAATTTGAAGCCTGGTGGGGACACTCGTGTCCCGTGTCCTCGTGTCGGGTGACTTAGATGAATACATTGTAGAAAGGGGGGAGTTTTAATTTTTTCAATTTTTGGTTTGATTATGAAGTTTTGAGTTTTTTGAAAAGGGTTTCATTTTGAGGTGTGAATTTAATTACAAATTGGGTTATTCCCAATTTGATCAATATTACAAAACTAGGTTAAACAATAAAAAAATAGTAATTTGGATTAAAAAATCACAAAAAAATGATTTGGGTGAATAAATTACCTGACTAGATGAGAATGCACCGGTGAATTTGTCTCCCCTCCAGCTAAATCGAGCAACACGGATAGTTGAGTGGGCCACAAAGCGTCGTCGTCCAGGGTCAATTTCGCCTCTATTCGCGTTTCTGATGCGTGAGTGTCACGGGTGGTCGGCAATCGGCCGACTGTGTTTTTAAATTCATTTTTAGTTTTACATATCGCGTACGCGATTTGTAAATACATAACGCGTACGCGTTTTTTAACTACATAACGCGTACGCGTTATTGTTACCTAGCCTACATGTCCAATGACATGTTAGGCTCGGGTCTTACCATGGCAGGTGGTAAATATCAGAAACGCGTTATGTTTTAGGTATCAGGAACGAGATTTGAAAAAAGTAGCATTGCATCTAAAGTGACCCTCATCTTCTTGCACACACCCATATTATGTCTCCTTATGATGATAAAAGCACAAATGAAAGGCTAGAAGATGTTCCATGAATAGAAACAATGTTGTGTTACAAAAAGGATTCATTGAATTATGTTCTGAGTTGAATTAAGAAATAATTATATGTTTTACTGAACAATTTTGGAAGACCCAGTTTTGTTGCACAAAAGTGCAGGTTATGAGCGATCGAGACTTCCAGGAATCCTGAAAGTTTGAAGATAATGACGAAGCAAGCAAAATTGAGAAAATGAATGACGTACAAAAGAACCCAAGAGTGGAAGACAAATGGTCGAAAAGCGTGAACACCGAGGATGGTGTTATTCTTAAGGGGGGAAGGATGTAACATCCCTCTTTTGTACCCTATTACTTTTGTAAATGTAAATTTGAAAAAGGTATTTGTTTCTCATGAGGAGCTCAAGGCCAAGGCCCCACCAGTAAACATTGTAAGTTCTATGGTTTAATTTCCTAAATTGTAATTTAAAATGCAAGGTTTAGGAGACCGAGGTCATGATGCAACCTAACGATAAGGGGACGAATCCACTAGGGAAGAGGGAAACATCTTGCTAGAAAGATCTAAGAATATAATTCCTTGAGGGTGAAAGTCATCCTTGTGCCAATGGACACATGAAGAAAAATTTAATGGTCTATTGGAGTTGCTAAAAAGTCTTAAGGGTCATCTTAAGAATTAAGGGAAGTAACTCCTTGTTAACCTTAAGTTAAGTGTGTGTCATTCTAGGTTGAGGTTAGTGACTACTAACCTAAAACCATTATTTAACTCTGTTTTCCTTTCTTTTAGCATAAAGCTGACTATTATCCTAAGGGTGGACTAAATGATCTAGAAGATGTCATGATAGACACTTAATACCTTTAGGGAGGTAAATAAGATGAACACATATAGATATATATTGGTGTGTACATAAATTATTAATATTATTAGTTAAATGATTGATATATATATATATATATATATATATAATGTCCAAAGGATTAAGATATTTATATATAATATATTACAAATCCTAACGTTATAAAGTATGATAAAAAGAATGCATTTGGTAAAGCATAAGTATATTGATACTTATAAAGAGGATGACTCACTTATAGTTAAAATATAGATGATATATCTATATATATATATATATATATATATATATATAATATGACCTCTTTTGAGAGGATAACGTTTAGATCCAGCTCAAGTTAGAGTGGAGATAGGTGACGATTTCTCTTGGTTCTCTTGGTGGTGATTGAAAACAGAAAATTGAACCCGACCTCCTTTTTGGAAGCCACTTGTCCAATCTAAGCCGACGTCTAGAAATACTTTTCCGGCCATTTGTCCAATTTTCCTCTCTTATGCGTTTTGGTAGAGATCGTGGGTGATCTCTACGAGGGGAGTCGGAGGCTACTTACGATTTTCTTCGCTCTTGTTGAGGGGGCATCTCTACAGGACAGAGAGCATTGATTTGTTTTGGTATGGGAGGAATATAACTCTGGATGAGTTCTTCTGCACAGAGGAGATACGTCTTCTTAACTATGCGATTTATGAATATTTTATTTCCTGTCGTGATAAGCTGGGGAAGGGATGGTCGTAAAAGTGGGATCCTTGTTAATCCTTAACGTATATTTATACGATGCTCTAAACTCTGTACATTTACATATTTCCTTTTTTTTTTTTTTTGTGTTGCGCAAAGCTTAGTGAAGGGACGACATAAAAGGCCGATCCCTATAACTTAAATTTGATATATATATATATATAGTAATTATATATGTGTCTGCGCAGAGCATTGTCGGAAGGGACGGCTGAAGAAGCCGACCCTGTAACTTAAATTATATATATATTGTAATTATATGTGTGTCTGCGGAGAGCATTGTGGCAAGGGACGGCTGAATAAGCCGATCCTTGTAACTTAAATTTGATATATGTATGTGTGTGTCTACGCAGAGCATTGTGGGAAGGGACGGCTGAGAAATGCCCAATCGCAATGTTATAACTCTTCGGCGTTTATTTATATGACTTCTGAACTCTGTGCTTATATTCATGCATTTTATAAATCGTATTTGGAAGAATTCTTGTAGCATGATAATGTAGAACCTCTGCGTACAGATTGAGTTTATGCATTATATAAATCAAGATTGGGGATTTGTCTGTAGCATGCATTCTAGTAATTGTTGAAATGTAAATTGTCTTGAATACGCCTGCATATCGCATGATGAGCGATCCCTCTAATCAATTACATTATCGCATGATGAGCGATCCCTCTAATCAATTACATTTTTAAATTATAAATGTAAAATGTATATATATATATTATATACAAAGAAAGCCCCAAGTTTGATACTCAGAAGTAATTCAAAATATCTATATACATTCAGATAGTACTAAGTATACCCTTAGGTGAGAAATAAGTCTCTGAGGGAGTAGCCCTAGACTCCTTTAGGTACCAAATGGATTTACCTTTTCTATGTGAGAAATGTATGTTTGGTGTGAAGATAAAGATTACACCAATGTCTCTTATGATATAAAGAGTGGGATGGATTTTCAAGTTACCTCAACCTTAGCTGATTTGTTACCCAGCTTGAATCTCTTTTTAAAGAGAACCTTATAAATTTAACTAATCTTATTTTTAAGTTGGAATGAATTATGTACTAAGGAATAGTACTTTGCATTTGAAGTGATATGATAGGGAGTTAAGTGATCAATATCAAAAGTTTTGAAAATTTTACTAAAATGCTAACTAGTAACTAGGATTTTTGGGTAGGTTACATCCACCAACTTTGAATGGATAAGGCAACTTGAAAGAGAATAGAACTAATCACATACATTGCATTTCAAACTTGTTATTCAATCTAGCTTTTATAAATGCCTTTGTCATTCATTTATTATATTAATTTTTTTATAAATTAATTATTATATTAATTCAAACTATTATTTTATTATATTAATTTTTTATAAATAATATATTACAAATATTATAAATTATAATTTTTTTATTTGTCAATAAAAGAATGACTTTTTAAATTTTTATTTTAAAATGCATATCAAAAATTAAATTATATTAAATTTTTATTATATATTATAAATTATTATATTTATAAAATTATTTAACTATTTGCTTTTCTTTTCAAGTAAAACTTCTAATAAAAATAGTGAGCCTGTTTCAATTTAGTCATCGTTATTTTGCATTCTTAATTTTTTCTCCTTTAAAGCAATATTATTTTTTTATAAAATGGAATAAAATAAAAAAATATCTTTAAATCAAAACAACATCACTTTACAATATTTTCAAATGTTTTTTCCTCGGCATAGAATGAATAAAAATGAAATCTCATAAAAGTAAAACTTCCAACATAATAATGAAATTGTTTTAATTTAATCATCATCATTTTACATTTTTAATCTTTTTCCTTCAAAGAAATGAATTAAGAAAATATTCTTAAATCAAAACAACGTCATTTTACAATGTTTTCAAATGTTTTTATTCTTTTTTATAAGATGAAATGAATGAAAAAAATTAACTTTTACATCACTTTACAATATTTTCAAATGTTTTTCTCTTCGACATCGAATATGGAATGAATAAAAAAGTCTCATGAAATGAATAAAGAAAAAGTATTTAGATAATGTTTTTGTTATTTCATATTCATTTGTAATATTATTTTAAAATATATATTTATTTACAAAATTTATTCTTATTTTATTATAAATTATATATATAATACAAAATATTATAAATTATAATATTATTTATTTTATTAATAAAATAATGAAATTTTTATGTTAGAGTAAAATAAATAAGTTAAAAAATATACTTATTTACAAAATTTATTCTTATTTTATTATAAATTATATATATAATACAAAATATTATAAATTATAATATTATTTATTTTATTAATAAAATAATGAAATTTTTATGCTAAAGTAAAATAAATAAATATTTATTTCAGTTTTATGTAAAACTTCAAATGGAACCATGTTTTTCTTTTTAAATTAAACTCCAAATGAGATCGTTGCAATTTAGTCGTCATTATTATGTATGGTTAATCTTCTTTATAAAATGAAATGAATGAAGAAAGTTTCTTTAAATCAAACCAAGATCACTTTCCAATATTTTCAAGTGTTTTTCTCTTCAAGGTGGAATGAATAAAAAAGACCTATTTAAATAATGTTGAAGTCATTTCATATTCATCTGTTAATAATCTTTTGCTTATGTTTTATATTTATTAATTTTTTATAAAACTAATATTTTCAAGTGTTTTTCCTTTCAACATCGAATGAATAAAAAAGACTTTAAATAATGTTGAAGTCATTTCATATTCATTTGTTAATATGTTTTGCTAGTGTTTTATATTTATTAAGCTTGACTTGTATTCATGGGCTTGGTGGTAGTGTGATAGATTATGTTATATCTAAAATGGTAAATTTAGACATTTTAAACCACCACAAGATCACACCCCTTAATTGTAACCCTCAATTGTTTTACGGTAAAAAACACTTGATCTTCAATAAAAATAAGGATGATCTTTCATAAATGAGTTAAACCACCATAGAGTACACCCCAAGAAATTTGATACCTCTAGGTGCTTGATAGATCTAAAATTTGATCTAGGTTGGTTTTTATTTTTTATTTTATGAGCTAACATGGATTTTTGAATAACTTTCTATTTGGTTTTAAATTTGTATTTTATGAGTCAACATGGATTTTTTTTGTTGTTGTCTGAATGGACATGAAAATTTTTAATTACTTTTTGTTTTTTGTACATAAAGCTATGTTGAGAAACTTTTACACCTCTTTAAGGTAGCTCCTAAGAAATCTTGGAAGCAAATTCTAACTAGTAAAACTAAAGATAATAATAAGATTTCTTTGGAAGACTAAAAGAAGTTTTGTCTTTAGGAAACATTGGTTTTGGGGTTAAGTGCTTTGCAAATGGAAAGTTTATGGATATTGAAGAATACGAAGCAGAAATATTAAAAATTAATGGGCTAGTCCTCATTCATCACATCCACAAACTCTTCAATCTATAGGTCATGCAAGGTTTCCCTAATCCTTGTGGCCATTATGATTATCCCTCTCTTAGCCAAACTTTACAATATCATTTTAGAACACAAGCAAAACTTAACAACAAAATTTATGATTCGACCACCCAATCCCAATGTGTATATCGACTTGACTCTTTCCAACTATGGATCAACAGGGATCTGTCATCTCATCTTGTGGCTCTATCGTTCTTTCCATTGTAAGTTTAATCCTCCCGCTTGCCATCTATGTACAAACATTTTAAGGTCACATCAAGTTTGCCTACTTGTTGGCAAATAATAATAATTTTTGCAAGCAACTGTATATTTTAAACACGAAGTAAAGTTTAATAGATATAAAACATGTGCTAATGAATAATATGAAATGATTCGATAAGTATTCATTTAAATAACAAGAAAAATAGTCCCTGCTGTAAAATAATGTTTATAATTTGTATAATTGTTTACAAAAAAATTTAAAAAATTATTAGAAAAATTTAGTTAGGTGTTCACAATTGCTTCATATCTAATATAGAACATTTGAATGGTTCCATTATTTGAAATAGAACATTCAAATTTTCTTTCTATTTATTCCATTTAATGCAAAGTGCATTAAAAGTTAAGTTGGACTTGGCTTGGTGTTTTAAGTTTGAGCACTACTTTGATCCTAAAATTTGATTGCCAAAGTTTTGACATTGGATCCCAAAAATTCGGTCTCATGTAGTTGTAAGAGAAAAAGTCTTTGGGACTTTTATCAATCATCAAACATTCCTTCGCTGAGATGTATAAGTTCCATACATATTGAAATGTCATGCCATGGTGAGGAAGCATTTATACATTTTGTTTGTAGTTTAATTTCTACATTTTCTTTATAGGTTTTTTCATTAGGATTGGCAAGACTAACAATATGGTTATGACATTTTGTTTGTAGTTTAATTTTTACATTTTTTTTATAGGTTTTTTCATTGGGATTGGCAGGATTA
Source organism: Larix kaempferi (assembly GCA_027924585.1). NCBI lineage: Eukaryota > Viridiplantae > Streptophyta > Pinopsida > Pinales > Pinaceae > Larix > Larix kaempferi. The sequence continues at coordinate 1,499,949 of BSBM01000709.1, read as the reverse complement.
ACAATATGGTTATGAGATCTCAAATAGCAGCATAGCAGCTTTGAAGGTTGATATATTGCAGAATCAATTTGAACTTGGAGAATAATATGAAGATCCTATTAGCATTGAAGGTGGGTATGTTGTTGAATCAATTTGAACTTTAGAGAAAAGGATTGAAATCCTAAGAGTATTGAAGTTTGATATCTTTTACAAAAAAATTGAAACAATTTGAATTTCAAGTGAAGAAGAAAATTGAATACATGTTAGTGTTTATAATGGTTTTGAAATTACAAAAGTTGTAAAAAAAAGACATATTTAAGTGTTCTTTAGAAATGATAGAAATTAGTAAAGGAAAAGACATATTCCACATGTTTGTAGAATTTTAGAAAATAGGAAATTTCAAAAATTCAAAAATTATTTATAGAAATTTCAAAAATTCAAAAATTCCATATTTCACATGTCCCTTATAAAAAATTTAATATTATTCTTATTTAAATTTAGCAAAATTTGTAAACAAAAAGACTTATTTCAAGTGTACTATAGAAATTAGTAAAATAAAAGACATATTTCAGATGTTCTATAAAAATTTCAAAAATTATTTATAGAAAATTTACAAACGAAAGACATACATATATTCGACAAATTAGTAAACGAAAACACATTCCACAAATTAGTAAACGAAAAGACACATTCCACAAATTAGTAAACGAAAAGATATATTCCAAATATTCTATAGAAATTTCAAAAATTATTTATAGGAAATTTAGAAACGAAAGACATATATTCGACAAATTAGTAAACGAAAAGACATATTCCAGATTTTCTATAGAAATTTCAAAAATTATTTATAGGAAATTTACAAATGAATGACATATTCCACATGTTCTATAAAAATTTCAAAAATTATTTATAGGAAATTTACCCAAAAAAAAGCAAAAGAAAAGACATATTGCACATTATAGAAATTTCCAAAATTATTTATAGGAAATGTACAAAAAAGTAAATAAAGGAAAAGACATATTTCACATGTGGTTTATACTAAGGAGTTCACCATAGAAATTTCAAAAATTGTTTATCCGAAATTTACCAAAAAATAAAGAAAAGGACATTTTTCACATGTTCTTTACACTAGGCACTTCATAACATTACAAAATTTTAGAAATACGAAAGTCTATCACAAAATTCAAAATTTTGAAATTTACCAAAAAATAAAGAAAAAGACATTTTCACATGTTCTTTACACCTAGCACTTCATAAAATTACAAAATTTTAGAAATACGAAAGTCAAAAGTTTGAACTCTATTGACTGATAGAAGCATTAAAAGTTTGAATTGTGTTGAGTAATAAGCAGTTCACTATCTTGATCGTGAATGTTTAGGCCATTACAAAAATTTAGAAATACAAAAGTCTACCACAAAATTCAAAAGTTTAAACTCTATCGAGTTTAGTGTTCTTGCACCTCTCTGATGTGCTTTTCCACCTGTTCTTTTCCATCTGCACTTCAGGATAAAGATAAAAGTAAGTGTAAGAATGCATCAAGTAAATTATGAAATTGAAAGTCTAAATTTTTTGGAAAAAGCAATGGCTTTAAACATACCTTTTAAGGAGTTTATCATTATGTGAGCTATGTCTTCACATCAACAATTGTATTTTCATGATTGAGTATAAACTTCCCATCAAAAAAGAAGTCACGCAACATGTAGATGACAGTAGATTTGTTCTTCAGATAATCTTGATATGATAGTGCTATCAAATCTGGCAATAATTTTCCTAAGATGTCACCTCTTAGTGTACATGGTACTTTTGCATTTGTTGTGTTAATTATGGTACAATTTAACTGATGCAAATAGTTGAGAGGAGTTTCAACGCTACATTTTGCACAATGTAGCATTTTCCCTTGTATTGTTCCAAAATTTTCTATTCCTAAATTGCATTTAGAGCATGTTGGCTGAAAAGGATTGTAGCATATGTTTGATATATACAATGTTTCTTGAACCTATTTGACATTTTTGAATGTTACTTGTTAGTCATACTCTATTTATAAAAAGTATGTTATATATAAAATATTTTCATATGGTTGTTGTTTCTCACCTCGTTGGTGGAATTTAGTACTATTTTTAGATCATTTAATGCCTTCTTTGCCCTTAATGGCATGATGAATGTTGATTGTCCTGTACTTAGTATACTTGGTTGGAATTCTTTTGGTCTGACTAGATTCATGAATAGCAAGATAGGAAACTCTTTTTTCGAAAGTTGGTCTTCAATCTCAGCGAAATGTTCCTCAAATTTTGAAAATAATTGTACCTACATTATAACAAGATACATATTATTATTTTTTGTTAGCAAAGAAAAAAGAAAAAAACTAATATTTTGTGAACTACATGCATGGGTAGGAATAGGCTTACCATTGCCTTGTCATTTTTAGAGTTTCCATCCTTGATTTCTAGGACATGTTGCATGCCTAATTTCTTGGCACTTGTCACAATAGCACCAATTGTTCCAAGTGTGTACGATTCTGTTGACAATAGAAGTCTTTTAATGGTTGTGTTTCATATTCACCATGGTCATAATTGGTTTTGGGTGCGATCTTGAAATTTTTTATACAAACAGTTTTTCTGGAAGAAGTTTTTGTTCATATTGTTGAATGAGACTACTTGGTACATTCAAGGTGACTGTCATTTCTCCTTTTGAATCTGTTAAGTCTGATCGCATAATCTGAGTTGACTTATTTGTTTTGTCAAGCATTGCTTTATATGTAACAATCACATTACCATCGAAGACATCTCTTATCTTGTAACTGGTCAATTCTTCAATACTTATTGCGTTGCATGTGTTTTGTTTTTGCCTATAAAGAGCAACCAAGTATAAAGAGAAACCAAGCATAAGTTAGCTAAAGAAGAATCAATGTTTTTGCATATAAAGACAAACCAAGAGAAGAATCAAAGGTAATTTTGCTTCAACATAAAGGTAATTTTTTTGAGAAATTTGCTTCAACTATGTTTACCTTTTGACTTCTGCTTGTAATACTTCTTTTTCTTGTTCACCTTTAATCTGTATTTTCATGTTGCTATGGATGGGAAAGAAAAGCAATAGTTGCGAAAGAAAAGCAATAGTTGGGAAAGAAAAGAAATAGTTGCATTAGGACAAACTTGCTTGGTCATATAAAACGAATGCAATGATTTTTGTTCATAGTTCTATGATACAATCTACACTAAAAAACAACAAATAAAGGAACCTAACTCAGAAGCTCATTGTCTAACTCAGTATGGGCTCACAACAATCCTAAGATATATTCATATCAACAAAACTTTGCTTTTTCAAATTTATTTGGGAAAGGACCATTGTTGATTACATTTTGTGATGTTCATGCTGAATCTTTTTAACCTCAATGTTGCAGGTCAGAACAGGCAGGGGAAGACGAACGTAGAGGAGAACGTTGCGTAAAGGAAGGAAAGCATTTTCTTCGATAGAGGATATTTAGTTCTTTGTACTCGCAAGCCCTGTACGGGGCTTACCACCCAACCTGCGTTGGACAAGATGAAGCCTTCATTCAAACAAAAGGGCCCTAGACTTGTGGTTGGAATTTATATACAGGATGTGAAAGACCGACCAAGTTCCCGTGTTATAGTTGTGAATTCAGTTTGTGAATTCTGCTTGTCGTTCCTTTTTGTAAACAAAGAATTTAATAGAGATCGAGTATTCGTCTTTCACTCGTACTATTTAAACATTTCTTTAATTTAACTTATCCAACCATATAACGGTGATGCATTCAGCCTTAATATCTAAATAAATATGCAGTATAATTTACATAGAAATCATTTCTAAATATAGGACCTACCAAACATTTAAGAGTAGCACAAGCTATAAAAAAAAAAAATCTTAACATGTTGAACGCTCAATTTCATTTCCCTTGGACATCGGTGTTGCACCGGAAGAAGGCCACCAAAGGAAATGAGGAAAGCAAATCTGTAAGAAATTATTTACCAAAAGTTAAACTGAATCATAGAAGATCCCGCCATCTCCATCTTACCGGTAGACAAATGATTCATAGACAAAATAAATACAAAGTTACATAACTGTAGATGAGACTCTTAATAGTAATCAAAAGATAAAAAACAATATCGATTAGGTCCGGGTGACGGCCTTCTGCATCTCACACCCTGTTGCAATATGGCATTATTACAGAACTCAATATTTCTTACTATTAAGCTTAATTCCCAACCTATTCGCCAAAGTGTAGCCGCTCATTGATGACAGTGGTGGATGAATTTATTGTGCTAATACATGAAATTCCTGAAGATACCTTATCAAATTTGCATGATAGGAAAAAGAACTACACTTTTGGAAATATCAGGCAAAGGGAACATATCCATGAAATGTGAATTTTATGGGTTTGAAAGAGGGCCATTGGCATTTATGCAAGGTACCATACAACTGGTGTGTGAATTCATTACCAATGGTTCTCCATGCAATGTCTGGCTAATAATGTCACTTTTGGAGTTTCTGAAAGGTTGAAGTGCTGACAACTTTACAGAGGCGTATTGCAACAATTCTTGTTGATAGTCACTAGGAGATTGATACTTTTTGAGAAGAGGTTTTTAAAGAATTTGATCGGAAGGAGATTTCCTATATGCTGGTTTCTATTCACAAGTTATGGTTGGATTAGAAAATACATATGAACTTCTAGGTTTTTTTATCTGCAAATTTAAGGCATTGCTCTAGGAACTTGAGCACAAATCTGAGTGGAAAGATAGATATAGACCGTACGCCTCGACCATGAGCTGCAATGAATCACCCCGGAGGTCACCCCCACTTACAATAAACCTGAGCTTCGAACCATGAACTTGGAAGAACATATTGAAACCCCTAATCACTATGCGCTTGCCTGTTGGTTGGGAGGAGCACTATCGATCGCTACCGCTTGGGAATGAGCACCGGATGATTATTATGATGATGAAGAAGGATCACTATCACTTGCCTTATTATTTATTCATTTCAAGCCATGGAAAATTTCCAAGGAACTTATTCAGATTCGAATGTTAAGCTAGATACCAATGGAAAGCAACTAATCTATAGGCTGCAGGGATTTATCTCGTCACTAAGATAGCCCCTAATGATGTCGAACGCCGGCTTTGAGCTAGGATTTGGTTTAGGCTATCTTGCGATCAGGTCAAGCAAATTTGCAAGTTGCAATAACAGATGTACAAATCCGACCATACAAACAAGCTGGATACCATTTGTAACATTTTATTTAATAAAATGATTTGAACAAATGAGAATGCATGCAAGCAAGAAACAATTATTGTTGAATTGTCCTGTCCACTGCTTATCTATAATAATAATATCCCGAAACGTTTGTAGTGCTCACCTGACCATTAATGTTATTTCTTTGTTTCTGCGTAGTGTGTACCTTGAACTATCAAGAGCCATTCGGACTGATTGAAACTGATTTCGTATTGAAATATGGGGTTGTCATGAATCCATACCCTGAACTCTCAAGAGCTCAGTTAGGACTGGTGAAACTAATTTCCCGTTGAAATATGGGGTTGTCATGGATCCCCAGTTTCATGAAAACACATAATTATCACTCACATTGTTTATTAGGTGGACACGAATTTACTTATGTTTTCTGGCATGGACCAGACGTCACGTATTCTCAACGAGCCACTACTATTATCAACGCCCTGCACGCCCAGCTGGTGATGCTAAATGTTATTTTCATTTTAAATTTAAATGACATAATATATGTAGCAATAATAAGTAAAATATTTGTTTTAAAGGTAGGTTTAAAACCTTTCAACTTGCCACCAAGTGTCAGGTTGCATTTTAAACAAATCATATCCCAAGCTCACTACATTAGTCGAGTAAGGCATTAAATGGTTAATGAATAAGCCGATTAGCACGTGGGATAGGGTTCGCATCTAGTGCCTAATGTCAGTTCATGCTTTGTGGTTTAGAGCTTGGTCAATTGCCAAGAATTATATGGCTGCACATGTCGACTCACTCTAAGTCATAAACGTATTAAGTAAAATTTAAAAGTATAAATTAGAATTTAATTGTGAATATATTTATTAGTAGGAATGATTCTATTAGTTTTGCTTTCAACAAAAAGATTTTCTAAAGTTTTTCAATAGTTTTAAAATATATATATATTAAATTAAATTTTGAAAATTAAAAAATATTATTTAAACTAGCAATTGTTTGTCGATATGGTTGGGAAATAAGAAAAAAATGGTAAAAAATATAATCATGAGTTTACATTTTTGCTTAGTATTTGATTTTAAGTGATGCTTAGACTTTGACTGGTGCTATTGGGACTCATCTATTCATGCTTATACTTGGTTGTCTACTTGTGCTGGTTCTTCAACTGGATCTACTACATCTAGATAAACTGCTATTAGTGTTAGTTAAATGGATACATAAACTAGCTAACTTTGCTATTAGCTCTCGAGCTAGCTTTGGAACTTATTCAAGGTAAGCTATTGGTGCTCTAGGTTCTGCTTATGCTGGTGAATCACCTTACAGCATTAGATCGGATGGAAGGAAGCAAGGGCTTTCACATAGAGTTGTTGGACAAGGGAATGGGTTAGGAAATAGTCTTTATACGACAAAAGATGGAAATTGCAATCATTAGTAAACATTTTTGCTCAGTATTATATAACAAGAGACATTGTTTACAATTGAAACAACTAAAAATCGAAGGATACTTCTACTATCATAGTAGAAAAATATTGCATGGAATACATGGCAAATTATAACTACATCAATATTGGTCTATGTAAAAGCTAATTAAAAAAAATGAATAAATATTGTTAACGTACCTTTAATTCGTTTACTCGGCAGATTCAATGAAGCCAACTGGTACACAATTTAAAGCAAATGTAGTAAAGCATAAATAGCTTCATGGTCACTCCAATATGCTTCTAATATGTTGACTTGACAATGTTAAGAAGGAAAATTTGTCCAAATGTGATCAATGTGACTTTTTGTTTCTGGTGTAGATTTGTTTGTTATTTCATGTAAGTGTTGTGAATGCATGTATTATGTTAGTTGTTTACTTCCTTGATTATTTGCGTGGATGTTGATATTGAAATCATGTAAGTGTTGTGAGTGCATGTATTCTGTTAGTTGTTTACTTCTTTGATTATTTGCGTGGATGTGGATATTGAAATCACCGATTATCAAAGCGATGTTGTTTCCATGAAGCATTTCAGCCTTGGCAGCTGAGATTGTTTCAATGATTGTTGAAGCAAATGAAAATGGAGCAGCATATATGTTCATTATGCAAATATGTTGTTGGATATATAGCTCTGACATAACAAGTCCGACTTTCTCATTGCAAAAGTTTTTGTTTCCAATTATGTCTATGTTCTTTTCTATACAAGAGAGCACACCATGAACAGAGTATGATGTATTGAAATTGTAGCTTGAAAATTTGTTATGCTTGGTGGGAAATTTGTTCTTGTTTCTTGAAAACAAAGAATTATATTGCTCATGAGATCCTCATCTTGTAGTATGTCATCACATGCATGCAAACTTCATGTGTTCAATGTTGCAATTGAAAGTCTAGTGGAACATGAAGTTGATTTTTGAATGTAGTCTAATTTCCATGCTTTATCTTCAGTTAGTCGTTTCATTTCTATTGATACTTTTTTGTTTACATTGAAGTTTTCTTGTGTTAATATTTTAACTAGAAACAATGAGTCCATGGATTTCACTCACGATAAAGCTGTGTATACTAATCCATGTGTTTTAATGTTACTTGGATAAAATGCAAGTCTATCTAAAGTCAATCCCTGTGCTCTGTGTATTGTTCTAGCACATGCTAATTGTCTCTGCGCCTTGACCCAATTGATATTATAAGGTGAGGATGTGCATGCATAATAATCCTTAGTTATGACTATGCGATGAGGGTTTAAATGGAAGAGGATGTAAAGACATGTAATTTTTATACATATTTTGGCGGCGAGTGTCGAAGACAAACATGATGAGAAACCACATATGTTTGGAAGGACGAAGGGAGATTACATGATCATGATCATGCCACCCATCAAATTGAAGACAATTCCTGAGCCAATTTATTTATTATTATTATTAATAACCATTGTGGTACTTTGGTCCAAATGTTTTTTCTAACTTATTGTTTCTCCATATTGTGTGCCTAGTGCCACCTCTCTATATCAATGCATAAATCAATCTCTGCTTGGTTTGTGGTTCTAGCTGCATGTCATTATTTGTAGTTGCATGCCATTGAGTGTTGTTTAGAGTTGTCATGAGTCTGTGAGATTCATGCAAGAAATGAAGTCTTGTAGAGGCGGACTCATCAAAGCGGCAATTTGAATTTCATTTTGACGAAAAACGAGTGGACATTGGTAGCCAGGTTCACATAGGTAGTAGGCACAATGTTTCGGCCTTGTTTTGAGCCTAGTAGTGGTTCTCTATTGTTACAGCCATAGTCATTAACACATTGTTACACCTTAGATCTTAGCCCGAAGTGACTCGGGATTCAAAGTAAAATCCCAGTGGCTAGTACCTCGTAGTCATCAGTCATCACTCGTCAACTTGCAAAGCTAAGCAGTGAGTGCATGACATGAGTGAGTGAATGATTATAATTTATGATATTTCCAATATTTTGAATGTCGAGTCGAATTTTATAACATAGGAATTTCAACATAGAAATTGAAATTTATATGGATGGGTAATTTGAAATTTGGAAGGGCTCCAAGAACAAATACCCTTCCAATAAAAATTAAGACCCACCCTTCAAATTTGATCACTGCACCCGGGCTATACATATGCTCCCAAACAATATATGTAGCTATATTATCAAAGTCAGCCGATATTTACGGATCCCAAAAGGAACCACGGCCAATTTACCCTACAATGTTTGGGCAGAGGTTGCAGAGAGGGCGATTGGACTCTCGAATCTCGAGGGAAAGAACGATGAAGTCACCAGATGAGACGACATATCACTGTCGATGCATAGCGGGAAAGAGGTCAAGTCAAAAAAACAAAGAAATGATTATAGACTGCGTGGGAGTTGGTTAGTAGATAGCCATGACTTTTTTATCTTAGAAATTGTGAGTGAAGGTTCGTGTCGGTGTGTGGAAAGTAATCGAATGTTTTGGGATAAGATAGAGAACGCAAAGAATCACGACAAGATTGATTCGCTAGTTGAGGTTGATGAGAAAATACTCAGAAGATGTACACATTCCACACGGTAGACTATTGAATGCTCTGGAGCATGCTGCTTAGACGAGGCTCACAAGTGGACAGAGTCCATGTGACGCGTCATTGTCTTTTTATTCATTCCATGTCTAAAACACTCACAAGTGGACACAAGTGAGAAAATACTTAGTGGACTGAGTGAGAACATACTCAGAAAATGTACACATTCCACATTTCATAGACTATTGATTGCTCTGGAGCATGGTGCTTAGACCGGGCTCACAAGTGGATAGAGTCCATGTGACGCGTCAGTGTTTTTATTCATTCCATGTGCAAAACACTCACAAGTGGATAAGAGGTCCTTTTTATTCATTCCATGTCTAAGAGAAAAACACTTGAAAATATTGTAAAGTGATGTTGATTTGATAAAAACCATGTAGAAATGTCATTCAGTGTATAGTAAGATATAAGTTTCCGAGTGTTGTTTTTAAGGCTTTAATTAAAAGGAAAAGTTGAAGAGAAAGCCAGCAGTGTGGATGTTTTTAATATTTCACCTAGGTGAATAGCTTAATGGCCATGACATTGTAGTTGTCAATACTTTTTTAAGTTGGAATTTTTTTTATTTATTATGCTTTTATAAACAAAGTAGTGATATAAAGATGGAGTTGATCATCCTAACTGTTTATTTCTATTCTACATTTTATTAGATAAACTTGGAAAAGTTAAGTTTCCTCCTTTGTTATATATTTATATCAAAGAAATACAAATGTTATTAATGAAAAAACAGATGAAAAACTTATTCATAACCACTACTTAAACTTCAACCAACTAAACTATTCTTGGAGCTTTGTTTTGTTTCTTTTGTTGTTTTAATATCTCTTTCTTTTTCTTGTTATTTTTATCTTAAGGATTTTTTAATTTTTATTTTAACTTTTCTTGTTTTTCAATATATCTTAATTTCCTTGTATTAGGATTTAGGATTTAATGTTCTTTCTTTTTCTTGTTGTTTTTATCTTAAAGATTTTTTATTTTTTATTTTAACTTTTTTGTTTTTCAATATCTTTTAATTTCTTTCTATTAGGATTTTGATTTAATATTCTTGGAATTTTAATTCTTTAGTGTTTTTTATTATTATATTAAAAAAATAATTTTCCAAGATGATTTGCCAAAATTTCATAGAATTAAAAAATTTTAATCTAAAAATCGTCAAATTTGTCCAAAAACTGTATCAAATCCTTAAAAATTTGAATATTTTTTAAAAATATTTTCAAAAATTTAATGGTTGGGAATTTGGTAATTAGTAAGATTCGCCAAGGTTAACTTTAAGAAAATTATGGATCCTTAAAATTTCCATGAAATCATGAATCCATGGTTCCTAGGGAAACCACCTTACATTATAGCACACGTCCCATTTAACAACCGCTAAACAGCCGACATGTTATTTTTTATAATATTTTATTATTTTTTACAAAGGACACATGTCAGCTCGAGAATGAGCACAGAAGGAGTTACACATCTCCCCCTATTGGGTTGTAGAATGTGCCTCTTGAGCGCAATAAACTAGACATGGATTTGGAAAACATGGTTTTGGAGGATTTGAACGCTGAAAGAAGACAAGGCCGTGGAACATAATTTTGAAGGCTTGTACAATATCGCGATGGCCTCTGCCCTACAACAATGGAGAAAATTCCCATCTGCAAATCCAAAGAAAGAGATGCTATTATGAAATGAAGACTAATAATGAAAATGCAACCATCCTATGATGAAGTCGTCTTCCCAAATGCACCCATGCCAGAAAATCAGAATTTAAGTATTAGATCATATGCCTACATATGTGTTATTAATACTAATGTAATTGTATAGTTAATGAGAGATCCAACCACATAATTATAGTTTTAATAAATTTTATAAAATCAATCTAACCCATTGAAAAGTCACATCATAATGAAAAATAAATAATTAAGAGTCCATCTTGTAGTATAGTCTCACTTAATTAATAATTGAACGAGCTTTCACTATTAATTTTATTAAAAGCTTAAGTTGGGCAATTTTATTCATTTATAACATTTAAATAACTTTAAATTAAATTATATCTTAATGTTAAGATGTATTCCACAAATAAATACAATTGATTTGACATTTAAATGTATTTAAAATAATTTAAACAAACAGTGGACACTCCAGATTATAAAATATCTAATGCTATGCAACTTGTCCATTCCACAAATCGTTCAAGACATTTACGTAGATACATAACTCTCGCTATAGAATATTTACACCGTAGGCGTTCATTCTGTGAGAAGCCATTTGCTGACACATTTTTTATTCCTCGCTTATGGACCGAATTAAAATTCGCCACGTGTTCGATGCTGTGTAGATGCTGCTAGACATTGTTGCGTTAACGGGACTCCCTTGGGGCGATTGGTGGTCCCAGACATATGAAGAAATAGTGCTTTGTAATCTTCCAGGTTCAACCCAGTCTCGCTAACCTCTCCTTTGCTCTCGAAGGCTACCAAGTTCGATGGTGGAACTCGATAGATACGTTTCTGTCTACGAAGTTCGATCTCGCATGAAACTCGATAGATGAGTTTTTATCGGTGTCGAGGCAAAATTGCGATGCAGCCACAGAGAGGCCGAGCTTTGTCCCTGCACTTTCGGCCGATGAATTTCCTTCCATGGGCCCTTATCAGAGCAAGGAACAGTATCATGAATTATGCCAAAGAAACACAATTCAGCGAATTGAAATTCCCTTAGGTGGAGGTAACACGATTAAGAACTTCTGTGGTTCCTTCAAATGTCTTGTAATCTTGATTTTGGCCTAAGAGTTTCAAGAAAAGGGTGAGTTTTCAACTAAGTACAACTCATGCTTTTACGACGAAACATGTCGAAGTTTTTTTGTGAATTTTCACATTATTTTGACGAATCTGGGCCGAGAGTTTAGCATCGATTGTGCAAGTTGCGCCGACAGTTTCGCATCATTTGAACGATACATGCCGACTGGATAACGACGAAAGTTATAGGCAAAAGTAAATTGACGCCAACGTCGGTATAAAACAAGAAAGGTCGCCAGCCATTTCGCTGCAAATGAGCGAAGCACACCAATCGCGGACAATGACAAGAGATCAAGGTTAGGCCTTTCACATATGGAGCCAGATGCGAGGGTTGATAGACGTAACCATGAACAGAGGAGGGATGATGAAACTCCTAGAAATGGAACAGTAGGGGCAAGAGAAGGAAACACTACTGTAGAATTTCCAAAAGCGAATCCCCCCATTGTTTCAACTCGAAAAAAGAGAGTTGCAGGTCATGTATGAAATCCCAAATGGCATCACCTGGATTTACTAATGTTTTTCACTGCCTTGGTTGCTGTGGTGAATACAAAGTTTCCAGAAGTTAGTAATCTGCTTTTGAGAAGGATTATTTTCCAGCTTAAAAGGGCATTCAAATGCAATGACAAGGTTGGTTTTCCTTTATCTTATTAGCTAATTTTTGGCCTTGCCAATTCCTGTTTTATTTTGAAACTATCTTTTGCATGATAGGCTTATTTTCTGTTTAACTGTTATGCAGCCTCTGTTATTGGAAGCAACAAAACTCATAGTTCATCTAGCGAACCAACAAGTTGCACATGAAATCATTACTTTGGATGAGCTAAAAACTTGAGTCTATTTTATTGTGATTGGAGCAATAAACCACCAAATAGTATTGACCCATCCCTTCGAAGGTTTGGAAGGTCTAAGTTGTGTATATAAACACTATGGTGCAATGTTGTCTTTCTATCTTTATTTGTTTATTTATAGAAAATAGTGTATAAATAACAACATGTTAAGAATTGTTCGATAGTTTGTTGAGGTGTCCAATGTTTGGAAACTATCAAGAGGAACCTTCAAACGGTAAATCATCAATGATTCAATGTTGTTTTGTAGGCTATTGTTTTATGGATCACCTCGTTGTAGGAAGACTCTACTTTCAAAAGCCATTGCTAATGAGTGTCAAGCTGATTTCATTAGTGTAAAGGCTTAAAATTCTTAACAATGTGGTTTGGAGAAACTTTGGTTTATGTACAAGAGATTTTTGACAAATCTCGACAATCTGGACCATGTATCTTGTTCTTTGATGAGCTTGATTCTATTGCCGCACAGGTCAGATGTCGGATCTTTGATTGGCATGATACTTGAACATAGATTTACCCCTATCTTTGTTTCTTCTACCTTTCCTCTTTTCCTACCGACGTTCACTTTGCCCCTCCAAGGGTAAATGCTAGTTTTAAATATTCAATGCTCTAGTGCTTAGGGGCTGCCGACAAATTGATAGAGTCCATGTGACCCGTCAATGTCTGGACATAAGTGGCAGGGAGGACGGATGGACTCACGATGAAAATAATGATAAAGTCACCAAATGAGATGACAGATCGCTGTGGATGACCCGGCCAGGTGCCAGGGAATTGGTGGTAGAGTCAAGACTTTTCTATCTTTTAGGAATTGCGAGTGAAGCTTCGCATGTGAAAAGTAATCCAATAGTCCAGTATATATATAGTCCGTACTACGTAAACAAAATTTATAATGTTTTGTTTGTAGTTGCAGTATCAAAGTTAGCCCATTTACGGATCCCACAAGCGGGCACACTTGATGTAGAGTCAAGACTTTTGTATCTTAGAAATTGTGGGTGAAGCTTCTCGCCTGCGGAAAGTAATCGAATATTTTGTGGATACGATGAAGACAAGGAAGACTCAAGAATTATTCGCTCGTTGATTCATAGCGATTCCCACCTAGCTGCAGGAAAAAGATAATAGCCCAGGTGGGAATTGAGTCATGACTTTTCTATCTTAGAAATTGTGGGTGAAGCTTCTCGCCTGTGGAAAGTTATAAATAAAAAAATGGTTATTAAAAGGAAAAAACTTATAAATACAAAATGTTATTGAAAAGAAAAAAACTTATAAATAAAAAATGATTATTAAAAGGAAAAATACTTAATAATTGCGGTATTTTTGAAGGATAAAGCTGTGCCTTGAAAAATCTAAGGAATCCTGAATATCGCAAAGGTGCAACTCTTGGTGGTGAGTGCTTTATTATGGGGTGGATTTTTGGTGGTGAGTATTTTATTATGATAATTTTAGAAATATTTATAATATGGAAAAATCAAGTATTTTTGTATGGAGAAATAATTTATTTTGAAATTTATAATTTGAAGTTAATATAGATTATTTTTAATTTTAAAATTTAAAATTTAATAAGTATAAAAAAATAATTAAAAATTACTTGTAAATTTAAATTAAAAAATTAGACTTCTTTATATTTAAAATTGAGATGGATATAAATCTTTATTATTATTATTATTTTACACAGAACTTCAAATTTTGGTGTATATATCCCCTCTTAATACAATAAAAATATCTTTACCATCTAAACATATATTTTTTTAAGTCAAACAACTAAACTACTCTTTTCTATGTCATTATCTTTGTTAGCATGTAGGGTTTGCCATAAGTTTTTAGAGATATGTTGTTGTGATTGAAACCAAGTGGTCTACACTCTTTAGTATTTCCTCTTAGTGAAACAATTTATAATATATTTATATACTTTCTTTTAATTTTTATAAATTATATACATAAAAAAATGTTACAATGTAATTAATTTAATTAAAAAAATCTAAATGAAACCAATTTATCCAGCCACGCTTTCTAATGGCATAATTCGTAAAACTTCATCAATATAATTTATATACATAAATATTTATTATATTATATGGAAAAATGAATGTTTAATGAGTACCATTATTATTCACTAATAACTTTTTATGATTCATTTTAACATTAACATTATGCATTTTGTGATTTTGCAAAATAAAATAAAAAAATCTAAAGATAATAACATAACAAGAATTCCCTATAAGAGTTGGTGCAACTTTTACCATATTTCTCATACTTGTTATTATGACCTTAATTAGGGAATCCCATGGTCACTTTACTTTGAAACTAGTATAGTTACAATTTTCATTAGTCAAAACTAAAAGTGGCTATAACTCCTAAGATGGGTTGCTATTAATAATGAACTAATATGATAGTAAGAATAAATATGAGACTAGTGACCTCTACATTAATGTATCCACAATATTATATTTATTGAATGATAATGTTCTATGAATAATAGAGGTATACATATTTTTGCATTAAAACAATAATTTTAAAAATCTAAAATTTCAATTTTGGTAAAAATTTGTTTAATTAAATAAATCTAAAATTTCAATTTTGATAAAAATTGTATAATTAAATATATTTGTCCTGACAAAGTAAAAAAGATTCAAATTTATAAAGTATTTAACATTCTTCCAATAAAATCAAAATTTTGTCATAATTTACTTATCTTGTAAAAAATATTTCAACATATATAAGAGAACAATTTTATAGGCAATGTTTTGGTGGAATATTGCTTTTCTATGAATAATAAGATAGACAACATGGGAGAGAAGATGCTATCAATTTTACAATTCAAAAAATAAAAATTAAAAATTAAATGGTAAAACTAAACTAGACTAAATTAAAATTTTAAAGGAAACTAAATAATCCTTACTTTTAAAAAAATTAAGAAAATAAGTACTTATTTTTTTACCAACACAAAATAAATAAAATTAAAAAAAATGATTCCTTACCACAAAATAAATAAAATTAAAAAAATGATTCCTTATCTTTTAGGTACACAAAATAAAGGTTTAAGAAAAAACAAACAATTACTAAGTCGATAAGTGTTTATATCTTAGATTTTTGGGGTTGGACTTGATCGAATGAATCATCAAGATCAAGGAGAAGGTTACAAGTGTAGGGGGGGATGATGGTTACAAGTGTATGGGGAGAAGGTTACAAGTGTATGTAGCTGATGCACACCATAACATTAGTTCCTCCTCTGAGAAGCTCAGTGAGTTGTTTGGTTGATGCATCGATAAATCCCCCTACAGGTGAAGGCAAATTTGTGACTTCAACTTCCCTTCTCAAAAATTCCATTCCATAAGTTATTTTCCAATGTTCCACTCCACCTATATGGTGTGATGAGGATCAACATTTGCATGTGTAAGGTGATCTGTTAGTTTCTTTGGCCTCGTTGAGACCCGCATACACTATTACACACGGGGGGTTCACTCAGTGAACTTGTTACATAGCACCATCGTTCGCAGGATATTAAAGAATATCCCTAATTTCACTAAATATTGGGAAATCCCTCCTGAAATTGTATTGTTGAACCCCCCTCCCAATATACCTTTCCAATTAAGAAAACCCCTATTTTCACCAGATATTGTAAGTATCCATTTTTATCAACCCATTTTTAATACCCCCTTTATATCATATTATCAAGGTGTAACAAACAGGATCCTAATGCATCTTAGTATAACCAAACAAAATGCTAAAGAAAGTAGTAGTATAATGCTAACAATGATCCCACTAAGATGTTGATTCGAGTGGAGGCTACTGTATAATGGGAACTTACGACGACATTAAAATTAAGAATAGTATTCAGAACTCCTGCGAATGATCTCTACAACAAACCCAGATAAGCAGCGACATCCAGAAATCAATGGCAGACATTACTATAGTTCTGAATGACAGATTGCAGTGGCATACAAAGACACAAACATTATTATAATTCTGAATCACAGGTTACAGTGATAGACAGTGGGGAGAAAGAAAAAATTGGGTGCAAGGAATGTCTAATGAGGAGCGGAATTAATTTTTTAAAATAGCTAAGAAGAGGGTAATAGAATAGGAGCAATTGCAAATGCTTACCTTTTATGGGTGATGAAAACTGGCAGAACTTGAAATTCCTCTCGACAGAACCAGAACAGGGAAACCTCTTTTCACTGGTCTCCAGCCTCCTCTTAGTGCCCAAAATCACCAGACATCGGAGATAGGAGTCGTGCAGCTACACATTAATATCAAATTAAAACTTTCAGTACCTACAAATTAATTTCGGGATGTAGAGACATCTGGAGACGAAAAACTTATTGCAAAACTATTACCTGCGAGAGAGTGTTCTTTTCTGTATTTTGCAAGTTAAAATCATCAGTTCACGAATAATTTCGTAAATTAAAAACATGAACCTCAGTCCTCCTCCATCCTAAAATAAATGCAGAGGAAGTGAACTATGTGTATGCTAGAGTTGGCATCGTATTCCATACCAGAGATGGTATTCCTTCTGTGTTGAGTCCTCGCAGAGGAAGAAACCCAATAATCAATTGGCGCATTTGTAAAAGAAGAGCAAGAAATTTACAATATTTTTTGAACATCGAGGTCAAGGCCTTTATGGTTTAGGTACAGCGAGAAGGTGACAGCCTGATGCTTTGAGAATCGGGCAACCATAACATAAATACCTCATTTATTGTAACAGCTACGAGGAGAATCCCATGTACAGTGCATGCCAACGCTGCATGCCAAGGAGTCAATCCCATGTACAGTGCATGCCAACGCTGCATGCCAAGGAGTCAATCCCATGTACAGTTCGGAGTAGAGCTGCTTGTTCACCAGTGTTGGAATTTCACTACAATTTTACCTATCATACTAATTTTTTTTTACGTTTTAGGCTTTAACATTACCCTTCACTTAACGTTCTGCCCAATTATGTATCCGTCAATAATAATAACGTTCTAGTATAAAAGTTACCCTATGCAATGATCATAATTTTGATGGTAGGAATTTGGGATGGTGCTTTATACTTTGTTATCATTTCATTATATCTTGTTGGCCCAGCACAACCTTAAGGATAATATGTTGAGTGACATGTGATAACATCAACATTACTGGCTCAACTCTACTACACAAAATATCAGTTAGCATCAGAGCTAGTTGTCTACTTGAACACTTTTTATTTCTGGGGATATCATATCTTGGGATATCATATCAAGTGAGAAAAACAGAACACCAAGGTACCAAGTAATATTCAAGCATTAAAGCTTAAACTGTATTATTGGCATTAAAGCTTAAAGCTGCATTATAGGACGGCTCCGGATCTGTCTAGGCAAAAAGCTCTGAACCTTTCTAGGGATAGGCAATATTATTTATAGGCGAGAAGGAAGGCCACATCCAATGCGTGAAGGCTATATCTCTTGCGTGCTTACGTACTGACTTACTTCCTTCCTTTAATACGGGCCCAACTACTAATATTACATTAGTAATCACTTTCAAAGTAGGTTGACTTACTTATTCATTAATGCTCTTAATACAAAACCTAAGATGCTCTAGATTTGACCTCCAGCTCTTTCCCTAAAAACAACTATGGTGACCACTGATCAGCATAACACTCCATTGACCTACTAGACTCACAAGTGAATGAACGCCCTGTTGGCTCTAAAGGAACAATTATTTAAGATGGCAAACTTACAGTTAAGAAAAAAGTCTACTATCTCTGATCAAATGGCTCTTACTATATAAAAAAAAAGCATATTTTAGCAACCATTCGGAGACGTTTCACTCACAAAAATAAAAGGTATTTAGCAGAAAGCAATAGAACCTAAAATGGTTTAAGAAGACCACCAAACATCATGTACAAACAGAAAACATAATGCTTTACTACTGGAGTAAATTTAAATTTTTCTATGGAGAGTTTAATGGAAAAAGTTTAAACAGGTGAGAACCCGCAGAAACTTCCAAATTGGATAGCAATCCGGAAGTGGTAGAAATATTTCAACAGTCAAACCGGCTATAATATTTTCACAGGCTGAAGGGTTGTGATGATGATATTGGATTAGAATTCACCCTAAATCTCCATCACATAATAAACCCAGAATAATCCATATTATTAAAATGCATGGAGATCCAAGTAGGCAGTGAACCTGCGATAGTTAGGGTGTTATGTTAATGGCTATAACAAGCCATTATTTTTTCAGAAATTGTAGATTTGATAGTGAGGGCAAATTATTTGGAAAATTATTATGGTTATGTAGAATCCTTAGACAATTATTTCATTTAATAGAAGAACTAGGAATTTACAAACTCCTAGTAGATTATTGTTTATGAAAATATTTATGAAAGTATGAAAGTATTTAAATTTATGTTGTGGAATCCATTGCCAATTGTTCTATGGAACGATTAGAATCCAGTGTGTTAAATTCTGTAACTAAATAACTCGATAGCTTGGTATATAACTATATGCCTGTAGTTTGTTATATCGGTTAAATTCATTTGGGAGAACCTGTAATATATTCGTTCCCAAGTTTGTAAGAGTATGATTTTTTATAGGGAAATTCCTGTAATTTACATTTCCAAGTTTTTCCAACAAAGGAAATGGCTGGAAAGTGCAAAGCCAATTCTATTAACCATTTGGATATTGCATCATTACATTCAATGCTCAAATTGGAATGGTTATTATGTTTAACATTTCAGATTGAAATTGTAAATTGGATAATCTTGTGGAATTTTATTTCGTTGTGTTATCATAATTGTTCACCTGTAGATGCAATTTTTAAGTTTTCATAAAACTTGAAAATGCCTGTAGACATGCTTGGGTTAAAGCTTTTAGGTACCGAAATTGGTTGTAGGGAGATATTCCAAGTTTTGGGAATATCGTATCTGGCTGGAAAGGCTTATAAGCCAAGGCAAAAGCCAAGATCGATCTCTTCGCATGCTTAATGGTTCATAATTAATAATCGATTCCCTTGATTATGCGATCATTCAATAGGCAATTCTTAATTATGTTTCCATCCTCTTAATGATTGATTTTGAATAAGTAACATTATTTCTTTGCTTATATCATGGTTAATGTGTACTTGTTCATGCTCGCGCTCGTGGTTTCAAATCTTGCACATTAAGTGTTTAACGAAATGTCTCCATGAGACTTGGATACTTTACACATGAAGTGTTTGTTAAAAGGTGTCAAACAAACAAAGAAGATAGATAGCCAGCTTCAGATGCTAAAAAGTTATTCCTCGTGAGTTATGAAAAAGTGGAGGAAAACACGAATGGAGTCAAAAGGGAAAGCTTGCCAGAACCCTGGGATGAAGTAGCCTATTATCTCCTCAAATACATAAAATGTGAGGGGAGGCTAAGTATGGTATATGCTTACCGTTTTTTATTTATTAACTAGCTAAGGAACTTGTATCAGCAAAGACCTGAATAAAACCTCAGTATACCTTAATTTATATTACAGTCCTAAAAAGACATGACTGTCAAAGTTCAGAAAGGAAAGGAAAAAGCATTATTCCACCATGGGATAATAAAACTGATTGTGTGTGATGCTTTAGAAAAAAAAACCCAAGGGTATTATGGGATGATTTCATCATGATGAGTAGAGAAGATTTCATGGCCCTCCGAGATGCAGCAAAGGAAACCATAGAACCTAAAATGCTTTAAAAGAGAGAAACGGAACCTAAAGTGCTTTAAAAGACAGTCTAGTAGCTACTCAAACAACTCGGAAATGACATATATTTTAGCACTTCAAGATATTTTTGCATTCTAGAATTTAAAACAAGGGAAATGAATTTTTTTTGCGGAAAGCAACAAAATCTAAAATGCTCCACAAATAATGGGGCTACAACTGCCTAAAACAAGTTTATATGTCCAAAAACCTAAGGGAAGAAATCTGCCAGATGCAATTTATTAAAAACCTCAAAATTCTGCTCAAGGCCACGAGAACAAGGACATAGCGCAAACTGCTCCTGAAATTAAATCTTACAGAAACAAATAAATGCTGGAAGAATGCAGATCACGAATGCATCGAGAGATGAAATAGATTGAGCCTCACAAATTCGAAGACAAAAATAAAGATTACCTTTACAACAATGCTTTTTCTTCCTCAGAAGTTATTTGCTAGACAAATATGGACAAATCTGATGGTGCTCATCCCACCAGTAAACTGAACGAAAGGTCAAAAAATTAAATCAAGTAGAGTAAAACTAACCTGTCAATATGAGATTTGGCGAAGGACCAGTCAGTGGCCAGTTACTGATTGTTGGATGACCGATGAAATATCAATTTGAAGTTGTTGTTTGTGCTCGCAGAAGGCCTCATAGAGGTTTGAATCTACGCTCTATTGGGAGGCCCCTTCGACTAGCTGACGAGATTGAATGTGGATGACCCACCAAGTTGCGCATGCCCCCTCTTATTCACACTCACTGCCACTCCACTTGTCACTCCAGAATCCAAAGTCCAAACTCCAGCGGACTAGTGGCAGCGAGCAACCTGCAAGGCTACAGGCTGCGCAGTGCAAACTCGCAGAGGCAGACCCAGATGTTCGGAAGTTGGAAAACTTGGAATTTTGGAAATGGAATGGTGCACCCTGCAGGCCCTAACCCTCACATAATGATTTCTCGATAGTCGACTGGCATTCAAGGCATTTACGGTTTCACCCAACCCATTTAATGGATTAACCTGCAAGTGGAACAGGTGGATGCCAGGGTGGGTTGGTGGACACCGTGGCATCACTGGCGTGCGTTGTGGACTACCTGGAGGCATCGGGTAGTGATTGCTGATGGCATCATGGCAGGCTGGGCTCTACTCCAAGTATCTAGACTCCTATACAAACTATATATAATGACATTTTCACAAAATTCCCAAACGTCAAAACAACGTTTTATTAAAAAAATTAACCGTTTTACAAAACGTGCTTAGCAAATTATTTCCCGTATTTGACGGGTAAAATGTCTGAAAACGGTCAAATGCCCATCAAATTCCATCTCTGTTGTTCACTACGCATAGTTCGATTTCGTGAGTCACATTTTAACCAGGCTTCACGTGGTTTGACAACGTGGATAGACAGCATTACACTCCACTAAAGAGTTGGTTCAGAACCATTAATGTTTGGACGAGACACCATCACTTCCTTACCAGATCGATGCAGATCGATGCAGGTCACTTCCTTAACGTGGATAGCAGCAACATTAAGAACCGTCACTTCCTTACCAGATCGATGCAGATGGATAGCAGCAACATTAAGAACCGTCACTTCCTTACCAGATCGATGCAGATCGATGCAGCAGCAACATTAAGAACCGTCACTTCCTTACCAAATCGATGCAGCAGCGACTTTGGTAATATTATCAAGTAACAAACCAAATGTTTTTTCAAAATATTATACAGTGAAACTATATTTTAGTAAAGAAACAAAGAAATTGTATTTCAAAACAAGGAATCTAGACAATTAAACCAAGATGAGAACAATAACAAAGAAAGGAGTAGGACACCCAATCGACCATGCTATTGACACAAAAGGAAAATTGCACCATGCACAATCTAACAAAACAACAAGAAAACCATTTGTACAATGAAAAGGGAATAACAAGGAATACCTTGGGAAACACTACCTTCTTCAAGATGCTACATAAACTTAGGGATGGGATTGATAAAGGACTCATTCCACTTGAGTCGAGCACACAGAACAAAATTAGGTCATCACCATGTTAACAATTAAAGGGTAAAGTGATAATGGAGAGGGATAATCTATAGTGCTTAAGATCTGAGCAGGAGGAATACTAGTTGCCGAGATGGAAGGAAAATACAATGAATGACTAAGAAGACCGGTATAGAGGGAAGCACATTCCCCAAGTATGCAACAGAGTATAATTAATAAGTTGTATGGGCATTGTATGGTCCCAATAACAAATCTCAACCAGATGGAGAACCCATAGTGCCTCCAAAAAGGCTAAGGTAAGGTATGCCTATGAACGAGAAGATGGGTAGATGCACCTATTGTGCTCATGGAGTATGGAAGGGGCTAGACGAGATACACATCGAAGTCACCGAGTGAGTCAAAACACCCGTGGAAGAAGATGGGACCCTAGACAATGTACACATCGCAGGAGCACCTTGTTTGAATCCACATCAGGAGTAAATGCATGGATATGTTGTGGATCGGGTCAAGACAAGAGATTTGGCATATTAACCCCATTAAATTTATGCATTTAAAACAATATGACAAAGACATGTGCTACATGGAACAATTATTAACCCCAACATTGAAACCATTGATCTGAATACTATGCAAACGTTTCGACATAATGTTTTCCCCTTACAACCTTCTATTTAGGAGTTGTTTAAGAGTTTGAAGGAGTGGTTATAAAGTTATACACACACTCGACCATATACTTATATACAAAATCGAATTGACTAAACAATGGGTACCAATGTCAAAGCCTAAGCCTTAGGATGGTATCGTAGACCATGACAAATAGTTAGGGGTAAAATCAATACCCAGTGGTCACTGTGATGACTCTGTTAGTATTTGGATATATGTAAATATATGTAGCATTTCAGCCTTGGCAGCTGAGATTGTTTCAATGATTGTTGAAGCAGATGAAAATGGAGCAGCATATATGTTCATTATGCAAATATGTTGTTGGATATATAGCTCTGACATAACAAGTCCGACTTTCTCGTTGCAAAAGTTTTTGTTTGCAATTATGTCTATGTTCTTTTCTATACAAGAGAGCACACCATGAACAGAGTATGATGTATTGAAATTGTAGCTTGAAATTTTGTTATGCTTGGTGGGAAATTTGTTCTTGTTTCTTGAAAACAAAGAATTATATTGCTCATGAGATCCTCATCTTGTAGTATGTCATCACGTGCATGCAAACTTCATGTGTTCAATGTTGCAATTGAAAGTCTAGTGGAACATGAAGTTGATTTTTGAATGTAGTCTAATTTCCATGCTTTATCTTCAGTTAGTCGTTTCATTTCTATTGATACTTTTTTGTTTACATTGAAGTTTTCTTGTGTTAATATTTTAACTAGAAACAGTGAGTCCATGGATTTCACTCACGATAAAGCTGTGTATACTAATCCATGTGTTTTAATGTTACTTGGATAAAATGCAAGTCTATCTAAAGTCAATCCCTGTGCTCTGTGTATTGTTCTAGCACATGCTAATTGTATTGGGAATTTTTTTCGTACAATTGTTTGATTTCTTCCTTTAGACCAAGACAATGGCTTCACAATACGAAATATTGGTGTCCAAGTTGGTGAAAATTTTTCATCATAGAATTCAGAAAACTTTTCTTGTTGCAATTTTCCAACAGTTGGATCAATAAATTCTACCCAGACAACATCCAATTGTTTTTTATGCATTGAGTAACCCTTGAATGCTCCATCGGCACCATGGAAAATCCCATCTTCTATGTTGTAGTTTACTGCATATAATTCAACTAGGACATTTTTTTACTAGTATTTTGGGTGGTAAATTTGTTGTCTTGTTATAAGTGTGAAAGTTCTGTTGATTATTCTTAGCTTCATCGATTGCTTCAAGACTTATTAGTTCTTCATCTAGTTCTGAAAGCATTTTTTCATTATGGCTTTGGACATCCTTGTTTCTATAAAATAAGTATGGAAATAATGGATCAGTAGGTGTTGGTTTATAACAATGGTGATTTATGTACTCTATGTCCTCATCAGATTGCTCATTCAATCTCATTTTGTTTAATATTCTAATAAAGTCTTCATCTTTTTTACACATAGTTAGGTGTAATTGATAGCATTTGACTTTTTCTTGCCAAAAAGTATATGATAATTATTATTTGTTCAATATTGGGTTTTCAAAGATAAAAGAATCTTTGACAGGTTGTGCTTGATTCAAATCACCTACGAAAATAATATCGACATTTTCGAAGTATGTTGTTGGCATATGCTTTATTTCACGTAACCGTTTGTCAATTTGGTACAAGCATGTCGAGCCAACAAGGGATGCCTCATCAATTAGCAAAACACAGAGTTGTTGAAAGTGTTTTGTCAATGTGTCCAATTTTTCACTATTTAGGGGTAGGTATTCTAATTTGTTGAAGGGCATGGAAAGCGCGGAGTGTAATGTGACACATCCTGCATTGAATGTTGCTTTTCCTGTGTAAGTTGTTATGAGTCCCTTTAGTTTTTGTGGGTCATACTCAACTATATTATTATACATGCGTACAAGAGACTGGAATAATGCTTTTGCAAGAAATGTTTTGCCTATTCTTGCGCCTCTTGTCAAGAACAAGTAAATTGGTTCATTTGGTGCATTCTTCTTTTTAGTCAATATATCTTTCACTATAGCTGATTGCTCTTTGTTCAATTGTCTCCTGATGTTATAAAATGTTTCATTTTCTAATATATGTGGTTGCTTTACAATGTGGTAGGGTTTTTCAAGTGATGTTTTTATGTTTTTAGTGTCTTTGTAGTATTTGACATCAGCATTAATGTTACATTCTTCATATTTCTTGTAATCATTGTGGCATATATTAATACTAATTGTTTGGTTATCTTTAATTGTGTCTCTATTAAAAATCTCATAATCTTTAGTTTATAGTGTGATTGATGCATCCTCGATGTCACCCCATGCTTCAGCCACTCTATATGTGAACATTTGTTCATTTTTTTTAATGGTACTTTTCAAGCTCATGTATGAATTATGCCAAATTGAATATTGTTCCTTGAAAATGATTTCATCATGTCGATAAGGAACATACAACATTAATTGTTCTCTGTAGTAATTATCATGATATTTATGTTCACTATATCTCACATATCTAATCACATACGACATATCACTTTTTTTTCGTTTATTCCCTTTTTTTGTATTACTTGATGCAAATTCTGCTAAGCATATATGTTCAATGGTTGCGGGACGATCTAGATACCAATCAATGATTGATGCACATGCTATATCTTCTGAATCATCTCATTCCTGTTGCAAATCCTTTGGTTTTTTCAATATAAATGCTCATTGGTCTTTGGGTGAAGTATTAATGAATACGCATTTCCTTGAACTAGTATTCAAAGGGAAAGATAGAACAATATAGATAGCTTGTTGTGCAAACATTTGTTGCAAGTTCAACAAAGCTTTTCCAAGCCTACTTATTGTTTGTACAATGTCATTTTTTGTTTTTTGGTGTTCTTCTCGTATATGCTTAAATGTCTATGTCATTGTTCTATCGAGATTTGTCATATAAGAGCTACAATATGTAGCTGCAGCATATGAATCAAGTACATATTGGGAGTCTGTGTTTGCATTCCAAACTCTTGGAATATGACGGGAAAAGTTGTTTGTTTATATGTCTACAGGTCTTCTTTCTAATAGGATTGTTGTTCATTTTAGACTACATTTAATGGCATTTATGTAATCATCTTCTGTCAAACTCAAGCTCTCTAAGAAATTATCAAATGTAGATGTGTCATCATATTTATTATGCTCCAAAGTATATCAACAATTAGTTTTGCATTTATTTTCATTATATCATTCTTAAATTCTGTTGGTTCAAGTATTCTTGTTTTTCTCATTGGGGGTATGGGGAAGTTGAACCTACAGTGGGAATTTTTATTTTTCCAGCAAGTTCTTGTGTGATGGTGCCATTGAATTGTTTTAATATCATTTGTAATTAATCTTGAATCAGAGGACAAATATCTATCTACAAATTCCCCTATCTCAGCATTTGTATTTTTACCATATATTGGTGCATCTTTTATCCATAGTAATCCATGATCATGTTCACTGCCTCTATTTTGGAATTCAGTTACAAAGAAATAGTCTTTTATCTGACTATAGTATTTGTAGTCATAAGAAAGAAGTTGTCGGAGCGCATTTATCCTATTTTTATAGTATCGTACACAAGTTACAGGGTCATTTCGTACCAATGTTTCAATTTCATTATCTTGTATTTCATTTTCAACAGGAAGATTTGCTTTTTCTCTTATATCTTTTAGTGCATTGATTAATGGTTTCCAACGATGTTCCGCACTGCTAAATGTTACAAAAAATTTCGGGGCACCTAACTGTCGTATCATTGCATAAAGGTTTCTGCATACAACTAGATGGTAATCTAATGATGTGCGGATTGATTTTAGATCCATGTAACCAATGTCTGATTTTAGTATGCGGTCCAAATTTGGTTTTGACTTAACATCTTTTGCTAGTAACTTCCTTCCCGTTAGTTGTCCCTTTCTTATTCTAATCCAAATACAATTTAATACTTGATTAAGAATAATGCGAACTGCCTTGTAAAACAAATTTGTGATCTAATATGCAAAGTCATGGTCCTTGTGTAATATCTCCCATCTAGAAATTTTTTGATAAGTGAAACTTTTTGTAACATCGTCTGGTCATTTTTGTCCATAGAAAAGTGTAGGGAAACTCATTTCCTCTGAATATCTATCTTGGAAAATTCCCAACGGAATGTATCCTTCACTAGGAGCAATGTTTATTTGATTATTTTGAAGATCATATATACTATGTGAATCTATGAATCCATGGAGTAGTGTCTTTGTTACTAGCTCCTGAGTATTTTCATCGATGGTAGTCTCACTTTCATTATCAGTATCATTTTCATAGGAATCCTTTGCCTGGTTGAACATTTCTTTCCAATTATCATTTATAACAACTTTCTCGATTTTATAGAGCACTGTTTTGCACAATCGCTTTAAGGCTTTCATGACTAGATGTACACATATGTGACCAAAAGCATAAGCACTTTTATAGGATAGTATTTTTTTAATTGCCACTATAACAGTGTCGGTTTATTTTATGTCACGAGACAGGGCATGCTGAATTCGAGACATATCAGTTGGAACATTGATAATGCCTCCAGTTAGGCCCATTTGTTGACCTCTATATTTTTGTCCTAGCTCTCATATTTGCAAAAAAGGCAATCTTGGTGATACTAGTATTTCCTCTAATTCATTTAATTGCTTGACTATGCCTATGCGTTTGTTTCTTCTGATACGTTGTGGACATGCAAATTTAGGAATCTCATCATGTTCAAAAGCTTTTTGACAAAGTTTGCATGTGTATTGGTTTTCTAAATTTTCACTTGTGTGTCGTTTCAATTGTGTTTTTTCTATTTCCATGCCTAGTTTTTCTATATGTTTATCTTTTGTTTTTACAACATCCTTTCTAAAAAAAATGCAATCACAAACTACGCAATTGTAAATGGGAATATCGGAGGCTTGTTTTTTAAATGCTTTTTCAGCTAGTGTTGGAAGTATGTTTTCTTGTTTTTGTTCATCTTCATGCCAAACTCTAAGTTTCTTCTCTTGTTTAAATGGTTCAAATTGTTCACAAATAACATTTGCATTTCTTTTTTTCGCAACTATTCTATTTATTTCCAGATCAACTATCTTTTTTTTGGGATCATATATAGCATTACCCCTCATTATTTTTTTGATAGAGCGAAGAGACAATTTGTTTTCTACTTGTAGTTGTATATTGTTACTAGACAATATTGTATATGTCTTATTGTTTGTTGATATTACATTTTGCAATGGTTCGTAATGAAATCATTCCATGCCTATATTGAATGACATTAAAAATCTTTGATGTATTTCTTATTGGATGGAATTTATCTAAGATGCTGGTTATTTTAGCAGACCATATGCATATTTCTATGTTCCAAATGTAGGATATCCAACTGTAGACAAATGGACCACCTTCTATGTAGCCTTTTTTATATGGTAATGCCAAATTGACAATGTATGCTTGCCAGTTTGCCACTCCTGGAACATTTTTCAATATGTCAATATTGATATAATGTTCTATGCATCTTATTGCAAAAGAATCATTTTGCATTATTGCATTGGAGAAAGTTTGCGCCACTATGCGTCGTAAGCAAGGGGCATCATATTCATTTTCTGTTAAGTGGCAAATGGTTTGAAATGAAGTCTCACCATCTGCACTATTGAATCCACGAGATCATTCAAGTCCATTTGCTAGCATCCTATTTTGTATTTGAATCCATTGTTGGTCTATGTTTTCATATCTGATAGTCTTTTCAGTATGTAGATGATCATTGATCATGTGTATTTGTTTTTTGCACAACAATGGTTCAAAATGTCCAGCAAGAGGGTTCTCGTCATGAAACAAGATGTCATATGTGTTATTTACTAATGTTGAATTGAAATATAAATATGGCTTCATTTTTTTTTTTGACCAAACTCTTATTGGTATATTGAGCCATTTTGACAACCAATGTATACAGAACATGTCTCCCCAGAGGCCTCTATCTTCTAATGGTAGAAGAGTTGAGGATGATTTTGACATTTGTTCCAAATAAACCTCCGGATCATTGACATTATGCATTTCCATCAAAGAATACATGTTCAATTCGTGTTGATAAGATACAAGTGCTTCTTTATCATTTGTTTGTAAGCAATATTTGAAATGTTGTTTTGCACCGTTTCTTAGTTCTATAGATGTGTATCTATTATGTAGCATGACATGGAAAGCATCAAACAAACAATCTTCTGGGGTATATGCAAAGTTGTCCAAGCGATACAGGTTGTATTTTTCTAAAACAACATCAATGGCATCTTTATGGGTTTTGACTTTCGACATTATTCTGCATATACAAATTAAAAAACATAAGTATTAATTTTACTTTAGAAAATTTGAGAAAAAGAAACATAGTAGAAAATTATATCTTAAAATTCTACCAAAACACAATAGGGAAAAAATGTCTTAAAATTATATCAAAACTCTAAAGCAAAGTTTTGAACAATATCTTAAAATAGCAAGCTAGATCATAACTATTTTCAAATTTAAAAATATTTCTGAACTAAATAGAACATAAGCACTATAGTTTTAAAGTCATGAAGGATAGTTGCTCTGCATTATTTTCTAACACTACATATGGACAATGCAAATGGACAAGATTAGACTTTTACAACAATGTATTTGATGGAACCCAAACCATTATATATGACCTCAAAGTAAAATATCATTAATATAAATGTGAATGAACAATAAATATTAATAACAACCTCAAATCCAATATGATTATAGTGTCTTAAATCCAAACCTCTTAAAGCCCAACCAATGATATATTTGGTTGAGACCAAAGTTTGGTGGGAACATAGGTACATGTTTTCAATGACCCTAAACTACTTCTACTTCCTTTGATAATGTTTGGGTAAATAAACAATGGAAGTGACACTACGATTCCATTTTTTTCTCATTCCATTAACACACAAGAATGATCAATCAAGGACCATGTAGATATATGAGCAAAGGCTAGCAGGGACAAAGTTTCTTTTGGTGTTTTGAGAGGTATGTGTTGAAACCATGTAGACCAGTTTGATGGCCAATCTATTTGATTACTGACCAATTAGGTACATGGTGTAGAAATACATGACGATGCTTTTTTTTGCTGTGTAAATCTTGACATATGTATACCACTTATCTATGTACTAATATCCAATCCTATTGAGTACTTCTATAACCTTTTTAAATATTCTTGGTATTTCTTGCAAAATATGATCTCATATAGGGGTGCAAACAACTCATAACAAGTGTGAGCATTATTGTGCATATACTTATGCTCTCAAAGGTCTTTACAATATACATGAACATGGGCTTGTTCAAGTGTCCAAAACCAACCGATGGCTATGAATGAATGAAAGGTGTCAACCACATCTAAGAGAAAGAAATATGCATAAAATTTTGGAGGATTTGTCGATGGATAAAGGTTGGCCTTTTTTTATAACTTTTGCTAGTGGAATGTTGAAAATGTTAGTTGAATATAGTCCCACTACTCTAAACTTACCAAGCAAGCAACACAAATGGAGGTAGCTTCTGTATTGATAGCACTGGAAATGCTAGAGTATCACTTGGCTAGTATTTAATTGCAATTGTGTCTGTGAGGGTGTTCCATAGCGATTTATCCATTAAATTTTTTTTAACCTCTATGTATTTATAGAATGCCTCTAAATCAATAGGTAAGAGGTATGATATGCATCTGCATTGTTCAGTAAATATATGTCTTTTGTTCTCATGAACATGATTAATTAACCATATACACTCATTTTTTTTTATATTGCACCACTCTTGCTCCAGCAACAACATTATGAATGTAATACTTTCACAAGTTTCTAGCTCTATTGATATCAGCCTATTGTCTTTCATTCAAATGAGAGGTAGTGGGCAATACTATATTTGATCAAAAAGAACGATTCCCCATAATGATGACCATTATTAATTAAATTTTAATGAGGTATCTGCATAAGAATCATCAATTATTTGTCATGGTTTGAGAGATGGATTCAACATATTTTAAAGAAAGGACCTGTTTGGGAATAACATTGATAATTTCTAGGATAGCTAACATTGTACCATCAACATTTTGGCCATCTTCCCTACCCAAAATGGGGAAATATAAAGCATTTGATTTCTAGATCCATGGAGTGGGAAAAATTACTTTGTATGGAGGCTGGTGCTCTGGTAAAGGGCTATGTTGCCGCCATATTCTCTCAAATAGAATTGTCTTGAAGTCAATCAACAAGATAAAATCTATTCTTGTGGACCTTTGGGCTTATAACAATGGTGTATAGTTAGGTTTCTAAAAATAAACGCTTTTGGGATAGGGGATATGTAAAAAATTACTTAGATCTACTTAATTAACATGGAAAAAGAAGTTGTAGTATCAAGTTCTTTGCACATGGACTCAGATTTTATATAATATATATACAACCTTTATAAAATATATATATAATTTTATTTATACTTTCTAAACAAATTAATATATATATAACTTTAATTACAAAACAAAAAATTATATACATTATTAATTTCTAAATATCTTAATATAATAATAATAATAATTTATTAACAACCTCCACAATATTTGTTTTTTCACATCATATTACAATCATCAAAAGGTCCTAAATTACTAAATAGTTGAACTTTTCACATCATGAACTTGGAGAGTCAATCATTCAATAATATTTTCCATATTATTTATCAAAATATATTATCATCACACCACTAATGTGTTTATATAGTTTTACTTAAATAATTAATAAATTTTAAATTATTAAAATATAAATCTTTTAAAATAATTATATATATATAACAAAAAAATACAAAGAAATGATCTAGAAATTATTAATTTTTAAATATCATAATATAATTATTACCAACTTTCATAATATAATTATTAACAACTTCCACATTTTTGTCATGAATTAAGACCATACTTGGCTCATTATCGACATGCTAAAGTATGCTTTAAATTTTCGTGCGTTGGAGCTTAAATATCTTAAATTTCCATGCTTAACCTGGTCCAATTAGTCAGTGGAGCTTAATGTCTCGTCGCATACTGTTATATGAAGAAAATTATCAATTGCAGATCAAACGATTAGTATCAACTTATTGCTCAGATTTATCTGTAGAAAAAGATCGCGGGAAATTGTGTGGAGCTCTTTTCTAGCCATTGCCGGCGGCGTCATTGTAACTTCAAAACACTTATGAATTAAAAACTTGTTGCGTGCCATATTCATAAGCTTGCTTCCTGTGGGATGGCATCAAGCAGTCGTCATTTTTCCCCAGAATAGATGTAGTTTGTTGTAAGGTAAAATTGCTCCCAAGGAATGCAAACCAGAATATGTTAGCTTACGAAGCACCAAAAAAGGAGAGTCTTAAAGCTGCTTTGTCTAGTTTTCCAACTTTTACATCATTTTGTCTATTAATTTCATTTTTTTTAAATGAATAATCTATTTTGTACTTTTTTATCAATTACTCCACCACTTTTCCTTTTATAAACAACAAAGAGTATGCAGACTATCTGCTGACAGGCCCATGACCATGCAAGTGATTCAACGTGTGAGCAGCGATTAACCAACCCAAGACTGTCCAAGACTGTTTTGGGAACAACCCCAATAATTTTATTCCTAATCGCCATAATCCAAAGGCCAGGGTATTTTTCCCAATGTGCCTTTCCTTTTGGACGAAGTTTATGTTTCCAAATTATAAAGCTGAGATGTGGGTAACAAAGCAAAGTAAATGTCCGCCAACAATTACGCCAATGTGCCAGCCAAGGTGCAAGGCGATCAAGCAAAAGGATCGAAGAAAGTTTTGTCACCCAATAAGTTACCATATTACTTATAAATTTGTATGACAACCAGTCACGCTGTTGAACAACAAATTTATAAATTTATATATAGTGAGAGAGAGAGTCACTCTATGAGCAGATTTTTTTTACGAGGAGTCCAACCAAGATTTAATTTTTATTTTTACGGCGTCAGCCTCTGGTTCGCACCCCTCCCTTTGTTTTATCTTCCCGGCAGCCCGAAGCCCAGCGTGGAAGTGCCTGCTATGTATGGAGGCTGGTGCTCTGGTAGATGGCTATGTTGCGGCCATATTTTCTCAAATAGAATTGTCTTGAAGTCGACCTAGTTAGGTTTTTTTTTCTTAACTCCAGGTGTCCCTTAAAATTTTTTTTTCGAGCTATAAAATGTTGAAAAGGAGGCCAAACAATGTTGAAAAGGAGGTCACTTCCTATTGCAATTGGTAGTTCTGAAGGAGGCCATATTTCATTGCTCGTCGCCTCTAATGTCTACAATTTGGCTGGAATGAAATGAAAATACCGGCTGTAGGACTGTCGTAAGTATGAGAACGTCAGAGGCACAAATTTTCTATTGGTAGAATGAGTTTTCTTTGAATTTAAAGGAAATGGAAGGAGGGAAGGCATGTCTCTCTAATAGAGTGAAATTTCAACAGAATCTTGAATTATAGGGTATAGCTGGAATCCTTGACTAAAACATCCATTTGATGTTTGAAAGTTTTCTGGGTACCCAACAAAACCCAGTCGACTATCCTGCCCAACCAATGACTCCATCCTGCAGGTCGTAGATAAAGCTCAAACCCAGTCGAGTATCCCTGCCCAACCAATGACTCCATCCTGTTGGTCGTAGATAAAGCTCCTTTGAAGCCAATTTTGAGAAAGAATAAATGCATTATCAGTACCTACTATGAGTCATATTTTGGTAGAATCCCATTTTTAGGCTGCCCCGCAAGCATCATAACTAAAATTGGCTCAGCCTCTCACCGACTCTATTTCCTTATTGCATAATAATCAGAGCCTTTGGGGATTTATATTGCTAAGGATATGGTCAATGCTATGTTATCGTATACTTATCGGCACCTTTACTTAGGTAATTTGCATTTGGTGTTGGAGCCTATTCGGCACCTCAACATTTCCGGAGCGAAATGGCCAAAAAGAAAGGTTAATCCCTAGATGAAAAGAAAATCTAAGTTAAATTCCATTCTTATTAAATAAAAGGTAACTTTGGATGTTCAATTGGAGTTATCAAAATATATATATAATAGGTTTGCAGAGAGCTAAAATGGCAATCTAAAAGGTTTCTTCCAGAACAACAGGCTCAAGCTTTTCCATTGAGCTACTTCTTTACCTTTCCCATCGACAAAGACCTTTTCTGCTTTGCTCGAATCATTCGGTGAACGAGCAGGCCAACTTCAGAACCTATTTACCCTTAAAGACCCACTAGCCTTGATAACTTATTTTAACATTGGCCGTAGCGTCTCTAAGAGCCTAACAGAGCATTTTTAGAAGTTCAATATCTAAGTATCCCTAAAATAAGAGAATTCTATAAATTAAAATGATGACTGTCTCTTGGCTGACTAGCTTCCAATGACCTCGAGATGAATGGCTGGAAAATGGGGGAACGAATATGCAATGGAGACGCATGTGATTGTGATTGCAACTCTTAATTAGTTTTTACAGCTATATAAAATGACATGAAATGCAAGCCTATAAACTGGATATTTTGAAAACAAAGGTGAAAAACTCGATATTTTAAAAGCTCTGGAACAACTACATTTTTGTAGCAGTTTTTTATAACAAAATTTCTTAAAACCTATAAATTCATTTGCTTGCAGGGAATTTTTCATCATTGGGATGTACCTCTATTCAGAAGATTGTTGTATGCCCTTCCTGCTTGTTCTCAATCTTGGATAACTTCAAGGTTTAGGCTCGTGCTGTGCTGATTGAAGTTGTGGTGATGTGCTGATCGAAGTTGTGGCGTGCTGACTGAAGTTGCACACAGGAAAATATTGAAGGTAACAGAATACCAAGTTTCTGCGAACAGTAGTAACAATCTTTGGATTGCCACTTGAATGCATAGATTATCTATGCATGGAGATATGTGCCACTTGAATGCATAGATTATCTTTCTATTTGCTATTTAGATCTCTTTAGATTTTTATTTGGAATTGTGTGGATATCCTTCAAAATTAAATGAGTCAAATCATATACAAAATTAATAACTGGAATTAGATCTATCGACCATGAAACCTATTTCATTATTCAATTTCCAGGTATTTCTTTCATAAAATTCATATATTATATGAAACATAAGAAAATGAATAAGTACCAAATATGTGAAGGACTGAGTACCACGTATAAGGAATGAGTCACTGAAGTAGGCTCTAGATCTATCCTTCTCATATTGTGATTCATCTTGCGTAGGCATGTCCATCAATGAAGAAGAAGCAAATGACAGTATGCATGTCCATCAATGAAGAAGAAGCAAACAATATGGAGAAGCTTACGGTTTAGTTGCTTTTCTAACACTGTACTATTTCTATTATTAAGTACTTGAGCCTGTTACTATCTAGTACTAATTCATAGTATGTGCAGATCACTAATTACAGGTAATCATATACATGGAATGACATACTCCAGCTTAGTAAGCAGGCAGGCATTTAAGGTCCTCCCTCCAAGCAATCAATCAATCAGAGTGCAGCTGGCGATCTATTTGATTCTGACTGGAATTAGCTGGCAGCATTTTTTATGAGTGGCTGGCAGTGTTTTTAATGTGCATATTTATTTTCACGATTAGCTGGCATCATTTTTAACGATTAGCTGGCATCATTTTTAACGATTAGCTGGCATCATTTTTAATGAGCCCATGGCAATATTTTTAATGAGCATATTTATTTTCATGATTAGTTGGCAACATTTTTATGAGCACTTGACACTATTATTAATGACCATTTACGTCAGGGAAATTTAATTATAATTTTTTTATTTTTAAATATTTTTATATTTCAGTAATTAATTTGCACGGCAAGAGAAAATGGTCAAATCAATGTTCTTAACTAATCAATAAATTAAAAATTTTAAAATCTTTATTATTTTTTAAAAGAAGGGCAACATTTGAAATTACCCATCCATATAAATTTCAATTTCTATGTTGAAATTCCTATGCTATAAAATTCGACTCGACATTCAAAATATTGGAAATATCATAAATTATAATCATTCACTCACTCATGTCATGCACTCACTGCTTAGCTTTGCAAGTTGACGAGTGATGACTGATGACTACGAGGTACTAGCCACTGGGATTTTACTCTGAATCCCGAGTCACTTCGGGCTAAGATCTAAGGTGTAACAATGTGTTAATGACTATGGCTGTAACAATAGAGAACCACTACTAGGCTCAAAACAAGGTCGAAACATTGTGCCTACTACCTATGTGAACCTGGCTACCAATGTCCACTCGTTTTTCGTCAAAATGAAATTCAAATTGCCGCTTTGATGAGTCCGCCTCTACAAGACTTCATTTCTTGCATGAATCTCACAGACTCATGACAACTCTAAACAACACTCAATGGCATGCAACTACAAATAATGACATGCAGCTAGAACCACAAACCAAGCAGAGATTGATTTATGCATTGATATAGAGAGGTGGCACTAGGCACACAATATGGAGAAACAATAAGTTAGAAAAAACATTTGGACCAAAGTACCACAATGGTTATTATTAATAATAATAAATAAATTGGCTCAGGAATTGTCTTCAATTTGATGGGTGGCATGATCATGATCATGTAATCTCCCTTCGTCCTTCCAAACATATGTGGTTTCTCATCATGTTTGTCTTCGACACTTGCCACCAAAATATGTATAAAAATTACATGTCTTTACATCCTCTTCCATTTAAATCCTCATCGCATAGTCATAACTAAGGATTATTATGCATGCACATCCTCACCTTATAATATCAATTGGGTCAAGGCGCAGAGACAACCATAAATTATCAAATGTGTCAAGATGCAAAGAGTAAGAGACAACTATAAGTAAGTCTTATATTAAATTTACCATATAAATCTTTAATTGGCATTGTCATCTGAAATTTGACACGTTGGATTGTTGTGATCTTCTTATCACTCCTTACCAATGTGATTGTAAGGCTTCTTTGATGGTGAAGTCCATAATTTTAAGTCTTCTTCCTCATTCTCATGCCTTTTGGTAAGACAATAAGGAGGGCAGTGGCCCGCATCAGCATGGAAAAAAGTTTCGACATAGAAGTATATACATTAATTATTTCATTAAATAACTTAAATTTCATGCTAGTGACTATGAATTAACTGAATCGTGGATTGGTAAAAAACACATCAAATTTTAGAGCCTCGAGCTCTTAATTACTCATGTATCTAGAATTTTCGCAAATCGAGCCATTAACAAATGTGTTTTGTTGTTCTAGTTCAATTTAAAAGGTAGATTGTCAAGACTCAAACATGCAGCGAGTTGCAAGGCTCCAGTTGACTTAGGCTTGATTTCATTTCCCCTCCATCCCATAACTGTATGTTGTCGCAACAAGTGTTGAACAACAAAATTTGATGCCCAAGCCCCTATGATGCTAGCGTTGCTAACTTGCTTGGTATGGAGGATTTTTTTTAATGTTTTTTTGAGCTATTTATTATTTTCTCTTAGGCACCTAATGTCCATCATTCTTACATCTCTCAAGAATGGATGGTTTCCCTCTCTCCGGTTTGAATTAAGGTTTTGGTTGGTTTTATATGTATATGTTGGTTGTAGCTTTACTATAGCCTTGTTTTGCTTAGTGGCTTCTTTTTGTACATGGTTGAAAGTAAGTAATTTTCTCATGGTTCTAGTTTTATTTTAAGACTATATCTAGTTACAACGTCTTGCACTATGCATAAGATGATGCAGATGGCCCAATATGGTTATTGCATAGTCTAAGTAGTTTTTCCCTATAATGAAGTGTGGTCTAACCCAGAAAAATACAACAAAATAGTTGTTATTTTAATGAACTATAAAATTAATGTTACATATATGTCAAATTAATGTGTTCAAATTCGATTCAATTGAAGTACAATTAATAAAAATTAAGACCCACCCTTCAAATTTGATCACTGCACCCGGGTTATACATATGCTCCCAAACAATATATGTAGCTATATTATCAAAGTCAGCCGATATTTACGGATCCCAAAAGGAACCACGGCCAATTTACCCTACAATGTTTGGGCAGAGGTTGCAGAGAGGGCGATTGGACTCTCGAATCTCGAGGGAAAGAACGATGAAGTCACCAGATGAGACGACATATCACTGTCGATGCATAGCGGGAAAGAGGTCAAGTCAAAAAAACAAAGAAATGATTATAGACTGCGTGGGAGTTGGTTAGTAGATAGCCATGACTTTTTTATCTTAGAAATTGTGAGTGAAGGTTGGTGTCGGTGTGTGGAAAGTAATCGAATGTTTTGGGATAAGATAGAGAACGCAAAGAATCACGACAAGATTGATTCGCTAGTTGAGGTTGATGAGAAAATACTCAGAAGATGTACACATTCCACACGGTAGACTATTGAATGCTCTGGAGCATGATGCTTAGACTAGGCTCACAAGTGGACAGAGTCCATGTGACGCGTCATTGTCTTTTTATTCATTCCATGTCTAAAACACTCACAAGTGGACACAAGTGAGAAAATACTTAGTGGACTGAGTGAGAACATACTCAGAAAATGTACACATTCCACATTTCATAGACTATTGATTGCTCTGGAGCATGGTGCTTAGACCGGGCTCACAAGTGGATAGAGTCCATGTGACGCGTCAGTGTTTTTATTCATTCCATGTGCAAAACACTCACAAGTGGATAAGAGGTCCTTTTTATTCATTCCATGTCTAAGAGAAAAACACTTGAAAATATTGTAAAGTGATGTTGATTTGATAAAAACCATGTAGAAATGTCATTCAGTGTACAGTAAGATATAAGTTTCCGAGTGTTGTTTTTAAGGCTTTAATTAAAAGGAAAAGTTGAAGAGAAAGCCAGCAGTGTGGATGTTTTTAATATTTCACCTAGGTGAATAGCTTAATGGCCATGACATTGTAGTTGTCAATACTTTTTTAAGGAGTGGGCTATTCTCTCGCCCGAATGCACACGGGGCCCACCGGGTGTCGTCGAAGGAGCCCTCACGCCGTTAGCAAACGTAGTCCGCTCTCCCACCGGTCGTCCGACTTCTCCACTCCGGCGACGGCAACCTCCGGCAATTCCCCCGGTCAGTGCGGGTCCCCACGCCGGCGAGATTCTGACAGAATCCAAGAATGAATCAGACTTCACGATGGTCCTTCCATGGCATCCATGCATCCGCCCATGCCGAAGTTTCAAATTTGAACTCAGTAATTGTAATTGGGCGGGCAATGTTTGAAATTTGAATTTAGTGGAGCTGTGCGTGCTGGTTGCATTGAGTGTGGAAGCTGCCACGATTGCTGAGGAAACCGCTGCTCAGGAGTTCATAGCCATCGCTTGAAGGGCTAAGATCGATCGTTGTTGTGTGAATGGCGCGCGACAGAACTAGTGAACGGCGGTAGGGACCTCGGGGGCCGGGGCTCGGACGATCGCCGGAGATGGAAAAATCCGGGGTCAAAATCGGCGAACAGTTAGACTCTTCCATATTTGCATACTCTGCATTCGACTTCACAAAAATCAATAGGTCTAACCTAATATATCTGCACAACCTCACTTACTGTTACGTGGTTTGAATTCGGCTCGGTTTAGTCTAGTTTGAGATAATTTCCCAGTTATTTCAGAGAAAATGAAGCCTTCGAATTCGTGCAACAATGGATCACGATCATTGTGCGAGCTTCTGAGACAGAAAGGAAACGAGCTATACGTCAAAGTATCAAAAGGCAATCTTGGGCCTTCTCTGGTACATTACAATCTACAGAAAGCTCAGGAACTATATGAAGAAGCTCTCGATGTCAGTCGAACATCGGACGATGGAGCTTCTTGTTATAAGAACCTTGGTGCCTTAAACTGGTTGTGGGGGAAAGACCGAATGGGCACTTTATCAAGAAGAACTAATTACTGCCAAAAGAGGGAAAGGAGAAGCCTCTGCTGCAAAATTCCGGTTGACAAAATGCCTAGAATTTTATTTCAAGGCTTTGCATTATGGAAGCATGGCCATGAAACAACGGCCGTGGCGAACTCAGATCAAAGAAAATCTTTCCAAGATTGTTGAGTGGTCCTCTGATCAGCTTTATACTCACTCGACCAGTTTCGAGCCTGTCATGAGAGTTCTCTTTGAGACAGTGGCCGCATGCTCTGAAACGGATTGGCCAGGAAGGAGAAGAATGGTTGTTATGCTCTACAAAATTCATGCACAGTTTATATTGCAATGGGGCGTTCAATACCTGATGAATACAGAATTATCGAGTGGCAGCTCTGAGTGTGGAGGATACAAGAAATGTTTGAATGCAACTCGGGACTGTTATGGGCCGCTTGAACGGTCTGAAAGTCTTTTGCGTGCAGCTCCCGTGGGCGATAAGGAACTGGTGAA
This sequence comes from Larix kaempferi, assembly GCA_027924585.1. Lineage (NCBI taxonomy): Eukaryota > Viridiplantae > Streptophyta > Pinopsida > Pinales > Pinaceae > Larix > Larix kaempferi. The sequence goes on along the minus strand of BSBM01000709.1, from coordinate 1,459,483 downwards.
ACAAGTAAGAGATTTGAAGAAGGAGGTTTTCAATTACCAAACGTTGTGTGAATCGATACAGTCGCGTATTCAAGGAGAAGAACTACTGGAGAAGGCTATGAGAGGAGATATGGAGATAATATGGGAAGCTATTGATTATTTCAAGCATTCTCTTCGTGTTACAAAAGAAAAGCAGTTGGAGAACGAGGCTATTGCATTGAGCAGGAATGGGAAATCGTATTCCTGTGTTCTGAAAATGGAGCAGGAAGCCCACCCCTATCACCTGCAGAGCGTCAGAATTGCTCTCGCCATAATGTCTGGACGGATAGCAAGTTCTGATTGGTACATGTGTTCTTCTGAAGCAGTGAGAAAACACCAAGAGGGAGTCGTGGAGAAGGAAAAGAGAGAAAACGCAGAAAAACGCAAAGCCAGTGCTGAAAGATTGAAGGAAAAGATATGTGCAGTTCAGGCGGAGAAGGATAAAAGAGCAGGATCCTTCTTGAAGTATATCTATGAGAATTTCCCTCATCTGGATGTGACCAAGCAGGTTTTGCCTCAATTAGGAAGTCAAGAAAATGTGAAGGCTTCTCTGAAAAAAGCTATAGTTGTGTACCATCCAGACTGTAATCGAAGAGAAAGTGATGACTGGCAAGTTCTGTGCGAGGAGATTACCAAGATTCTGAATGACAAATATGCATATTACAAGTAATCGCAGGTTTAACTCCATAGTTTGCAGATAGAGAGCGAGTTGTTTATGGCTATGAAATACTCCGAATATATAGTTTTTTTTTGTTTACAGTTAGTGAGAGATCCAGTGGTTTTGCATTATCTGATAGCCTGCTTATATATGGTTTTTCGATGTCAGCTATGCTTTTTGTATGCAACTAAAACATTTATGTGATATAAGCTTTTGCTTAAATAATATAGTTTTAGACATCAAATTGTCAGCTTGTTTTCTTGTGTGGCAAGATTTTGTTGTTTCCAATATCTGTGTCAAATGTTGGGTTTGAAATTATATTTATGTTTATATATGGGTTGGAAAAAACAATTGTTTTAAGTTACGTTTTTATACTGTTAAATGAAATCAAAATTTAAAATTTTATTTAATAGCGTTTCCAAAGAAAAATGTTAGAAATAACAGCTTCGAATTATGGGTTTACATTAATTGGTTTTCTTTATTAATTTACAATATAGCTTAAAATTATTTTGTTTTACATATCAAAATTTGTAAAATTTTATTAGGTTTTAATATAATCATTTAACATTTATTATCTTGTAATTTGTTTTCAAGAGTTCGAGAATCTTAATGCTTATCTATGCTTTTTAAACTATAAAGCAATTTTTTTATTCTAAAATATTTGTATTTACAATATAACAAAATTTCAATTAAAAATTATATTTATGTTTGAAATTTTAAAAAATACTATTTTGTAAATTTAGATACATATACATTTAGAATAAATAAAAGATCACTATTATTAAAATGAATTTAAATTATAAACTAATTAAATAATTTTAATCAACATTTTAAAATTTATTTTAAATTATAAACTAATTAAATAATTTTTTTCAAACATTTTATAAATTAATTTTTTAGATATTTTTATAACTTTTTCAAATATTCACATTAAAAAAATTTGAATGGTTCCAACGATTAAAAAAACCTCATACAATATTACAAATTCAAATCTGAAAAAAGTAGGTATATATTTTTAATACATAGGATAATTTTTAATACATTGTAAGTATAGGGTTTAAATCTTAAAGAAAGTATTTAAGTATGGTTTTCATGGGTTATGTTAATGCCTCATGTTAATCTAAATTTGAATGGATCATTCACTGAGAAGATAAAATCATAATTTTTATTATTATTTAAGTATGGTTTTTATAGGTCATGTACCCCTGTATGTTAGTTTAAATTTGAATAGATCACCCAATGAATGGTAAAATCATAAACTTTCAACAACTAATTTGATAAAGACTAAACGCCATCTAAATTTGAATGGATCATTCAGTGAGAAGATAAAATCATAATTTTTATTATTATTTAAGTATGGTTTTTATAGATCATGTAGCCCTGCATGTTAGTCTAAATTTGAATAGATCACCCAATGAATGGTAAAATCATAAACTTTCAACAACTAATTTGATAAAGACTAAACCTCACACAAACTAACTAACTGAAGGTCGAAGTCACGTCTGAAAATCTTATTAATACTGATAATCTTATTAAGATGTAAATCTTGATGTGACCATTCTGGTTATCCTGTATTGAAACCTTATTCGGGAAGGCCCAAGTCACGTTTGAAAATCTTATTAAGATGACAGTATCCTAGCGTCGAAGGTAAAATTGAGTAGTAAATATCCGTGGGGTGGTTCGGGCCACGTCTGTGGAGACTCCACCAGCTACTGCCAGCCTGAACCATTGAATCACAGAAGGCCTCCTGAGGATTTGTGGAAGGAATTGTGACCATAATCATTTGGTTGAGCAGGGTTTCCAAAGCATTGAGATTTCCAAGGGTTCGAGTTCAAAGGATTATAAGATTGTCCATGGCCGTGGCTAGGTAAATCCATCTTGTCCTTGCCAAATGGTTTTATTTTCCTTTTATGAACTGCTGCATTGATGTGCAGAAACAAACTGCTATAACAGCGATCACAGTCATCGCTGTTATTAAGAGCCAAAAAAAAATCAAACTAATGTTCTCCATATCTCCAAATTAAAGAACATTGCTAATTGCAAAACTACACTATTTGCAACATATTTTATGGTTCTATCTTTATGGTTTTATTTTTACAATATTGATAAGTGTTTTTATTTTAGAATTTGGGATGGATTAGACTTGATTTTATGGATAACTCTGAATTAATGCATGGATAACTGATCCTTCCTTAACATAAGGAGAGTTTGTTAATATGCAATTCTTGTAACTAGCATGAAGAAAAAATAATTTATTTGTGGCACTTAGCTTGTCACCTATCCATGTTCACAAGCTAGTTGATATGGTGTTGACCAGAAAGCATGTGTTTAGTTGATATGGTGATATGTAGTTCAAATTTCATACTTGTAAAACCATAAATGATAAATTTCATTTGTCAAATTAATTCGTCGTGAACTGTAGCTGAGTGTAGACATGAGAGCCATGAAGGTTGCGTGGCTTTTATTGTTGAAGGTTGTGTGACTGGCTAATTTAGTTTCCTGATTTGAATATGTGTTTTACTCTTTGGATTTCAATATATTTCTTGTTTCAGATTTCAGATTTCATGGTATTTTGGGTTTGTACCTTTCTCATCTAGGTTAATATTCTTTTGTGATTTTAACCTCCGTCACTTTTGTGTTTGCAGTTAATTTGGTTGCCAGCGCTGCACCCTGGCGTGGGATACCATGACTTTCAACCTTGTTAAAAGGATTTATGACTTATTTCTTTTATTTCTTACATACTGAGTGAGTGGCGTCAATTTGCTTAAGGTTCCCCAACAATGTTAGTCCATTTGTTGTAGCTTGGGTGGTTGGGAGGAAAGATTGTTTCCCTTCCCACCCAGGTTCAATTCTTGTAAGTGACATGATGCTCTTGTTGAGCCCTAGTGTAATGATTGTATTTCAAGCCTTCCTTGATTCCTTCAGAATAGTAGGAAGGTGATTTTTCTGCTGGAAAAAAAAAAGGTTCCCCAACAATGTAATTATTTCTTTATAAATGTATGCCAAACTAGCACTTCGTTGGATGGTTTTACATTTTCAAATTTTGCATGGATTCTAAGGAAGCCCAACCAAAAGGTGGCTGTGCAAACTCCACATCATTTTTAAAGATTTAAATTACCTGATCTTTAATTTTTAACTTATACATGCTTGACTCGATAATTTACTTTCTTTTTAAACCAAAAGCAGTTTTTGTAGCAATGGTCCCTAACCAAAGGGTACCATAATCTGCATGGCAGAAAAAATTGGAGAGCTCAAGGAGATAGGGCATGTGCAAGCTAACGAGGGTCACTTTTGGCGCGTTAGATGCAATAGAAAACTGAAAAATCAGGCATCCCTCAACCTACTTGGTTTTTTTGAGATACTTACACAAGATATCTTGCATCGAGTAAAGAAGAGGAAACGTAGGAAATTGAGTCACGTTTCTGAATATATACGTTTTACGTATTGAAAATTTACATAACATGCCATCGTCATCTCCATCTTCCTCCTCCTCCTCCTCCTGATCATCGTTGTGGTCATCATCACCATCATCTTCATCATCATCATCATCATCATCATCATTGTCATCATCATCATAGCCATCTTCATCATCATCATCATGATATTCATCATCATCATCATCATCATCATCGTCAGATGGTGATGATGGTCATGATATTCATCATCATCATCATCATCGTCTCATCATCATCGTTAGATGGTGATGATGGTGATGATGAGGATGAAGATTGAGATGATGACGAGGATGATGATGATGATTATGAGGATGACAATGATGATGATGATGATGAAGATGAATATGAGGGTGATGAATATGAGGATGATGATGATGATGAAGATGGAGATGATGTTGATGAAGATGATGATGATGATTATTGATCATCATCATCATCATCCTCTTCTTTATCATCACTATTATCATCATCATCATCATCTTCATCACCATAATCTTCATCTTCATTATCTTCCTTGTCATATTCATCATCATCTTTGCTCGACAGGAACTGTGCCCGACAAGAACTGTGCAGGAACTTTGCCCAACAGGAATTGTTCCTGACAGGAACTGTGCATGACAGGAACTGTGCCTGACAGGATATTTTCCCAATAGGAATTGTGCATGACAGGAACTGTGCCCGACAGGAAATGTGCATGACAAGAATTGTGGCCGACAGGAACTGTGCCCGACAGGAACTATGCCCGACAGGAACTGTGCCTGACAGGAACTGTGCCCGATAGGAACTGTGCATGACAGGAACTGTTCCCGATAGGAACTGTGCATGACAGGAACTGTGCCTGACAGGAGCTGTGCCCGACAGGAACTGTGCATGACAGGAACTGTCCCCGACAGGAACTATTCATGACAGGAACTGTGCCCGACAGGAACTGTGCTTGACAGGAACTGTGCCTGACATGAACTGTGCCCGACAGGAACTGTGCCCAACAGGAACTGTGCCCGACAGGAACTGTGCATGACAGGAACTGTGCCCGACAGGAACTGTGCCCAACAGGAACTGTGCCTCACAGGAACTGTGCATAACAGGAACTTTTCCCAACAGGAACTGTGCATGACAGGAACTGTGCCTGACAGGAACTGGGCTTGACAGGAACTTTGCCCAACAGGAACTGTGCCTGCCAGGAACTGTGCCCAACAGGAATTGTGCCCCACAGGAACTGTGCCGGATAGGAACTTTGCCCAACAGGAACTGTGCATAACAGGAACTTTTCCCAACAGGAACTGTGCATGACAGGAACTGTGCCCAACAGGAACTGTACATGACAGGAACTGTGCCCGACAGGAACTGTTCCCAACAGGAACTGTTCCCAACAGGAATTGTGCCTCACAGGAACTGTGCATAACAGGAATTTTTCCCAACAGGAACTGTGCATGAAAGGAACTGTGCCTGACAGGAACTTTGCCCAACAGGAACTGTGCCTGCCAGGAACTATGCCCGACAGGAACTTTTCCCAACAGGAACTGTGCCCCACAGGAACTGTGCCCGATAGGAACTTTTCCCAACAGGAACTGTGCATGACAGGAACTTTGCCCAATAGGAACTGTGCATGACAGGAACTGTGCCCGACAGGAACTGTGCATGACAAGAACTGTGCCCAACAGGAACTGTGCATAACAAGAACTTTGCCCAACAGGAACTGTGCATAACAGGAACTTTTCCCAACAGGAACTGTGCCTGACAGGAACTGTGCCTGACAGGAACTTTGCCCAACAGGAACTGTGCCTGCCAGGAACTGTGCCCGACAGGAACTTTGCCCAACAGGAACTGTGCCCCACAGGAACTGTGCCCGGTAGGAAATTTTCCCAATAGGAACTGTGCATGACAGGAACTTTGCCCAACAGGATTTGTGCCTGACAGGAACTTTTCCCAACAAGAACTGTCCAGCTTTATGTTTAGCTTACCTTCATAACCCTAGGACCCCATCTTGCCATTCTAGACCAAATACATTCCAACGCTAGGCCTGGAGACACCCATAGGATGTAGGGTCACTCTATCAACGTTTTCTCCTAAAGTCCTAATGAAGACTTCCTGTTGGGCAAAGTTCCTATCAGGCACAGTTCTTGGCATGCACAGTTCCTATTGGGAAAAGTTCCTGTCATGCACAGTTCATGTGGGGCACAGTTCCTGTCGAGCACAGTTCCTGTCAGGAACAGTTCCTGTCATGCACAGTTCCTGTCGGGCACAGTTCCTGTGATGCACAGTTCATGTCGGGCACAGTTCCTGTCAGGCACAATTCCTGTCGGGCACAGTTCTTGTCAGGCACAGTTCCTGTTGGGCAAAGTTCCTGTCATGAATAGTTCACTCTAGGATGTAGGGTCACTCTGTCAACGTTTTCTCCTAAAGGCCTAACGAAGACTTCTTGTTGGGAAAAGTTCCTGTCAGGAAGACTTCCTGTTGGGAAAAGTTCCTGTCAGGCACAGTTCCTGTTGGGAAAAGTTCCTAACAGGCACAGTTCCTATCATGCATAGTTTATGTTGGGAAAATTTCCTGTCAGGAAGACTTCCTATTGGGCAAAGTTTCTGTCAGGCACAATTCCTAATAGGCATAGTTCCTCTTGGGCAAAGTTCCTCTAATAGGAATTGCTCCCAACCGTGGTTAAATTTTCCCAATTCTTGCAAAACTAGCAGTTTGATTAGGGCTTGGTGATAGATCCTGTACCAGTTATTTAGGGATTTTTGTGCCTCGGCGACCATTTTTGTTAGGCTCTTAAGAAAGAATAAAGGCAAATTCATGAGGGAAATCCCTTCCAAATGCAATAAAATTCGCATGTGATACGAATGAACTATGGCATACTACCCTCTCCAATTATATACCTTTGAACCAGCTTGAGCAGATCACTGTATTCAATTTTGAGCGAAGCCCTCGGGATTCCTTTACACCAGTCAAGATTCTGATGAGTGGATAATAGAGACTGGTTGCAATCTGGAATGCTTACTCCGTGCAGCTTGAACCGACGTTCACCTCCTTGGGGTAGTTCGTAAGCCATTGCGATTGAATTCTCTGTCACAGGAAAAGTCAAGTAGCCGACTGTAACGTTCTTTCCATCGAAACTGTGAGCAAATGCTTCAGCCACATGAGTGAAGTGTCATTGTAATTTTTCACAATATCGGAACCATCCAACTTGCTTGAACCTTTGACTGAATTCTGGATACGCCTCTAGCAATTTTGAGCCCATCGGCTCATATCTAACAAGCTACCCACTTCGGTTTGATGCCATTTTAGTGTCCTAACAGCAAAAGGATAAGTGTTGTTGGTCATCACAGTCTACATATTTGTAACATACGAAGAACAATTGAAGTGGAGCCACTGTTAAGATTTCTCTTTATTACCATGACAGGTTTCATTTTGCTTCCCCTTGTCTTTTATGAAGAGATCCTTCAACAAGCTGCAAGCAAATTGTGGCGGATGATAGAAGTATGCAGTGTTAGCAGGTCTGAATATGATAGTATCGCAGGGAATATGCCAAACTGAGAAAGCAGTGAGTAGGAAGACTAACTCGGTAGAATTTACAGGCCTGCAATGATGGTTTGGACAAATCCCAAAATTTCTCTAAATAGCATAGGAATCAACACATGTACGGAGAATACCATGCAAAGAGATGAGAATAACATATGAACGCCCAGGTACATAGATCTGTAAATCCCATGATATAAAAGCGTAGTATAGTGAGGAAGAGTAGGTACACAAGCTCAATCTGAGCTAGAGAAGGTAGGTGGGAGAAAACACTCACTACAGACCATCAGAGGAGAGGAAATTTGAATTAGGGTTTCCTCGAGAATCTAGACAGAGAATAATGCAGGCCTTGCAAAGCTGAGCAGGTCTGGAGGAGGGCAAGAGACTTAGAATATGGCAAAACCTCAGCTCTCAAAATAGCACAGGCACAGGATTCACAACAGCTCTGATACCGATACCACTCTTAGGTGCCCTAAATGGGAAAATAAATGATTGGCTAAATACAAGTAAAATACATACAAAGACAAAAATAAATAAGAGTTAAGCACAATTTTTATCATTCACAAATGTACAATATATACATGAGAATGACCCAGGGGTTCAACTTCCTAAATGGTTTCTTGGACTCCTTTTGATTTTTCTTATTCACCTAAGAACTCTTGGTATTCTTTGTACTTGAATAGTACACAATAATCTTAACACCAAGAATTATGTTCCCAACATTATTAATAATAAATATTTATTAATATTCTTGTACGTAGAGAGACCTATTACCATTTTGAATAAAATTATAATTTGATGGCTCCGTAGTCCTCTCTCTTCAATCTTTGTATAATCCGATAAGTGGAACCAGGGATGGAATTTGATGGGCAAAATGCCTGTCATGGGACATTTTTCCCGTCAAATATGGCCTATATTTCATACTAACCGTCAGAAAAAACGAAAAAAATGTAAAACGACTCTATTTAGCGTCAGTCATTTTTGACGGATGATATTTTTACCAAATTCCTAGGCTGAGTGGAACCCTTTCATGTAAAGTAATTGTCCCTGTATTAATGAACATTGAAAACTTCTCCCTTTCATTGAATTTGAATGAGCAAACTTCATCAATTGTAGTTTTAAATTTTAACGAATTTGATGTGAACACTATATTTTGTTTAAGCTCGTTAATTAATTTAGGAAATTAGCATAATCTTTAGTTCGGGAAGAGCTCAAATGTAACAAGAGAATAACATTCTTTTTCTACATTACGAATTATTTCAACAACAGTTTTATATTTATTTTTATGTAATATGTTTTTTTTTATATTTGTGTCTAAACGTGTTAGGAGCTATATAAGGGCTAACTAAAACGTCCTTCTAGCTAGAATTCGGCACAGCAATTCTTGTCAAAATCGCAATTTGGAGTGCTCATATCACAATTTGGACTATCTAGGTAGTTTAAAAATGAGCAATTAGCCTAGAACAGACAATCCCAATCTCTGAAATTACAAAAATACGAAAATAGCAATTTCCAGCAAGAATTTTGACCGATTTTTATCCCAAAATCACTCGAAAAGAGGGGCCTTTTGGTTGTCTTTTATCCTAAGCTAAACGTGTTATATCTATAACCTATATACAGATGGTGTACATGATAAAAATAAAAATATCTTTTTATATATTGAAAAGGAGAGATTTGATATACACGCAAATTATATAGAAATTATAAGAAATATCAAATTTAAATATAATTAAGTCGATAGGCGTTTAAATATTATCTTAGATTGTGAGCTTCCTTGAGCGGATCAACAAGATTAACCTGAGTGTAACAAGTGTACATCCGGGATACAAGATTAACCTGAGTGTAACAAGTGTACATCCGGGATTCATTTCATGGTGGTTGTATCTTGTTATACTTAAATGCATCTTGATTAAGATTTAAATAAGCTTAGGTTAAAAGCGGTGTCTGGTTGTGGTTGTGCTAGTTACATTAACATCTATCGGTGTGCCCAACAATGATTATAATTTGGGTTTTGGGTTTCTATGAATCAACCACAAGGACCCAACCTTGACTCACACCCTCACATATATGATATTTACATAAATATATGATGATGATAATGGTTGTTAACTTCCACTTAAACTAAATTTAAACAACCCAAGGAATAATTAAAAACAATAATGAAAAATAAGAAAACTAAAAAAATAAAGAAAACTGACATGGTGATCTAGACTTCAAACATTAAACAGCATACATTTACAGAATTCAAAACTGTTAAATCCTAAAATGAAACGATCTGAACAGTCCATTCAGTTTATAAAATACAAGGGGGACGCTGCCATGATAAAGTTCAACAGGGATTAGCATTGGTAACTGTCTGAATACTTCTAATAAAAACATGTACTGCAATGCTCTGCTGGATAATAGAAAACAAGAAGGCACAGGAACATAAATAATTCTACACGTACATCCATACATCCATCATGGAACGTGATAATAATGAATCTACATGAAAATATATCTCAAAATATATTAAAAATATATCTTATTAATAGACCATTTGGATTTTTACTATGTCTATTATGTCTATTTTTATAAATGATCTAAGTGTTTCAAGTGAATACTCCACCCATCAAAGCTATGCCAATCATATAAAAAAATCATAAATTTCTTTCATTCTTTTATATAAACAAGCATTTGATGTAGTTGCAAGCTTCAACAGAGAAAAGGCAGAGCATGGCGATCTTTACTTTTGGAAGAACATATCTTATATTTCATTACTAATAATAAAAATGACATCAAGATTATAACATCACAGAGCCAAAGGCCAGTCACAAAAGATGTCGCCACTACATAAGCAAGGAGAGTTACCATGTCCACTTTGGCTATGGTCTGAAGAAGAGTACAAGAGTTTTTATAAACATTTACATATACTCCTTATCACTCATTCACTCTGAATCTAACCCACATAAAATAAAGCTGAAATGCACAATAAGGAAAAACCTACTCATATTTTTTGGGATTACCCTTGGGATTCTGAAGAAAACGTTCAATAGAAAAATAGTGCAGGAGCACCCCATGGGCTTCTCTTGTGGGAAAGATCAGCCATTATCCGTCCTACCAAAGGACTCATCTTGAACTCGTCCTAATAATAGTGATCTTTTATTTATTCTAAATGTATATGTATCTAAATTTACAAAATAGTATTTTTTAAAATTTCAAACATAAATATAATTTTTAATTGAAATTTTGTTATATTGTAAATACAAATATTTTAGAATAAAAAAATTGCTTTATAGTTTAAAAAGCATAGATAAGTATTAAGATTCTCGAACTCTTGAAAACAAATTACAAGATAATAAATGTTAAATGATTATATTAAAACCTAATAAAATTTTACAAATTTTGATATGTAAAACAAAATAATTTTAAGCTATATTGCAAATTAATAAAGAAAACCAATTAATGTAAACCCATAATTCGAAGCTGTTATTTCTAACATTTTTCTTTGGAAACGTTATTAAATAAAATTTTAAATTTTGATTTCATTTAACAGTATAAACACGTAACTTAAAACAATTGTTTTTTCCAACCCATATATAAACATAAATATAATTTCAAACCCAACATTTGACACAGATATTGGAAACAACAAAATCTTGCCACACAAGAAAACAAGTTGACAATTTGATGTCTAAAACTATATTATTTAAGCAAAAGCTTATATCACATAAATGTTTTAGTTGCATACAAAAAGCATAGTTGACATCGAAAAACCATATATAAGCAGGCTATCAGATAATGCAAAACCACTGGATCTCTCACTAACTGTAAACAAAAAAAAAACTATATATTCGGAGTCTTTCATAGCCATAAACAACTCGCTCTCTATCTGCAAACTATGGAGTTAAACCTGCGATTACTTGTAATATGCATATTTGTCATTCAGAATCTTGGTAATCTCCTCGCACAGAACTTGCCAGTCATCACTTTCTCTTCGATTACAGTCTGGATGGTACACAACTATAGCTTTTTTCAGAGCAGACTTCACATTTTCTTGACTTCCTAATTGAGGAAAAACTTGCTTGGTCACATCCGGATGAGGGCAATTCTCATAGATATACTTCAAGAAGGATCCTGCTCTTTTATCCTTCTCCGCCTGAACTGCACATATCTTTTCCTTCAATCTTTCAGCACTGGCTTTGCGTTTTTCTACGTTTTCTCTCTTTTCCTTCTCCACGACTCCCTCTTGGTGTTTTCTCACTGCTTCAGAAGAACACATGTACCAATCAGAACTTGCTATCCGTCCAGACATTATGGCGAGAGAAATTCTGACGCTCTGCAGGTGATAGGGGTGGGCTTCCTGCTCCATTTTCAGAACACAGGAATACGATTTCCCATTCCTGCTCAATGCAATAGCCTCGTTCTCCAACTGCTTTTCTTTTGTAACACGAAGAGAATGCTTGAAATAATCAATAGCTTCCCATATTATCTCCATATCTCCTCTCATAGCCTTCTCCAGTAGTTCTTCTCCTTGAATACGCGACTGTATCGATTCACACAACGTTTGGTAATTGAAAACCTCCTTCTTCAAATCTCTTACTTGTTTCACCAGCTCCTTATCGCCCACGGGAGCTGCACGCAAAAGACTTTCAGACCGTTCAAGCGGCCCATAACAGTCCCGAGTTGCGTTCAAACATTTCTTGTATCCTCCACTCTCAGAGCTGCCACTCGATAATTCTGTATTCATCAGGTATTGAACGCCCCATTGCAATATAAACTGTGCATGAATTTTGTAGAGCATAACAGCCATTCTTCTCCTTCCTGGCCAATCTGTTTCAGAGCATGCGGCCAGTGTCTCAAAGAGAACTCTCATGACAGGCTCGAAACTGGTCGAGTGAGTATAAAGCTGATCAGAGGACCACTAAACAATCTTGGAAAGATTTTCTTCAATCTGAGTTCGCCACGGCCGTTGTTTCATGGCCATGCTTCCATAATGCAAAGCCTTGAAATAAAATTCTAGGCATTTTTTTCAACCGGAATTTTGCAGCAGAGGCTTCTCCTTTCCCTCTTTTGGCAGTAATTAGTTCTTCTTGATAAAGTGCCCATTCGGTCTTTCCCCACAACCAGTTTAAGGCACCAAGGTTCTTATAACAAGAAGCTCCATCGTCCGATGTTCGACTGACACCGAGAGCTTCTTCATATAGTTCCTGAGCTTTCTGTAGATTGTAACGTACCAGAGAAGGCCCAAGATTGCCTTTTGATACTTTGACGTATAGCTCGTTTCCTTTCTATCTCAGAAGCTCGCACAATGATCGTGATCCATTGTTGCACGAATTCGAAGGCTTCATTTTCTTTGAAATAACTGGGAAATTATCTCAAACTGGACTAAACCGAGCCGAATTCAAACCACGTAACAGTAAGTGAGGCTGTGCAGATATATTAGGTTAGACCTATTGATTTTTGTGAAGCCGAATGCAGAGTATGCAAATATGGAAGAGTCTAACTGTTCGCCGATTTTGACCCCGGAGTTTTCCATCTTCGGCGATCGTCCGAGCCCCGGCCCCCGAGGTCCCTACCGCCGTTCACTAGTTCTGTCGCGCGCCGTTCACACAACAACGATCGATCTCAGCCCTTCAAGCGATGGCTATGAACTCCTGAGCAGCGGTTTCCTCAGCAATCGTGGCAGCTTCCACACTCAATGCAACCAGCACGCACAGCTCCACTAAATTCAAATTTCAAACATTGCCCGCCCAATTACAGTTACTGAGTTCAAATTTGAAACTTCGGCATGGGCGGATGCATGGATGCCATGGAAGGACCATCGTGAAGTCTGATTCATTCTTGGATTCTGTCAGAATCTCGCCGGCGTGGGGACCCGCACTGACCGGGGGAATTGCCGGAGGTTGCCGTCGCCGGAGTGGAGAAGTCGGACGACCGGTGGGAGAGCGGACTGCGTTTGCTAACGGCGTGAGGGCTCCTTCGACGACACCCGGTGGGCCCCGGGTGCATTCGGGCGAGAGAATAGCCCACTCCTTAAAAAAGTATTGACAACTACAATGTCATGGCCATTAAGCTATTCACCTAGGTGAAATATTAAAAACATCCACACTGCTGGCTTTCTCTTCAACTCTTCCTTTTAATTAAAGCCTTAAAAACAACACTCGGAAACTTATATCTTACTGTACACTGAATGACATTTCTACATGGTTTTTATCAAATCAACATCACTTTACAATATTTTCAAGTGTTTTTCTCTTAGACATGGAATGAATAAAAAGGACCTCTTATCCACTTGTGAGTGTTTTGCACATGGAATGAATAAAAACACTGACGCGTCACATGGACTCTATCCACTTGTGAGCCCGGTCTAAGCACCATGCTCCAGAGCAATCAATAGTCTATGAAATGTGGAATGTGTACATTTTCTGAGTATGTTCTCACTCAGTCCACTAAGTATTTTCTCACTTGTGTCCACTTGTGAGTGTTTTAGACATGGAATGAATAAAAAGACAATGACGCGTCACATGGACTCTGTCCACTTGTGAGCCTAGTCTAAGCAGCATGCTCCAGAGCATTCAATAGTCTACCGTGTGGAATGTGTACATCTTCTGAGTATTTTCTCATCAACCTCAACTAGCGAATCAATCTTGTCGTGATTCTTTACGTTCTCTATCTTATCCCAAAACATTCGATTACTTTCCACACACCGACACCAACCTTCACTCACAATTTCTAAGATAAAAAAGTCATGGCTATCTACCAACCAACTCCCACGCAGTCTATAATCATTTCTTTGTTTTTTTGACTTGACCTCTTTCCCGCTATGCATCGACAGTGATATGTCGTCTCATCTGGTGACTTCATCGTTCTTTCCCTCGAGATTCGAGAGTCCAATCGCCCTCTCTGCAACCTCTGCCCAAACATTGTAGGGTACATTGACCGTGGCCCCTGTTGGGATCCGTAAATCCGGCGATCGTCCGAGCCCCGGCCCCCGAGGTCCCTACCGCCGTTCACTAGTTCTGTCGCGCGCCGTTCACACAACAACGATCGATCTCAGCCCTTCAAGCGATGGCTATGAACTCCTGAGCAGCGGCTTCCTCAGCAATCGTGGCAGCTTCCACACTCAATGCAACCAGCACGCACAGCTCCACTAAATTCAAATTTCAAACATTGCCCGCCCAATTACAATTACTGAGTTCAAATTTGAAACTTCGGCATGGGCGGATGCATGGATGCCATGGAAGGACCATCGTGAAGTCTGATTCATTCTTGGATTCTGTCAGAATCTCGTCGGCGTGGGGACCCGCACTGACCGGGGGAATTGCCGGAGGTTGCCGTCGCCGGAGTGGAGAAGTCGGACGACCGGTGGGAGAGCGGACTGCGTTTGCTAACGGCGTGAGGGCTCCTTCGACGACACCCGGTGGGCCCCGGGTGCATTCGCATTGTGCATTCAGATGACAATGCCAATTAAAGATTTATATGGTAAATTTTTAATATAAGACTTACTTATAGTTGTCTCTTACTCTTTGCATCTTGACACATTTGATAATTTATGGTTGTCTCTGCGCCTTGACCCAATTGATATTATAAGGTGAGGATGTGCATGCATAATAATCCTTAGTTATGACTATGCGATGAGGATTTAAATGGAAGAGGATGTAAAGACATGTAATTTTTATACATATTTTGGCGGCGAGTGTCGAAGACAAACATGATGAGAAACCACATATGTTTGGAAGGACGAAGGGAGATTACATGATCATGATCATGCCACCCATCAAATTGAAGACAATTCCTGAGCCAATTTATTTATTATTATTATTAATAACCATTGTGGTACTTTGGTCCAAATGTTTTTTCTAACTTATTGTTTCTCCATATTGTGTGCCTAGTGCCACCTCTCTATATCAATGCATAAATCAATCTCTGCTTGGTTTGTGGTTCTAGCTGCATGTCATTATTTGTAGTTGCATGCCATTGAGTGTTGTTTAGAGTTGTCATGAGTCTGTGAGATTCATGCAAGAAATGAAGTCTTGTAGAGGCGGACTCATCAAAGCGGCAATTTGAATTTCATTTTGACGAAAAACGAGTGGACATTGGTAGCCAGGTTCACATAGGTAGTAGGCACAATGTTTCGGCCTTGTTTTGAGCCTAGTAGTGGTTCTCTATTGTTACAGCCATAGTCATTAACACATTGTTACACCTTAGATCTTAGCCCGAAGTGACTCGGGATTCAAAGTAAAATCCCAGTGGCTAGTACCTCGTAGTCATCAGTCATCACTCGTCAACTTGCAAAGCTAAGCAGTGAGTGCATGACATGAGTGAGTGAAGGATTATAATTTATGATATTTCCAATATTTTGAATGTCGAGTCGAATTTTATAACATAGGAATTTCAACATAGAAATTGAAATTTATATGGATGGGTAATTTGAAATTTGGAAGGGCTCCAAGAACAAATGCCCTTCCAATAAAAATTAAGACCCACCCTTCAAATTTGATCACTGCACCCGGGCTATACATATGCTGCCAAACAATATATGTAGCTATATTATCAAAGTCAGCCGATATTTACGGATCCCAAAAGGAACCACGGCCAATTTACCCTACAATGTTTGGGCAGAGGTTGCAGAGAGGGCGATTGGACTCTCGAATCTCGAGGGAAAGAACGATGAAGTCACCAGATGAGACGACATATCACTGTCGATGCATAGCGGGAAAGAGGTCAAGTCAAAAAAACAAAGAAATGATTATAGACTGCGTGGGAGTTGGTTAGTAGATAGCCATGACTTTTTTATCTTAGAAATTGTGAGTGAAGGTTGGTGTCGGTGTGTGGAAAGTAATCGAATGTTTTGGGATAAGATAGAGAACGCAAAGAATCACGACAAGATTGATTCGCTAGTTGAGGTTGATGAGAAAATACTCAGAAGATGTACACATTCCACACGGTAGACTATTGAATGCTCTGGAGCATGCTGCTTAGACGAGGCTCACAAGTGGACAGAGTCCATGTGACGCGTCATTGTCTTTTTATTCATTCCATGTCTAAAACACTCACAAGTGGACACAAGTGAGAAAATACTTAGTGGACTGAGTGAGAACATACTCAGAAAATGTACACATTCCACATTTCATAGACTATTGATTGCTCTGGAGCATGGTGCTTAGACCGGGCTCACAAGTGGATAGAGTCCATGTGACGCGTCAGTGTTTTTATTCATTCCATGTGCAAAACACTCACAAGTGGATAAGAGGTCCTTTTTATTCATTCCATGTCTAAGAGAAAAACACTTGAAAATATTGTAAAGTGATGTTGATTTGATAAAAACCATGTAGAAATGTCATTCAGTGTACAGTAAGATATAAGTTTCCGAGTGTTGTTTTTAAGGCTTTAATTAAAAGGAAAAGTTGAAGAGAAAGCCAGCAGTGTGGATGTTTTTAATATTTCACCTAGGTGAATAGCTTAATGGCCATGACATTGTAGTTGTCAATACTTTTTTAAGTTGGAATTTTTTTTATTTATTATGCTTTTATAAACAAAGTAGTGATATAAAGATGGAGTTGATCATCCTAACTGTTTATTTCTATTCTACATTTTATTAGATAAACTTGGAAAAGTTAAGTTTCCTCCTTTGTTATATATTTATATCAAAGAAATACAAATGTTGTTAATGAAAAAACAGATGAAAAACTTATTCATAACCACTACTTAAACTTCAACCAACTAAACTATTCTTGGAGCTTTGTTTTGTTTCTTTTGTTGTTTTAATATCTCTTTCTTTTTCTTGTTATTTTTATCTTAAGGATTTTTTAATTTTTATTTTAACTTTTCTTGTTTTTCAATATATCTTAATTTCCTTGTATTAGGATTTAATGTTCTTTCTTTTTCTTGTTGTTTTTATCTTAAAGAATTTTTATTTTTTATTTTAACTTTTTTGTTTTTCAATATCTTTTAATTTCTTTCTATTAGGATTTTGATTTAATATTCTTGGAATTTAATTCTTTAGTGTTTTTTATTATTATATTAAAAAAATAATTTTCCAAGATGATTTGCAAAAATTTCATAGAATTAAAAAATTTTAATCTAAAAATCGTCAAATTTGTCCAAAAACTGTATCAAATCCTTAAAAATTTGAATATTTTTTAAAAATATTTTCAAAAATTTAATGGTTGGGAATTTGGTAATTAGTAAGATTCGCCAAGGTTAACTTTAAGAAAATTATGGATCCTTAAAATTTCCATGAAATCATGAATCCATGGTTCCTAGGGAAACCACCTTACATTATAGCACACGTCCCATTTAACAACCGCTAAATAGCCGACATGTTATTTTTTATAATATTTTATTATTTTGTACAAAGGACACATGTCAGCTCGAGAATGAGCACAGAAGGAGTTACACATCTCCCCCTATTGGGTTGTAGAATGTGCCTCTTGAGCGCAATAAACTAGACATGGATTTGGAAAACATGGTTTTGGAGGATTTGAACGCTGAAAGAAGACAAGGCCGTGGAACATAATTTTGAAGGCTTGTACAATATCGCGATGGCCTCTGCCCTACAACAATGGAGAAAATTCCCATCTGCAAATCCAAAGAAAGAGATGCTATTATGAAATGAAGACTAATAATGAAAATGCAACCATCCTATGATGAAGTCGTCTTCCCAAATGCACCCATGCCAGAAAATCAGAATTTAAGTATTAGATCATATGCCTACATATGTGTTATTAATACTAATGTAATTGTATAGTTAATGAGAGATCCAACCACATAATTATAGTTTTAATAAATTTTATAAAATCAATCTAACCCATTGAAAAGTCACATCATAATGAAAAATAAATAATTAAGAGTCCATCTTGTAGTATAGTCTCACTTAATTAATAATTGAACGAGCTTTCACTATTAATTTTATTAAAAGCTTAAGTTGGGCAATTTTATTCATTTATAACATTTAAATAACTTTAAATTAAATTATATCTTAATGTTAAGATGTATTCCACAAATAAATACAATTGATTTGACATTTAAATGTATTTAAAATAATTTAAACAAACAGTGGACACTCCAGATTATAAAATATCTAATGCTATGCAACTTGTCCATTCCACAAATCGTTCAAGACATTTACATAGATACATAACTCTCGCTATAGAATATTTACACCGTAGGCGTTCATTCTGTGAGAAGCCATTTGCTGACACATTTTTTATTCCTCGCTTATGGACCGAATTAAAATTCGCCACGTGTTCGATGCTGTGTAGATGCTGCTAGACATTGTTGCGTTAACGGGACTCCCTTGGGGCGATTGGTGGTCCCAGACATATGAAGAAATAGTGCTTTGTAATCTTCCAGGTTCAACCCAGTCTCGCTAACCTCTCCTTTGCTCTCGAAGGCTACCAAGTTCGATGGTGGAACTCGATAGATACGTTTCTGTCTACGAAGTTCGATCTCGCATGAAACTCGATAGATGCGTTTTTGTCGGTGTCGAGGCAAAATTGCGATGCAACCACAGAGAGGCCGAGCTTTGTCCCTGCACTTTCGGCCGATGAATTTCCTTCCATGGGCCCTTATCAGAGCAAGGAACAGTATCATGAATTATGCCAAAGAAACACAATTCAGCGAATTGAAATTCCCTTAGGTGGAGGTAACACGATTAAGAACTTCTGTGGTTCCTTCAAATGTCTTGTAATCTTGATTTTGGCCTAAGAGTTTCAAGAAAAGGGTGAGTTTTCAACTAAGTACAACTCATGCTTTTACGACGAAACATGTCGCAGTTTTTTTGTGAATTTTCACATTATTTTGACGAATCTGGGCCGAGAGTTTAGCATCGATTGTGCAAGTTGCGCCGACAGTTTCGCATCATTTGAACGATACACGCCGACTGGATAACGACGAAAGTTATAGGCAAAAGTAAATTGACGCCAACGTCGGTATAAAACAAGAAAGGTCGCCAGCCATTTCGCTGCAAATGAGCGAAGCACACCAATCGCGGACAATGACAAGAGATCAAGGTTAGGCCTTTCACATATGGAGCCAGATGCGAGGGTTGATAGACGTAACCATGAACAGAGGAGGGATGATGAAACTCCTAGAAATGGAACAGTAGGGGCAAGAGAAGGAAACACTACTGTAGAATTTCCAAAAGCGAATCCCCCCATTGTTTCAACTCGAAAAAAGAGAGTTGCAGGTCATGTATGAAATCCCAAATGGCATCACCTGGATTTACTAATGTTTTTCACTGCCTTGGTTGCTGTGGTGAATACAAAGTTTCCAGAAGTTAGTAATCTGCTTTTGAGAAGGATTATTTTCCAGCTTAAAAGGGCATTCAAATGCAATGACAAGGTTGGTTTTCCTTTATCTTATTAGCTAATTTTTGGCCTTGCCAATTCCTGTTTTATTTTGAAACTATCTTTTGCATGATAGGCTTATTTTCTGTTTAACTGTTATGCAGCCTCTGTTATTGGAAGCAACAAAACTCATAGTTCATCTAGCGAACCAACAAGTTGCACATGAAATCATTACTTTGGATGAGCTAAAAACTTGAGTCTATTTTATTGTGATTGGAGCAATAAACCACCAAATAGTATTGACCCATCCCTTCGAAGGTTTGGAAGGTCTAAGTTGTGTATATAAACACTATGGTGCAATGTTGTCTTTCTATCTTTATTTGTTTATTTATAGAAAATAGTGTATAAATAACAACATGTTAAGAATTGTTCGATAGTTTGTTGAGGTGTCCAATGTTTGGAAACTATCAAGAGGAACCTTCAAACGGTAAATCATCAATGATTCAATGTTGTTTTGTAGGCTATTGTTTTATGGATCACCTCGTTGTAGGAAGACTCTACTTTCAAAAGCCATTGCTAATGAGTGTCAAGCTGATTTCATTAGTGTAAAGGCTTAAAATTCTTAACAATGTGGTTTGGAGAAACTTTGGTTTATGTACAAGAGATTTTTGACAAATCTCGACAATCTGGACCATGTATCTTGTTCTTTGATGAGCTTGATTCTATTGCCGCACAGGTCAGATGTCGGATCTTTGATTGGCATGATACTTGAACATAGATTTACCCCTATCTTTGTTTCTGCTACCTTTCCTCTTTTCCTACCGGCGTTCACTTTGCCCCTCCAAGGGTAAATGCTAGTTTTAAATATTCAATGCTCTAGTGCTTAGGGGCTGCCGACAAATTGATAGAGTCCATGTGACCCGTCAATGTCTGGACATAAGTGGCAGGGAGGACGGATGGACTCACGATTAAAATAATGATAAAGTCACCACATGAGATGACAGATCGCTGTGGATGACCCGGCCAGGTGCCAGGGAATTGGTGGTAGAGTCAAGACTTTTCTATCTTTTAGGAATTGCGAGTGAAGCTTCGCATGTGAAAAGTAATCCAATAATCCAGTATATATATACTCCGTACTACGTAAACAAAATTTATAATGTTTTGTTTGTAGTTGCAGTATCAAAGTTAGCCTATTTACGGATCCCACAAGCGGGCACACTTGATGTAGAGTCAAGACTTTTGTATCTTAGAAATTGTGGGTGAAGCTTCTCGCCTGCGGAAAGTAATCGAATATTTTGTGGATACGATGAAGACAAGGAAGACTCAAGAATTATTCGCTCGTTGATTCATAGCGATTCCCACCTAGCTGCAGGAAAAAGATAATAGCCCAGGTGGGAATTGAGTCATGACTTTTCTATCTTAGAAATTGTGGGTGAAGCTTCTCGCCTGTGGAAAGTTATAAATAAAAAAATGGTTATTAAAAGGAAAAAAATTATAAATACAAAATGTTATTGAAAAGAAAAAACTTATAAATAAAAAATGATTATTACAAGGAAAAAACTTAATAATTGTGGTATTTTTGAAGGATAAAGCTGTGCCTTGAAAAATCTAAGGAATCCTGAATATCTCAAAGGGGCCACTCTTGGTGGTGAGTGCTTTATTATGGGGTGGATTTTTGGTGGTGAGTATTTTATTATGATAATTTTAGAAATATTTATAATATGGAAAAATCAAGTATTTTTGTATGGAGAAATAATTTATTTTGAAATTTATAATTTGAAGTTAATATAGATTATTTTTAATTTTAAAATTTAAAATTTAATAAGTATAAAAAAATAATTAAAAATTACTTGTAAATTTAAATTAAAAAATTAGACTTCTTTATATTTAAAATTGAGATGGATATAAATCTTTATTATTATTATTATTTTACACAGAACTTCAAATTTTGGTGTATATATCCCCTCTTAATACAATAAAAATATCTTTACCATCTAAACATATATTTTTTTAAGTCAAACAACTAAACTACTCTT
The DNA here is from genome assembly GCA_027924585.1 of Larix kaempferi. Lineage (NCBI taxonomy): Eukaryota > Viridiplantae > Streptophyta > Pinopsida > Pinales > Pinaceae > Larix > Larix kaempferi. The sequence goes on along the minus strand of BSBM01000709.1, from coordinate 1,437,531 downwards.
TTCTATGTCATTATCTTTGTTAGCATGTAGGGTTTGCCATAAGTTTTTAGAGATATGTTGTTGTGATTGAAACCAAGTGGTCTACACTCTTTAGTATTTCCTCTTAGTGAAACAATTTATAATATATTTATATACTTTCTTTTAATTTTTATAAATTATATACATAAAAAAATGTTACAATGTAATTAATTTAATTAAAAAAATCTAAATGAAACCAATTCATCCAGCCACGCTTTCTAATGGCATAATTCGTAAAACTTCATCAATATAATTTATATACATAAATATTTATTATATTATATGGAAAAATGAATGTTTAATGAGTACCATTATTATTCACTAATAATTTTTTATGATTCATTTTAACATTATGCATTTTGTGATTTTGCAAAATAAAATAAAAAAATCTAAAGATAATAACATAACAAGAATTCCCTATAAGAGTTGGTGCAACTTTTACCATATTTCTCATACTTGTTATTATGACCTTAATTAGGGAATCCCATGGCCACTTTACTTTGAAATTAGTATAGTTACAATTTTCATTAGTCAAAACTAAAAGTGGCTATAACTCCTAAGATGGGTTGCTATTAATAATGAACTAATATGATAGTAAGAATAAATATAAGACTAGTGACCTCTACATTAATGTATCCACAATATTATATTTATTGAATGATAATGTTCTATTGAATGATAATGTTTTATGAATAATAGAGGTATACAAATTTTTGCATTAAAACAATAATTTTAAAAATCTAAAATTTCAATTTTGGTAAAAATTGTAAAATTAAATAAATCTAAAATTTCAATTTTGATAAAAATTGTATAATTAAATATATTTGTTATGAGAAAGTAAAAAAAATTCAAATTTATAAAGTATTTAACATTCTTCCAATAAAATCAAAATTTTGTCATAATTTACTTATCTTGTAAAAAATATTTCAACATATATAAGAGAACAATTTTATAGGCAATGTTTTGGTGGAATATTGCTTTTCTATGAATAATAAGATAGACAACATGGGAGAGAAGATGCTATCAATTTTACAATTCAAAAAATAAAAATTAAAAATTAAATGGTAAAACTAAACTAGACTAAATTAAAATTTTAAAGGAAATTAAATAATCCTTACTTTTAAAAAAATTAAGAAAATAAGTACTTATTTTTTTACCAACACAAAATAAATAAAATTAAAAAAAATGATTCCTTACCACAAAATAAATAAAATTAAAAAAAATGATTCCTTATCTTTTAGGTACACAAAATAAAGGTTTAAGAAAAAACAAACAATTACTACGTCGATAAGTGTTTATATCTTAGATTTTTGGGGTTGGACTTGATCGAATGAATCATCAAGATCAAGGAGAAGGTTACAAGTGTAGGGGGGGATGATGGTTACAAGTGTATGGGGAGAAGGTTACAAGTGTATGTAGCTGATGCACACGATAACATTAGTTCCTCCTCTGAGAAGCTCAGTGAGTTGTTTGGTTGATGCATCGATAAATCCCCCTACAGGTGAAGGAAAATTTGTGACTTCAACTTCCCTTCTCAAAATTTCCATTCCATAAGTTATTTTCCAATGTTCCACTCCACCTATATGGTGTGATGAGGATCAACATTTGCATGTGTAAGGTGATCTGTTAGTTTCTTTGGCCTCGTTGAGACCCGCATACACTATTACACGACTGATTATAGAGTGTAGGTTGTGTCCGAAGCTTTGTACATTTTAGAGAGCAATATGAAAGACACAGGGGCTTCACTAGAAGGCAATATATTATCACGTTCATTCATATTGTGGTATTAAATATTCGTGAAAACCTAAAAATTATATTGCTTATATATTAAGGGGCAAAGGATTTTTTTATTATTTAATGTAACAATACAAAAATACTTTGGGGTCTTTTTTATATGGGCGGGCTGATAAATATCCACCAAATGGAGATGGCGGGATCACGGCCGGATGAGAAATCGGGTTGAGGCAAGGCTCGGGCTTACCAGTAAATAGAAAAATTGCGTCTTGAGGCATGCTTGAGGCCATGGGTTTCGTGGTGAAGTGGGTTTCGAGTCGATCATAGTCGAGAGACAGTGGTCATTGAAAACCAATTGTTACCAATAACACTTAACCAGTTGTTACCAATAGCCTTTGGAGGCTCTAAGCCTCCAAGGCCTGTTATAGGCCCTTGATAGGCATTAGGGGCTTGAATACCCAACCACTCATGCATTTTATAGGCCTTGGGAGGTTTAGTCAACCTCCTAGAGCTTGTTACAGGCCCTGGGGGCTTGGATACCTAGCCCACAATAGGCTTAGTCAGTGATTGGGGAACTGTAACATGCAATCTAAATGTTGTACTATGTGCATTGGCTTTAGTGACATACAAGAAGTGATCTGCTATCTCTTCATTAGACCATTAGATGTTGCAAATCATAATGATATGTGGTTGAGTAATTGCATTGTGGGTGAAGTAATGTGCATCCACGATATATATCGAAAGAAGCAAGGTGCATTGTGGAATTCATATGGGGTCATAAGAGGGGTATCATATCAATATACTAGGTAGAAATATAAAAGAGTATAAAAAATGTTAATGAAAAATTGGATACATACAATATCTAGTGAAAATAGGGGTTTTTTTAAATTGGGAAGGCATATTGGGAGGGGGTTAAAAAATCGATTTTGGAAGGTATTTTCCAATATTTAGTGAAATTAGGGGTATTGTTTCATATGCCATGAACAAACGTGTTATGATAGTTGTTTATTGAGTGAAGCCCCCGTGATGAAAGACATGATCACTTAAATAAATAAATATTTTTCTTTTAACCTATCAACACAACTCTCATCGAGTAATTCATATGAGAGCAAAATATGAAACACACGATAGCTTTTAGTTGAAGGTTTCAAAAATAAAGACGACATTCACATAGTGACCCTACATTTCTATGATATTCGACTTCCACGAAATTTAAAAAAGGCATATGCATACTAAATTAGGTAAAAGAAATTGATTCAAAATGCAGACGGATGCGGGATTTAAATTGAAAACCTCAAAATCCATAACAAAAGGCACTGCATACCTCTAATAAAAAATTCCATAAAACGGTCTACTTGCAACGCAGATTCTTCTGCCTCAAGTTCTGAAAATCGCCAAATGAAAGAAAGCCACTTAAATTTTAGGATTTCGACGATTGGAAGAGAAGAATTAAATATCTGCGGATTTGGATTACAAGCCAAACGACCCTCAGAGTGTTTTAGTGTGTTCCAGAGGCTCATATAATAACAAACAATGTTATTCTCAAAAACTTCTACACAAGCAATGCAATGGGTCATTACCATGAACCACCAAATACCATGGACCAAAAAACTATGACTTAGTCAAATTTACATAACAAGAAGAGACTACGTAAACATAACAAAAATCAAAATTTCAATATTAGATATAAAAATATAAAGAGAATATATTTAGATGTTGGAATATAGATATTAATGACATAAAAATAAAAATGCACTTCAAAATAATAGGTAAAATTAAAATTCATATTAAATATTAATAATGTTTAATTTTATGAAATGAAAAGATTTTTAAAATATAAATGACAAATAATTACTATTTACTTCTCAAATTTCAAACCATGCACACAGCAATCCTCTTCGTCACGATGCTCACTGCCCGGGCCCTCTCCATCACGATGTTCGATGATATTCTTGAAGTCGTCGAAGTCATGTGCGTGGCCCCGGCCCCTCTCCATGACGTTCCATGATAATCATGAAGTCGTCGAAGTCATGTGCGTGGCCCCGGCCCCTCTCCATGACGTTCGATGATAATCATGAAGTCGTCGAAGTCATGTGCGTGCTCGAGTATGGTAGAAGCAAAGAAATGGTCAAACTCAGTGAATGACCTCGTGGTGGAAGTGGCTCCACCTCACCTCAATATATATCCCAATATAGACGAGAGATTGGATAGTCGTGAGTTAGTCGGCACTTGTTCGCTTCGTCTCTGTTTCTGGAATCAATATGGCTTTTCTTCTTGATCCTCTTCTGGAAAAAGCGTTAAGCGCGCTCATGGGAGCTGCTCAAATCATCATTACCAGCAAAAAATGCGGCAAGGAACTGGATGAAATGCTCTCTTGGCTAAAGCCTATCATTGACGATCTACTTAAGCTAGAAATTCCTGACTCAGATTCATCATCCCACGTAGTTATGCAGTTCAAAGACCTTCTGAGAGCTGGTTTAGAAGTCGTGGAGAAAATAGCGCGAACATACTGGTTTGACTTAATAAACAGATTCCGATACGGAAGGAGAATCCAAAAGTTTCTAAAGAAATTCACAAAATTCATTGAGATTAATGGGTCTCCCGGTGCCAAGCTTGATATGGCGAAACTACATGCAGATTTAGAGGTACTAGATGCGGATCTCAGGGGTTCCTTTCAACGTTTAGTTGAGATTGTCAATGCCAGTCGAATGACTAATAATCCAGTTATCAATAATGCCATCCTTCAACAGATGATCAACGCGAACACAATTCAGGTAGTTAATACTCAGGTAGTTACTACTCATGTAGTTAATAATATCTCCGTTGTTGAGACGCATACAGCTACATCCTCTCAAGAGTCCATCGGCTCCTCCTACCAAGGCACGGAAATACCAAAGCAAGCGGTGGATTTGAATAATCGCATCAATGATGTCAAACAAATTCTATTGCAGAATGATGTTAAAGTAGTTGGAGTAGTGGGGATGGGTGGGATCGGCAAAACCACTCTTGCATCAACCCTTTGCAACGATACCCAGGTCAAAGGTAACGACATTTACTCTCTTTTTGAATTTGTTCTGCAAACATCCATCTTATGTACTTTTGACCGTGCCTTAGTCTAGCTACGATGTTTACTGTCTTTGTTATTTTCAGGTTTCTTCCAAAATATAATTTTCATTCCCGTTTCATCGTCTCCAAATGTAAAGGCTCTTTTGGACACTATGTGGAATAAGATCACTGGCCGCCTCGAAAATCCTGGCTTCCTGAGCATAGAGTATGCACATAGCGAAGTGCAGAGAGAGCTTAGTTCAAAAACAGATGGACGAATTCTGATGGTTTTGGATGATGTTTGGTCTAGATCAGATCTGGATGCTTTGTTGTTTGAAGCAGAAGGATACAAGACAATTTTCACATCCAGAGAGAATAAGATCATTCCAATGAGTAAAGATGGGCCTTGTCGTGAGTATCCGATGCCTATGTTGAATGTCGAGGATTCCCTGAAACTTTTCTGCTTCTGGGCCTTTGGCCAGCCTTCGATTACAACAACAGAACATGAGGATCTTGTTCGTCAGGTATGAATTCTAAATGTATTCATTATGTCATATCCTAACTATTTTTTTATCCTACGATGACTCCAGCAAAAGCCCGAAGTCATGGATTTATATGCTTAAAAATAGCACAAAGTTTAACTAGTACTATATTTGTAGGTTGCAGCAGAGTGTAACGGCTTACCACTTGCCCTCACGGTGATTGGAAGTTGTTTGCGTGATCGGCCCTGGGTATTTTGGAAAAATGCAAGGACGAAACTTTCAAGAGCAGAACCTATCGATCCATATCACACAAAGCAACTTCTTGATCGCTTGAAACTGAGCATAGATGTCCTCGATGATGAGGAGTTAAAGCAGTGTTTTTATGACTTGGGAGCATTTCCCAAAGGTAAAAAATTCAGCGTAGATGCGTTATTGGACATTTGGGTGTATGTACGCGGGATAGAATGGTGTGATGCCTTTGTGAACTTCTTAGAACTTGCAAAAAGAAATCTCCTAAATTTCACAAGCGATCCACGGTATGGAACTTGCCTCCTTCTACAAATTTGTTGATTGTTTCGCCTTTTTCTTATTTATGTGTTTTTAACATAAATTTGTGTGTTTGTGGCATCCTTGCTAAGAGCATGGATTTTTAACATATTCTGAAAATAAATGTAAGGCCTCAGTTTATGTACACGATTTTTAGTAGAAACAGAATTAGAAAATCAGGAGCGTAAGATCAATGAACATGCTAGTACCACAGTAGAGATAAAGGGGGTTCACCAGTATTGGTTTGGTTTTGATGTGTTAGGAGTCAGGCCATCTCAGACTATGACTGTGCATCTGGGCTCTGTTTTTCTCAACATGATGTAATGCGGGATCTAGCTTTCCGTCTGGCAAGCCAAGATAGTACCAAACCTTGCAGCCGTTTCTTCATGCCAGGCAAGGGGAAGAATATTCCCGCAGATTGGATATCGCAAAAAGAGAAGACATCTAAGGCTCAATTTGTTTCAATTCATACAGGTCACTCCTGCAACTTGCTTTCTTTTCCTGCCTAGAAGCTGAATAATGATTTTCTCAATTCAGTATTATTTCAATTTACTAACTTTTCAAATCTAGTAAAGTGTTTGATAAGCGTTTTAGTCAGCATGGGATACTGACTATTAAATTCCGGGGACTTCCAGATCCGATGGAGGAGCAAGATTGGGGTCAAATTGATTTTCCTGAGGTGGAAGCTTTGGCTTTATTCTTCGGAGCACGTGAATACTGTCTTCCCACCTTTTTAAAGACCATGCCAAAACTGAAGGTTGCTATTATATACAATTACAGTTCTAAGCGTGCCATACTTCACGGGCTGCCAAGCTTTCCTTTATTTAATCAGATTAAGTCTGTTGTAGTTGAGAGGTTGAATGTGTCTCCATTTTATGAGTACTGTAGAACCTGGGAAAGCTTGGAAAAGTTTTCTGTATGCCTATGTGAGGGATTGGTAAATATGCCTCTATGGGATAAGGAGCAAGTCCTAAAGTTTCCCAATATCGTAGAAATTAATTTGGATCACTGCAGTGATTTGGAGGAACTGCCAGGAAAGATATGTAATTCAACTAACCTCCAGAAGTTGTCTGTCACTAATTGCCATCTTATCCAAAAGTTACCTGATGACTTGGGGAATTTAAGGTCACTTAGGGTGCTGAGATTGTCTGCATGTCCAGGCTTGTCAATGCTTCCTCCTTCCATTCGTCAACTTCAGCAACTCGAATTTCTTGATATTTCACTGTGCAGGTCTTTGAAGGACCTTCCCATGGAATTTGAGCAGCTATCAAAGTTAAAGGTGCTGGACATGAGGGAGTGCTCTGGACTGAAGAAGCTGCCAAAAGCAGTAGCCAAACTAAGATCTTTAAGACGTGTAATCTGTGACGAGAGCACCAAACCACAGTGGATGGCTATCAAAGCCTCTGCCGTGCCTAATCTCACAGTTGAGGTCGTCGAAGAACGCTTTGATGTGGACTGGCTTGATGATTGAAAAACTTCATCTTGCCTCATCCTAAGCCAATACATATACGATATAAAAGAACGGAGGACTGATCCTGAGACTAGAACAGTATTTGATATTTCTTAGAATGATTGAGATTGATATTCTACAGGTAGACATCCTGCATATTTATCTTGTTTTATATTATTTGTAAAGAATGTGGTGACTTTCACATTATGTGAGAAGCTCAACATTCATTTATGTGTGTATTTATGTTTGTTGCTATAATATTTATCAAGGAATGCGGTGACTTTTCGTATTATGTGAAATGCTTAACCGCCATTCATTTCTGTCTCTTTTTTCATTTATTTCTTTTATCTACATGGGTTGTTGTTGTAGTAATATGTATTTAGCTTTCCAAGGAAAAAAATATGTATTTAGCTTCAATTATTTAATTCATAAATGAATAATATGATTGTTTTTGAAAATAAAATAAAATTATTTGACTGTGCATCATGTTCCAGTTCTTCATAAATAGCTAATTATGAATTACTGTCTAATCAATTCTTTTAAGAAGGGGCTTTATAATTATTATATTATATTTGTTGTCACTGCAATAATTGACGGGTAAATGGATGATATGTTTGTTATTATAATATATTTGTTGTCACTGCAATAATTGACTGGTAAATGGTTTATATGTTTGTTATTATATTATATTTGTTGTCACTGCAATAATTGACGGGTAAATGATTTATACGTTTGCTAGTTTTATGTATTTTCTACGTTTTTTTATTTTGCTTCTAGTTGGTAATTTCGAATTTTGACCTCAATCAACTCTTTTGCAATGGCACCACTTTCATATTGTGGAGGTCGAGGAATTTAGTTTCAAGAACAAGAAGCCCTTGCATTTAGGGTTAGTCTGAAAGTGAAAGTTGTAAGTTTAGTTGAGCAAGAAGTGTCAACGACAAAGTTGGTAACCAAAAGTATAAAGTCGTGCTCCCATGGGTAATTGTAACTAGATCCAGGCTAGAAAGACACAATAACATGTTTATTGCTTTTAAGGATAGAATGTTTGAGAGTGGTTAAATTTTAAATGATTTGCACCCAGATTTTAGTGTTTTTTTTAACTAAAATCCCGCGAAAATTACTGAAATGGTAGTTTTGTGTTGCTGGAATTGCATACTTGGGGTGCCCCAGAGATAATCGGGTCGCTAAATCCATTCTTGTAGTTAGACTTGCAAATCCAACAACCCAAATTACAATTTTAGCGATTTCCCTATAGCCAAATTCCAAAAAAAAACACAAGAAAAAGGTACAAATCGTCTGGAGTTTAACGTAATTCGAATGCTTGATCCTTGCAAATTATAAAGTGATATTCTGCCCCTGCCCCTGTGTAAAACAAGCTAATTATACTCGTGTCTTAACTAGCTTATAAAAACAAATCTAACACTGATAAGATGCTATAATCTTTGTCTTTTTCTAGAAGGTTTTCCTATTTAGTTTGACTCTGAAATGCATTTTAAAAGTTTCTAGGATTGAAATGGTGGTGCCTTGGCAATATAAAGCAAATTTTATTATTGTGAAGTGTTATGAGTGCTAGCAATTATTTCTTTTTCTCTTGGGTTTGGAAAACGTGGCACTCCCATGAATACAAATTGCACAATCTTTTATTTTTTTTTAATGAAAGTTTTTTACTTCAACTTTGCTCACAAAAGTTAGCTTTAACTACGAGGAATGGAGTAACACTCGTAGGCCGAGTAGTTTCTAGAGGAATGGAGTAACACTCGTAGGCCGAGTAGTTTCTAGAAATTGCAACTTTATTTGTCTCAAAGCTATAAATTTAAACCTAACAATCTTTTGGATTTAATACAATGATTTGGTAGAAAAAGTGAAGAAAAAGAGCTTAAACTTTATTACCATGTTAAGGGTAGTTTGTTGAATTCACATATTTATTTAGCCAAAAGCCTTACGGTTTAACCCTTCTTTAAAGACATGTTTCAGACTGGTGGTGAGAGTGAACTAAGAGTTTTAATTTGGGGGATTTTGTCAAATGCATAATTTTTATTAGATTTAAGATACAACATTTTGGTCATTGATAGAGTCACGTTAAGTAGTATCTATGTGAAAATACGTTTTTTTCCAATGGTATAGTAGAGTAGTGCGAGTGAGTCATAATCTTTATATGGTGTTCTAAGGAGTTTGCATGATTTGTAGTTTTATATAGGGTGTGTGCAAAAAGATGAGGGTCACTTTAGATGCAATGCTACTTTTTCAAAACTCGTTCCTGATACATAAAACATAACGTGTTTCTGATATTTAGCACCTGCCATGGTAAGACCCGAGCCTGACATGTCATTGGACATGTAGGATAGGTAACCATAACGCGTACGCTTATATAACTACAAAACGCATACGCGTTATGTAGTTACAAAACGCGTACGCGTTATTTAAATCTAAAATCAATTTAAATACACAGTCTCGACGATTCCCGACCACCCGCAGCGCTCACGCATCAGAAACGCAAAATAGACCCTGGACGAGGACGATTTGTGTGCCCTAAAGTATAGGTGTTGCTCCATTTAGCTGGAGGGGAGACAAATTCACCGGTGGATTGTCATCTAATCAGGTAATTCATTCACCCATACTATTTTTTTGTCATTTCTTAACCTAAATTACTATTTTTTTATTGTTTAAAACAACCTAGTTTTGTAATATTGATAAAATTGGGAATAACCCAATCTCTAATTAAATTCACATCTCCCTCAACCAAGATGAGTGAATAATTAAAATGAATCCCTTTTCAAAAACTCAAAAATTCCTAATCCAACCAAAAATTGAAAAAAATAGAACTCCCCCCTTTCTACAATGTATCCATCTAAGTCACCCGACACGAGGACACGGGACATGAGTGTCCCCACTAGACATGGCGACCCCCGGAATTAGGACACGTAGGACACGGTGACCCCCGGAATTAATATATTTTTGAAATATATTAAAATTTAAAAATATAGACATATACAGATCCAATAAAATTTAACATTTACAATTACAAATATTCAATAGAAATTACATTTACAATTACAAATATGAAATATTTAATAGAAATTAGATCATTCACAAATCACAACACATTTGTCATTCACAATCACAAATCACAATGAGACATTGAGACACATAGATGCATGTCAGAGACTCGGAACCATATTTCTCATTAAGTCATCAAAATCAAAATGTATTACATAGATGTCGAAATGCCACTGGGCACCGGAAAATGCCAAATAGACTAATAGTCTAATAGTCTAATAGTAAATACAAAAAAGGAGTGGATCAAGATGGAAGAATCCCATCTGTCAATGACTCAATAGTCCTCCTCCATGCCTGAATCAACAAACTCATCACTGCCCTGATCCTCCTCCTCCTCCTCCTCCTCCTCTCTGCCAATCTGACTAACTTACTTTTTAATTGTTAAATGTTTAATTTTAAGTTTTAAATGTATGTAAGTGAATGCCATTAAATTGCTTACTTGAATTTGATTTAATACATTTTCAATTTTGAAGAGACGTCATTATATACCATGTATATGTTTCTAATGATTTTCGTATTAATGTCTTTATTGCAGTTGCGGCTATGGACACCAAAGCCGAGATATTGATTGAGCTTGCCCACTTGAGGGGCATAAGTGCAGCTTTTAGTGGTGGTGACAGGATTCGCCGCTCGCTTGCATCAACCTTGGATGCAATTGTTGACACCATTTCACAGTCTACCAATGTACTATATGATATTGCATCATATAGAGAAAGAAAAAGACAACAATATGCTGATGGGCTAGACTACAATGCAATAAAAAAGTTGAAAATATCCAAAGAGCTAATATTTGCATTGTTTAGGGACCCTTGGACGGGGGAAATCTCAAATGCAAACAGGCCGCATATCTCCATTGAGTGGTGCACGTTTCAACCATTTGTTGATAACCGGATGGACAGATGGTACATGGTTTTTGATATGCCACCACACAACAACAGGGAAATTCCCTTATATTTCCTTCGAAAGATGTACGCAGAGTTCGTGTTGCATAAACACGTTAACTATTTTGACATCTTGCAGTTTCAGGGGATCGGTGGGGGGATGCCCTAAAACTGACCCATTGCCAGGCTTCGAGACTAGGATCGCCCTATCCCTGCACCTCACAGGCAGTTTCCTGGGCCAGATGTCCCACCTGCACATAGTATTATTCCGTAGACACGAGATGGATTTTTGAGTTTGGCACGGGCGGTTGTTCGCCATGGCAATATGGTTCAACATTTGGGTGAGGAAGGGACATCTGTCCCTGGTGTGGTACATACACCAGCTCGTCACCATGCAGGACCATCAACTAGTGCAGGACCATCAGGACCATCCACTAGTGCAGGACCATCGACACATCCCCATCCTAGTATTGATCCTCACGAGTGCACATCATGTGGTCGTCCCTGCTATGGTCTTGCCTCAGATGTTTCCTTCAGTGGGTTTTTGAGAGAGGTATGTTGATGGTTAATTGTAATAAATTCTTCATTTATTTTCGTCTTTGTACACATATATATAGTTTGAGCTAATATATTAATTTTGTGAACTTGCAGTTGATGCTTTATGCCGGCAGCGACGCCCCCGAGCCGGATGTTCCAGACTCTACAGGGGGGCATGATGCTACCCATTTGGTAGGCCCATCTTATATAGCACCTATTGCTGTATCTCACACCGAGGTAAACATTTTAAAATTTTAGTTTTTTAATACTTGTTAATTTGTTAATTTCCACATACTTTACATTTTAGTTCATTAATGCTATCTACGGTCTAATATTTACAATTATTAAACTTGCAGATGGCAGATCCTTTACTGGGGAAAGGTAATGTGGAGGTAGCACCCATGGTCATACCGTCCTATGAAACATCTGGGCTCCAAGTAAACAATTAAAAATGACATTTTTTAAATACATGTTTGTTTGTTGAATCATGCATGTCTAACTACATGAACACTTGCTGACTCTAGGCACCATCCGAGACATCTGGACCATTGCTTAGATTTGTATCTCCCTCTAGGCCATTCATGAACAAGGGTCGTGTGTATGTGAGGCGTTCTACTCCTAGAAAGACCCCAACTGCCCACGACCATGGGCTTACTCACACCATGGTAATGTATAACCTTCGATGATATTTGTTATTTAACTTGAAATCCAGTGCATAAATCGTTTTTGTTAATGTTTGAATTGCATGTTTACTGCATCAGGAACCCAAGTTGTCTACTGAAAACCTCACATCGATGGTTGATGCAGCAGTTAGTGCCGCATCTGCAATGGCAACTGATCACACACAGGTATGTAACTATTTCAACATTATCTTTACATAGTTTATTATTGTTGTCTATTGTTTATTCATGCATTTCTAACTATTTCAACATTTTTTCATTGTAGCCACCACCAGCAGGAGCAGTTCCTAGCCCCCCTGGTTCGACCATCCTGGATGTTCAACCAACGGCTCCATCTGCTACACAAGCAACGCAATCTCCTTTGTCAGTTGAGGTGAGATGTCCTTCAGTGACCAAGTGTTTCATGCACTTTCCATGCACCAGTTGATAATTGTTGAGTTAATTGTTGAGCTAATGTATTAGTGTACATAGTTAGTTGAATTTAACAATTGATATTTAATTTGCAAGATCCAGAGACGCACATTGATCATAGAGATGTGCCTAGAGGATCAACGTCAGGAAAGAACAAGAGGAAGCTTGAGTTTTGATGTGTCTTATGGGATATATGTACATTTGGATACATGTACATGTGGCTTTGATAGTTTTGGATAGTTTTGGACACATGTGCTTTTGGATACTTTTGTATATAAATGTACTTTTCGATACATTCAGTTTTGGAGACATATACATTGACTTTATTGTGCATGTACTTTTGGAGACATGTACATTGACTTCATTGGATACATGTACTTTTGGATATACATGTACTTTTGGATACTTTTGGATATATATGTACTTTTGGATACATGTACTTTTGGAGACATGCACATTGACATTTCACTTATAAATGAATGATACATTTCACTTTGTATTTGTTCTTCGGTTTCCAAGTGTTCTTGTGTCAATCTAATGTGTTGATTTGTGTGGATTATCTATTACTCATGAATGCACTATGTCAAAAGAACAAACTATTATATTTAAAGGTTTCAACGAACTCACTATATGCATGCACTAATTGGTATCTAATTAAAATTTGTGATTTTTGATGATCATTACAAGTTATGTCAAATTTCTTGCTCGTGTAATTTAATCAAACTAAATGCAATACAATGTTTTTCAAGGTTTCAACGAACTCACTCATGCACACCCATTGCACATTCTAGGGCAATTGCTAGTTAATATGTCGTTGTTGTCTATGGAAGAGAGCATACCACCTGCTTATAAAGTAGTTTAAGTCTTGAGAGAACATGGCCGATTCAGAGGATGGTAGAGTTTGTAATATAAAGTAGACTTTTCTAAAAAGGAGATGGGAGCTCTTTTTTATTTCTTGTATCATATTTAAAAATTGTGTTTTATATTATTTTATTATAATATAATTATTAAAAAGAAATAGTTGGTGGACGCTACTAAAACAAAAGGTGTTTTTCATGATTTGAATGTAACTCATTTTCACTAAAAGTCAAAGGCAATGGTATGCAAATTTATTGTGGCATATTCTTCAACAATTCTTCTCCGAAATAACCATAAAAGAAGTTCTTCATTTTTCAAAATATTAACCACTTGAAATATTCTACTCTTTCAAAAATAATATGGAAGTTCAAATATTTAAAAGTGGCTTAAATTATAAAATGGATTACATTTCAATAAATCTTCTTGGTGGACATCTTCCCACATCGGCATTGCCCACACACACTTGCAGGAGCCAACGGCACGCAATCTTCCTGCTCCGTTTGCTTTTTGGCTCCCAGGCGGAAATTCCCCAAGTGTCCCTGAACGACATTTTCATGCGACTTGCAACTCGACATAACTCGGAAACCGGATGTCGGACCGATGAACCATCGACTCCGTTGGTCTCCTGGTGTGCGATTACCTCTAGGGGGCCCTCTCCCTCGTCTCCCCATGGCCCAGTGGCTTCATTGTGCATTCATTTCGTAAACTAGGGTTTTGCTCAGTTTAATTGCATGCAATCTCGCATTGGTGGGTCAACTCTGCAAAAACCTCCCCCGAGATAGTGTTGGCAGTGTTCCCACGTCAGAATTTCCCACACACACTTGCAGGAGCCAACGACACGCAATCTTCCTGCTCCGTTTGCTTTTTGGCTCCCGGGCGGAAATTCACCAAGTGTCCCTGAACGACATTTTCATGCGACTTGCAACTCGACATAACTCGGAAACCGGACGTTGGATCGACGAACCGTCGACTCTGTTGGTCTCCTGGCGTGCGATTACCTCTAGGGGGCCCTCTCCCTCGTCTCCCCATGGCCCAGTGGCTTCATTGTGCATTCATTTCGTAAACTAGGGTTTTGCTCAATTTAACTGCATGCAATCTCGCATCGGTGGGTCAACTCTGCAAAAACCTCCCCTGAGACAGTGTTGGAAGTGTTCCCACGTCGGCATTTCCCACACACACTTGTAGGAGCCAACGGCACGCAATCTTCCTGCTCCGTTTGCTTTTTGGCTCCCAGACGGAAATTCAACAAGTGTCCATGAACGACATTTTCATGTGACTTACAACTCGACATAACTCGGAAACCGGACGTCGGACCGACGAACCGTCGACTCCGTTAGTCTCCTGGCGTGCGATTACCTCTAGTGGGCTCTCTCCCTCATCTCCCCATGGCCCAGTGGCTTCATTGTGCATTCATTTCGTAAACTAGGGTTTTGCTCAGTTTAATTGCATGCAATCTCGCATTGGTGGGTCAACTCTGCAAAAACCTCCCCCGAGCCAATGTTGGAAGTGTTCCCACGTTGGCATTCCCCACACACACTTGCAGGAGCCAACGGCACGCAATCTTCCTGCTCCGTTTTCTTTTTGGCTCCCGGACGGAAATTCACCAAGTGTCCCTGAACGACATTTTCATGCGACTTGCAACTCGACATAACTCGGAAACCGGACATCGGACTGACGAACCGTCAACTCCGTTGGTCTCCTGGCGTGCGATTACCTCTAGGGGGCCCTCTCCCTCATCTCCCCATGGCCCAGTGGCTTCATTGTGCATTCATTTCGTAAACTAGGGTTTTTGTCAGTTTAATTGCATGCAATCTCGCATTGGTGGGTCAACTCTGCAAAAACCTCCCCCGAGCTAGTGTTGGAAGTGTTCCCACGTCGGCATTGCCCACACACACTTGCAGGAGCCAACGGCACGCAATCTTCCTACTCTGTTTGCTTTTTGGCTCCCGGACGGAAATTCACCAAGTGTTCCTGAACGACATTTTCATGCGACTTGCAACTCGACATAACTCAGAAACCGGACGTCGGACCGACGAACCGTCGACTCCATTGGTCTCCTGGCGTGTGATTACCTCTAGGGGGCCCTCTCCCTCGTCTCCCCATGGCCCAGTGGCTTCATTGTACATTCATTTCATAAACTAGGGTTTTGCTCAGTGTGGGAGTGTGCAATTTTTGCACACGGGGGTCAACTTTGGAAAATCATCCATTGGGAAAGCATGGCTAGTGTTCCTATCCCGAACCTGTCTAGACACACCTGTAGGACTCCCCGGAACCCGGTTTTGTTGCACGGTTGGAGTTCTATGCCCCCGGTAGGTATCCAGCAGGTGTCCCTGAAGGCCTTCTGGCAGTGAGACAGGACGAGCCATAGAATGAAGACCATGGATCGGATCGACGAACCGTTGAATCCGTTGGATTCAACACACCGGGATAGTGCCAGGGGTGCCCCTCCCCTCCTACCCGGTGTCCCATGTGTCACCTTGCAGGTCCATCTTGGAAACTAGGGTTTTGCTCAGTGTGGGAGTGTGCAATTTTTGCACACGAGGGTCAACTTTGGAAAATCATCCACCGGGCAGGTATGGCTAGTGTTCCCATCCCGAACCTACCTAGACACTTTGGAAACTAGGGTTTTGCAGGTCCATGATGATGATGATGATGATGGTGATGATGATGAAGATGTTGATGATGATGGCTTGGTCTAAGGTGGTGCTCTCAAATAGCTAATTCATTATGAAATATTTAACAAGACATGAATTAAATTTAATATAAGTGTATTGTTTAATATAGTGAGCATGAATTGAATTAATTTTGTTGGGTGAAGCCAATAACCAACATGATGAACATAATATAATTTTAGGGTTTACTGATCATATGTAAAAAATGGCATATTCATAAACTTGTTATACAAGAGAACTTTTGGCATATTTATAAACGATGTAAACGTAAATTTGGCATATCAAGAACGCAAAATTGACATATTCATATGAAACATACATGTGAAAATTGAGCATATTCATATGAAACATACATGTGAAAATTGAGAATATATCAATATTCAATTACAAATAGTATAAATAGTATAGTATTAAAAGTATGTAACGTACCTCATCATGCTAGATCCCACCTATTATCATACAACCAAGCCCTCCGGATCATCTCTTATACTGATGGTATCCATTAGTCTCTCGTGCTCTATATCCGGTAAGAAGTAGCGTACCTTCGATGTATTTCGACTAGGCATTGTTCATACCTGAAGGTTTGTGCCAATGATTAAGTTGGTAAAGTGATACACACTTGCACCTGGTTTGTAATCCCTGTAAACATATCCACCCTTCTTTCTTCCATTGCTGTCCCATGTCAAGTATTCACCTTTAACAACCATAGACCCAGTTGGAAAATGGTTATTTTCATCGTCAGTCATGGACATAATGAGGGTTTGCTTTCCATCTATACAACGTGCCAACCAGTATTCATCACCCCATTCAGTATCTTTTGAGGCAACCACTGCGTATATGTGCCCTGCATTATATGATTGTAAGTATATGATCAAAATATTTTTCGTGCGATACAAGGCCATTAATGTGCATTTGAAGACTACGTAAACAAACAAAAAATGTTAAGGAAATGCATCTTACCGGGTTGTACAAGGTATGAGACATGATCAAAATCTGCAAAAATAGATGATTGGTCTTCTTCCAACGGAGTTAACTCAACAATTGCACGCTAATCAAGTGGAAGTGATATGCGATCCCATCCATCAACCCAATCCAATGATTCACACCCATCCCAGTCACCATCACAACAAGGCGGGCAAAAGCAAGCGAGTTTGCTGGTCCAAATTTCAAATACTGGGTTATCAGAGCTTCGAACCAAATGAAAGCCACGAGTCCCAGGAACAGTCTTGCATTCCCATGCATGTGAACGATCTATGTCTACCACCTCCCAAAAAAATCTCTCAACATGTCTCTTTCTTGTGTATTCTACTCGCATAGTTGATTCCTCTCCCATTACTGACGTGCACCACCTGATTGTAGATTGAGCATTTAGAATAGTAGATTCTGTATATACTTTCAATTCCTCTCTTCGTAGGGATGTTTGACACATGTTCCAACTCCATCATGCTCTCCTTTACCATGCCCAATCTCAAAATAGTTCCACATATGTGGCACTTTGTAGTTTTTATGCAGTGAACACAACCACTGAAATATGCGTGCATTTTTGAACTGACCAGCACACCCATCAGACCAAATCCAGTGTCGATCCATATGTATGTTCCTTCCCTTCAAGTGATCATAGAACACGATGAAGCAATGACGTACATAATGGAAGTCGTGGCACCTATCATCACTTATGTAGAAGTGATATTCCTTCAGAATTTCTCTTTGCTCTTCAGTGCTATTTGGGCCATGCCTATATGTGATATGGACCATCAAGGAAACCTACTCAGAGTGATAATACTGACTTTGGATCTCATTTTGAGGTTGCAGAGTGTAGTTCTCGGAAAAATCAACAACTGAAAGTATAGTACCAAGGGGAAATGTATCTCTGCATATTCTAAACTTCTCATCCTGCCATCGTGCCACGTGGACATGCTGAACATATTGATGTGTCTTTTCAATAAATTCCTTTAGGAAGTCACTAACTTGTACCCGGTGACACAAAATGATCTCAATGTCAGTTTTTTGTTGTAAGTAAGGATTGAAATGTAACCGTTACAACATAATTTTATAGATATAAATGCATACCTGAGATGTCACCAATTGTATTTTTTTGCTTTCTTTCCCTGGGACTATTTCATAGTTGATATATTTGAAACTTTTCATGTCTGTAACCATTTTCCCAAATTCACTGTCTCCATTCTTGTGCATACATTGGCTCAATAATGCCATTCTAGCACAGTTGGAGCATGTTCCATCCAAACAAGATTTTGCATAGTATGTTTGCCCCTCGGGCCTATTGCACATGATGCTATGAATGAATTCTCTTGATGAAGTCGGTGGTATTGTCATGGAGCAATCCTGCACAATGTTAGTATGCAACACACGATGAATGTACAAAAATGTTTCATAGTAATATTCATATTCTACATGGTATCTACAACAACAAGTGTTACGAAGAGTATTTATTCTAACATACCATGGCTTACATTTCTCAAAAGATCTTTGCCCCAATTTCAATTGCCTATGCTCAATCCTAAATTTCTCGTAAATTTCTGTCTGTGTTATATCAAGAAGATGCTTAATATGTGGTTCACGATCCTTTGAACCCCTTATTAGTTTTAGTACATCCTTTCGGTTTGAAGAAGGCCTTGTGTGATCATGCCAAAAACTGTGCACTAGTCCCTTTACTGCATCAACTAGCTTCATGTCACGACGTGGCAACCGACCAACAAAGGCCCAAAAATCTGTCTGATCGGTTGTGTCAAGATGTTCTCTTCTAATAGAATACCTACGGAGGGTTTTTACATTCAAATTAACTAGTTCGGATGTAGGCCTGAGAATACGAAGGGCCCTGGTGTTCTTATTTGCAATTGCTTGTGACAACACACGACGAGCAGCATTGCGGTCCTTTGAACGTGTGTTCTTACCAATTTTACCAAATGCATCTACTAGGATTTTAACTATATGAGAACTTGGTTCAAAATTCTTTATCATCTTTATCCCTAACTTTTCCCTAACAACATTCATGCTCCTAGATTTTAACAATGATAAAAATAATCTACATTTATCTCCATCACATTTAGAAACAAAATATTTATCAAGTATCTGTTGAGTTTGATAAGCAATACTACGTTTAGATAGCGTACCTTCAATGGAATTCATAAGACTTTCATCAACTTGTATACGCTTCGGAGTTCTTCGACATGTTCTTGCTAATGGAGGTAAGGGGGTTGGAATTGTACCATGTAGCGCATCACCAAGATGCTCTGGCGTTTCAGTAGTAGCTTGGTGTCCTTCATTCTCTTCCTGGTAGTTGGATGGTGGAACTCCAACATCCTCATCGATGGTCTGTGGAAGTCAAACATCCCCTTGTGGAAGTCCAACATCCTCATCGATGGTGTGGATAACATTCTCTTCTTCAACAGTAGGAAAAATGTCCAACGCCTCTCTGACTTCATCGCTTGTATAACCACATCTGGATAGCAAATTGGGTGTTTCTTCATGAGCTTCATCTTGAGATGGTAACTTATCACTTTGACTTGAAGTGGGAATTGAAACATCCCCTAATGAGCACCTACGTTTTGCTTCTTGATTACTTCCATGGGGTGCTTGTTCAACAACTATTGTGGAAATTGAAGGTCCCTCTTGTCGTGGATTAATAGGATGAACCGTGGTATCCTCTACAATTGGATTTGGATTAGTTTCCAAAGAAAGCCTCCGATTCATCATGTATATTCTTTTCTTTTCTTTCTCTTCTTCAATGACTTCTTGAGGTCTCTTCTTCCTTGTTGATTTGTTTACTCGGTTACGTGCATTCCCCATCACCACAATGATCAATTCAATATAGTTTGTTTTTTTTGCTCCTCAATTACAAGCTCTTCAATAATAAGCAAATGGAAGTTCTTCCTTGTTGGTCTTGAAGCTTGATATCTTATCTTGTGTGCTCCTCAAATATAGGCAAAATGAATCTTTCAAAGGCCTTATCTTTGGTGTTATTCAATTGGAGATTCTTCAAGCTTGCTGATTATTTTCTTCAAATATGGCCATATAACCCAACACCACACTGAGCAACCATGAAAGATGTCCTCAATGCTGCACCTGCATAAAAAAATAAAATGATGGAGTTGGTGTAGAATGTGAGAATTTCCAATGGCGGGCACGTGCTGTTTGAAAAATCGCGGGACTGTTGTTTTGGCTCGGACAGAGTGAAGTTGCTCTCGGACAGGAACAGTCCACTATTTGTGGAGTTACAAAACGCGCACGCGTTATATAAATAAAAAACGCGTGTGCGATATGTAGTGACAAAACGCGAACACGATATAGTCAAGCACAATAAATAGGTTAGGTGCACAGCTAGGGCAACGAACAAAATCAAAAGAAAACTAATAATTTGTATGGTTACATACAAAAAAAATGTTTTTAGTGTGGGGACAAATGTTTTGTATGGTTTAATACCCCCTAGCTCTCTCCCAATAATCCCTAGATACCCCCTATCTCTTTCTAAATATCTGTCCCTCATTCTCCCTACATCCCTCCCTACATGTTTCTTTCATGTTTCTTTCTCTCCCTTACTCCAGCCATGTCTCTACCACCCCACTCTCCATCTCTCCACCTTCTCTTTATCTTCGTCATTATCCCTCCCTATAGCACTCTCTCCCTTCTTCTCCCTTAATCACTAACCCTCTATGCATTTATCCCTCCCCCCTGCCCTCTCTGTCTTACGTTGTTCCTAGAGCCCCTCCCCCATAAAGGCCTTTAGACCCTCTTCTAAACATTAATCCCTAAGTGCATAAGTGCACAAGATGATGAGGAGGAGGAGGGTGATGACAATGAAGATGATCATGATGTAGATGAAGATGATAAAGATGATGATGAGGAGGAGGGTGATGACAATGAAGATGATCATGATGCAGATGAAGATGATAAAGATGACGATGTTGATGAAGATGATGGTGATGATGATGAAGATGTTGATGATGATAGTGATGGTGATGTTCGGATGATGATGATGATGGTGATGATGAAGATGATGGTGACATGATGGAGATGTTGATCTGATGAGGAAGATGATGATGATGATGGTGATGATGATGAAGATGTTGTTGATGATGATGATGGTGATGAAGATGATGATGATGAAGAAGATGATGATGATGGAGATGTTGTGTTGATGGGGAACCTAGAGATGACAATGATGATGAAGATGGTGATGGTGATGGTGATGGTGATGACGATGAAGATTTTGATGATGATTAAGATGTTGACGATGATGGTGATGGTGATGTTTAGATGATGATCATGATGATGTTCAGAAGATCATGATGGTGATGATGATGGAGAAGATGGCGATGATGGATATGTTGATGAGGAACCTGCAGATGCCAATGATGATGATGATGATAGTGATGAATATGATGATGATGGAGATGTTGATGAGGAACCTTCATATGCCAAAGATGATGGTGATGACGATGAAGATGATGATGATGGTGCTGGTAATGATGATGATGATGATGATGATGATGAAGATGATGGTGACATGATGGAGATGTTGATCTGATGAGGAAGATGATGATGATGATGGTGATGATGATGAAGATGTTGATGACGATGATGATGGTGATGAAGATGATGATGATGAAGAAGATGATGATGATGGATATGTGTTGATGGGGAACCTAGAGATGACAATGATGATGAAGATGGTGATGGTGATGACGATGAAGATTTTGATGATGATCCTAATGTTGATGATGATGATGATGATGATGATGATGATGAAGATGTTGATGATGATGGTGATGGTGATGTTCAGATGGTGATGATGATGATGATGATGATGATGATGGAGATATTGATGAGGAAGGGGGAGATGACAATGATGATGAAGATGTTTATGGTCATGAAGATGATGATGATGGTGATGGTGATGATGATGGAGATGTTGAAGATGATGGAGATGGCGATGAAGATGATGATGATGATGATGATGGTGAAGATGATGAAGAAGATGATGATGATGGAGATGTTGACCTGATGACGATGAAGATGATGATTATGGTGATGATGATGAAGATGTTGATGCTGATGATGATGGTGATGAAGATGATGATGATGGAGAAGATGATGATGATGGAGATGTTGATGAGGAACCTACAAATGCCAATGATTATGATGATGATGGTGATGCCGATGACGATTTTGATGATGATGGTGATGGTAATGATGATGAAGATGTTGATGATGATGGTGATGGTGATGGTGATGTTTAGATGATGATGATGATGATGATGAAGATGATGGAGATGTTGATCTGATTCAAGGAAGATGATGATGATGATGGTGATGATGATGAAGATGTTGATGATGATGATGATGGTGATGAAGATGATGATGATGAAGAAGATGATGATGATGGAGATGTTGATGTTGACGGGGAGCCTAGAGATGACAATGATGATGAATATGGTGATGGTGATGGTGATGGTGATGACGATGAAGATTTTGATGATGATGGTGATGACGATGAAGATTTTGATGATGATGGTGATGGTGATGATGAAGATGTTGATGATGATGGTGATGGTGATGTTTAGATGATGATCATGATGATGTTTAGAAGATGATGATAATGATGATGGAGATGTTGATTTGATGAGGAATATGATGATGATGATGATGATGGTGATGATGATGAAGATGTTGATGATGACGATGATGGTCATGAAGATGATGATGATGATGAATATGATGCTGATGCAGAATATGATGCTCACAACTCCCTCTAGTCTCTCTCTCCCCAACCATCAATCTCTCTCTCTCTCTCTCTCTCTCTCTCAAACACACACACATACACACACATTATGTCACTTTCCATTCTCAAACCCATCCCCCCTCCATCCATATCTATCTCCACCTTTCTCCCTCCATCCGTCACCCTACCTTCTCTCCCTCCCTCTCTCATCGCATGTCTCTCACCTTCTATCCCTCCCTCATGTTATCTTTCCCTCAACCTATCCCAATCTCTCCATCACTCCCTCTCTCTCACACACTTTATGTCCCTTCCCCCTCCTCTCATATTCTCTCTCTCTCTCTCTCTCTCTCTCTCTGTCTCTCTCTCCATCGCCACCACTCCCTGCATGTCTCCCACCAACACTTTCTGTCCCTCCCTTCCTATCTCTTATTTCGTTCTATCCCCATCTATCTCTCACTCCATCCAAATCCATTCCTCCCCATTGTCCCTCTCCCTCCCTCGCTCTATGTCTCCCCCCCCCTTGTATTCTTTATTTCTCTTTCACATCCCCCTTGCCTCCATCCATTCCCCCTTGCCACTCAAGTCTCACTTTCAACTTCTAACCCTATACCTCTTCAGAACCTATTCTATTCCTAATAGTGCTCTCAAGATCCACTTCCCTTCACCCCCTGTAGCCCATCATGTTCTCATTCCCTTCATCTCTCCCCACTCAAGCTTCCAACATCCTTCTAAGCCCTTGACCCTTTCCCACCCCTATTAAATATTAACCATAGATTCCCTTGACCCTTCCCCACCCTTATTAAATATTGACCATAGATTCCCTTGACCCTTCCCCACCCTTTCTCAAATATTAAACAAAAATTCCCTTGAGTCTTCCACACCCCCTCTTTCTCAAGTATTAAACATGTATTTTATGATTTGCATAACGCGAGCGCGTTTTTTAACTATATAACGCGCACGCGTTAAGTAGTTATATAACGCGTACGCGTTATGTAGTTATATAACGCGTATGCATTATGTACATCTAAAAGCGCGGCAATATTTTTGAATTTAAACAGGCCGAGTCACATGCTCACATGTCAACAATAATCCTATGTGTATGTTTTGGAGTTTGCTTC
Source organism: Larix kaempferi (assembly GCA_027924585.1). Taxonomy (NCBI): domain Eukaryota; kingdom Viridiplantae; phylum Streptophyta; class Pinopsida; order Pinales; family Pinaceae; genus Larix; species Larix kaempferi. Next base: position 1,413,303 of record BSBM01000709.1, on the reverse strand, counting down.
GGTAATTCCAAACCTGTGTTATGTTAATGAAAAACCAAAGCTAATTGGGTATTTCTTCCAGTTTCTGGAGAAGCCTGTGCTTAGCCACTCGTTACAATATGCTACACAGAGTCATTTTTGACGAAATATTAGACACAAATAGCATTTTTTTTGCAGATTCCAAATATGTAACTTTTATTTTGAAATATTAATTTTTCCTATTTTCTTTCAATTTCTTTTATGTCCTACCTCCTTAACTTGTGAAACACACTGTTAGTGTTTCTTCCATAACTTTTTCAATTCTCAATCATTTCAAAAAAAAAAAATTATGGTGCACAAGAGGACACTAACCTCCACGTTCTATGAAAAACCCATTTCAAGATTTTTGCATTAAGACCTTCAAAGGCTCTACCCACAAAAGAGGTACTATTTTCGAGGTTTGATCACTTAGACAATTATAAAACAATTATAAAATTACTAATTTAATTTTTGAAAAATAATGGCGCACAAGTGCTATGTGTTCTCTACATGCATGCCGATTTTTGTAGCTTGATTCCATCATTTAGGCCCTCAAAGGCTCTACCCACAAAAACATATACCTTATCATTTGCTTGAAAAATAAAAAGTGTCTATTAGGAAAAATGAAACTTGACATAGCTATGCAAATTTCCAATACATAAAAGTTATATATTCGGAAACGTGATTTAATTTCCTACATTTCATCTTTTTTACTCAATGCAAGATATTTTGCGTAAGTAGCTCAAAAAATCCAAGTAAGTTGAGGGATTCCTGCTTTTTCAGTTTTCTATTGCATCTAACGCGCCAAAAGTGACCCTCATTAGCTTGTACTGACCCTATATTGTTGTATAGGAAATGATTACTTAAATTGTGCATTTTAAACAAAAGAAATTGTGCAATCAAGACAACCCATCATTAGCATTAGGAATTAAAATACATAAATATAATACTTCAATACATTTTGATTTATTTTGATTAAGTATTTTTGAAATTATTTCAAAACAATTATTATTTGTAAAAGACTTATAAATTTAAAATGCTCACCTTTCATGTGAGTGGATATTTTGCATAATAATAATTATTTTTATTATTAATAATAAGGAATGAACACTTGGAGTAGTCACTTGAAAGAGGGGACACCACCATGAGACAATGAATAAGTGTGTAACAAGCAAGAGATTTTATGACAATCAAATCCAATCTAAAAGCTCAACCACTAGACAAGATTCAAAATTATAGGGATCAAGAGATTGATTGAGATGGCACAAGACCTGAGCAAAAACTATAAATTGGTGCAATGAGATAGCATATGACTCTGTGTTTTGCATGTAGAGATTGTTGATATGAGGACAAGTTGTTGAGTATTTCTCCTTTTGATTGTAATCCCATCATTAGATCTTCTACAAACTCTCAGAGTGAGAGTGTTGCGTTCAGATTTGCTTTGCGAGTTCAATTGTTCATGGTGGTGATCCAACTCAGGGTGAAGTTGGGCTAGCGTGTTAGTTGTCCTCTTCTATGGTTGGGAGGAACTGGAAGACTCCAAGTGTTTATGCCTTCAGTTCTTCAAGTAAGTGGTATTATTTCAATTCTGTTTAGTTATTGGATTAAATATGGATTGCAGATTGGTTAAGCATTATTTTCGGTCAGTATGGGTTGAATGTATACAATCATTGTTGATTTATTTATTTTATAAATACAACGTTTAGAGGTGAGCTAGTTTATAGATGAATCATTAACTTCTTGTTATGAATCGTTTTAATTATTTTATATTTGAGAATTTGTTCTCTAAGTACCATGTGCAAATTATAAGCAATGAGGTGGCTCTGGGTCATTGCGTACATGATAAATATAAACTGTGAAAAATTCTGGGAAATTTATCGATTATCATGTTATTGTTGGAATCATAGGAGATCCGGATTGAATAATGTGCAACATCGTCTTAGTGATATGTTGAAAGCAAACGTTAAATCTATCCCTGATTTAGATCCAACTATCCGTAGAGTGTGGTCCTTGTATGGTAATGATTCTGCATGATTATTGATTTATTGTTCTGCTTTCCCTAAAACAAACAACTTGTAGAACCTTTGTCTTCGATTGAATGAAATCATCCTTAAGTTATATTAAATTAAATAATTCTAAATCGATCCTAGCTCATAACCAGATGAAATTTATTAAGAGTTAAGAATACCATTGGTCCAACAGCAAATCACCCATTATGTAACTGGATATCGTAACTTTTACTATGTGTTAAGCAGACCGTATCGCTCTATTTGTTTCTAAATGGATTATCAAATTGCGTTATTTTGTACGCTCTTTGATCATTCTAGACATTTCCATACCCGACAGCTCTACTCCTCTTCACCCCGACTGAAGTTTTAGTCGCCTAGCTTAAGGATTCAGCTAGCCTGCAATCCGCAGGACAAATATGATGATACAACTAGATTGAGATCTTGGATGACAACTCAAAGTATTTTGGGAAATCAATGGTAAGTTGGGGACGTTGGGGACGCCATATCAGATTATATCTCATGGGAAATACCTTGTTTCTTTTGCATGTTTATTCATCGACTGCTATAGTCTAGCAATCCACTAGTTAGGAATCCTCAAAACCTCAGTAGTTCGCAGCCGAGATGTTCATCCAATCCATTTTCTCGACGAATAGTTAAAATCTCTTTCCAATGCTTTTTTTCTCACCCTCGTAACTGCTGTGTAACTAAGTGGTGGGTCTCGTATTTATTTTAAGAAATAAATATTGCATTTACAAAAGGATGGAAAATATTAATTGAAGCATTTGTGTCACTGAGCAATATCCGCACTCATGGATATTGAGTGAGTCAAGGGAAGAGCCACACTGCGCAGTCAAGAGAATGAACTGCGCAGTAAATAGATCAACTTTTATTTTTCTTTGCTTTAGGACTTCGCAACTTCTAAATTTTAATTTACAAATTAACTGCGCGGAAATTAACTTTAACTGCACGAAGATTAACTATGCATTTTGATTTTTCACTTTGCAATTGAACTACGCATGTGCGCAGTTAACTTTGCACAAATTCTTTACGTTAACTTCGCACAAATTCTTTACTTCGCGGATTTCTCAATAACTTAGCAAATCCTTTTTACTGCGCGTTACTCCTTAACTTCGCGATCACTTAAATAAACTTTATCTTAAAACATTTCTTGTTTGGACATAAGAACCAAAGCATTTACAATGGAACTTACGCGCAGTTACTCCTTGTAAAATAAAACTTTTACTATGGTGAACTATTTGGAAATCTTGATTTTTTTTACACACAGTAAATGTAAATACCTTTTACAGAAGTAAATATGGAGAAGATGTGTGACATGCAATATTTAACATTCTTGAGAATGAATTCATAAAACTATGAACTTATATATATTACTGTAGTAAACTACGCAACTTGACGGAATTACACAGAGATGATATTTCATGTAACATCCCAAAATTTCATAAAATTTAAAAACAATTCTAAGCATTAGATTTAACATTTGATGTTGCGCGCAAGTAGTAAATGTCTAATATATACCTAAACTGGATAATAATTAATTACAACATGTAATTATCTTTAAATATTCTTAATTGTCTTATCGACAATCAAATGCATTAACACTCCTATGCCAATTGTAACTATCATACTTATTAATTTGAATCGTCACTTGCTGATCTACGCATACTATTCCATGGAACATAGTATTGCGATACTATAACTATAATTATGATTATATCGTCTTTTTAATACGATGCATGATATTTATGTTATAATCCTACATACATTTGCGATCACGTTATTATTTTTTTGTACTCTGTATTAAGGTCTGATAGATGGTATTTATGATATCATTATTTAATTATTGGTACGTTATTAATTATAACTTGCTTCTTGTTGGCAGTTGGATTCTGGTGTACCCCTTGAGGCTTACTTAGCTTAAAGCTAATACACCATTTCTTTAACTATCCAGGTTACAGATTGCATACTCTAGGTCTTGATGAGATAGTGCGACGATTTCTATTAGCCTTATGTGAGAATATTATAGACCCTAACCTTATTAAAAGTGGTGACTTTGTAATTTCAACACCAAGGTTATAATTACATGGCGTGTTTATTGTTAATGTGTGATGTCATGCATGATAAGACTATGGTGATTTATACTACTCTTCCTCATTCTAGTTTATTAAGCTTACCCTAGTGTTAGAGTCTACATCCTTTGCAAAAGATAGTGAATAAGTTCTTAAACTATTAGTCGACATATTAACTCCATTGCAAAGGTGACTTTGGTGTTTTCGAATTGTTATGGTTTAACTATGTAATAGTGGGTCGCGCATTCCCATTCGGCACCACATTAAAATGTGTAATGGGAAACTATATTGAAACTATAGTAATGTGGGTTTCTTGTATACCAATGACGTGGTGGTAGCTGGCACATTAATCGTGACCATGTGAAGATCATAACTCCATATCGATAGTGTCAAAACCCTACTGCGAGGTTTGGGGTTTTTCGTCTTTGGTTTATTATTACTTTGCGTTATGGAGGAGGAGGAGGTTGGGCCTTCTCGACCGCCATCACTGTGAGCATTCATGTTCCACTCGTCATGTAAGTTGGGAGTTGAAGGGTGGTGGTTCGTGGGGAGTTATGGTTTGGCATTGTGTACAGGGTTTCCAACATTCGGTTCTTTCCTCAGCTTTGAGTTGTTAATAACCAGGTAAGCTATAGTGCAAATACAAAACCTCATTTGAGTTTCAGTACTGTGTTGATATTTGTATTAGTTCCTAAACTATTTTATATGTTCATATTTAACCTGGATTTCGTTTTAATGGCAGGGAAATATCTTTTAATCCACGGTGAAGTTGCTCTGATGAAGGGATAAACCTGCAATGGTGTAGACTCACCAGTCAGCCTTGGTCAGATCAGGTTCCTCTGTTAACAAGGATGTAATGAAATTGTTTTCTCTTCGTCAAAACACACTCTCCACTGGTCAAATGGTTTATGGCTTCGTTATTGCAAAAGTTGGTTTGCTGGGTATTGACCCGAGTTGGGTTTGTCCTGTAGTGTTGGTAGGAAAATGTTTGTACAGGATTGTTGTCGGTCCTACTGGCAGTTAGACTACAATGTAATACTACATTATATAAATACGAATGTTATGTTCTTGGAAATGAAATTAAATCTCTGTGTAAAAGTGTTTTGATCTTTTGTTTGTAGATGGAAGGGATAAAAATTAACTTTGATTTATGAAATGTATGATGGGAAACTACAGGGTCTAAACCCTTGTGCTCGTCTATGAATTTTAAATGTTAACTTCTACGCTTTTAAATGTTGACTGTATTAAAGGATGAGTACCCGGACGAGCCGAGACTCGAGCCCATGACCTGAAATATCTTGCTGTGGGTCTTATGAACCTGTTTACAAGATAATAACATTGCATGTTGATTCTGCAATTTATTGGTTAAAAGTTAAAAGTTGTGACTTACAGCTTGGGCGAACTCATATGGAGACTCGAACCCTTAGCTTCTTTATAAGTTGTGTACTGATCTTTTGTTTCGTCGCTTACTTTGGTAATAGTATTTAGTTTTGGGGTTTCGATGTAATATATAACCCGCTTGATCTACAAAGTATAGGCTTGATCCTAGTCCTGCATAAAATTTATTAAACCGTATGTTTCAATGTAAGGGTGAGCTCTCACAAAGGAAACTCGAATCCTTGACTATTATTCAAATTCTGTATAATGGTTTAAATGTAGGGTGCTAGAAGTTATTTAAGTTTTGTTATTAATTTTAATGTGTGGGTTAAACCCTCGGATGAGCCTGTATAGGTCTCGATCCTAGATGTTGGTTGTGTTAAGTCGTTCTTGTGTTAAAATGGTTACACGACTATTTTCCTACTATATGTTTGTATGATTTTACAGTAATGCTATGTAATGGTTCGATACTTGCATAATTCGATATTCATGTTGAAAGGTGATGAGGTTTTTCATAAATAGGTCTGTGTAGAAAATTTTAGAGTTTCTATATTATTTGCATCGAAGGATTTTGCATTGATACTATGAATATAATTCAATGTGTAACTCTGTATATGGTTTAAGTTATTACATAGATATTATGCTATGTTATTCTAGTGGTTTGTTTAGAAGAGAGATTCTAATTTCTATGTATGAAATGCTGCAAATAGTTTATGGAAATATCTTAAATGATAATTCTACAGCTTAGGGTTTGTATTAATATTTCATAAGGTGCTTGACAAACTATCTAGTAGATAGTATGTTGTTTATGAGATGGATTTAAATATTCCTGAGAATAATTAACGTTCAGTTTTGATATCAGATATGTACGTAGGTATCTACTCTGTTCTTAAAACATTATTTGTATCTTAAGAGACAAATAGTAAATGTATAACTTAGATATTTCAGTTTGCATTCTGATATGAAACCCTATATCATTCTGCTAACTGTATTATGGAAACTAGCATACAAATCTAAATACATTTATATTGATAACAAAAACTTGAAAGTATTATAGCATATAGTATAGATTTGCTATGCTATAAAAGTAGAATATCATAAAAAGACTCATTCTATTTGAAGTATGGGTGGAAACGTGAAGGTGGGTTACATTTTGGTGAAAATCGGGTGCCGAAGAACCATAACGGAAGTTATTCGGCCGAATAAATTTAATTATTCATCCGAATAATTTAATTATTCGGTCGAATAATTAAATTTATTCGGCCAAATAACTTATTATTTATTCGTCCAAATAACAATTAACGGGCCACCGTTAGACCTAACGGTGGCCTCGATGTGTGTGTGAGGTTTTAGCCTGACGGAGAAAATGCACGGTGTTGTGCAATTATTCGGCCGAACAATTGTTCGACCGAGTAATTATTCGGCCGAATAATTATTCGGCCGAACAATTATTCTTCATAAAAGCTCGGCTGCGGCCATTGTTTGTCACTTTTCGCTGATTTCATGGACCCCTTTGGCGTTGTTGCTGGTCCCGCCTCCACGTCACTCGTCTCGACTGTTTCCTGTCCACCCGCTCGTCCGTCTAGCTTGCTGTCGTTGAACTCCGCCACCCAATTTCCCGCTGCTGCGTGTCACTTCTCTGCCACCCTGTGCGTCAGGATTTGCTCGGCGGTTGGTCATTGCTGGAGTGTTAGGACGCCAGTTTCTGCCTCTCCCATTCGCTCGTCCACCGCCTTCTGCTTCTCCCATCCGCTCGTATGCGAGGTTCTGCCTCTGCCGCTGGTTCGTAAGCCTGTTTGGACATATGGACGCTCTTTGGTGGAGTCTGCGCCTGGAAATCTATAGATTTAGCGTGCATCTGCACTTCTGTTGGTGGAGCTTTGGAGTTGGAGTGTTCTCCTGGGGATGTTTGCATAACAACGGGGTGTTGTAGCTGGGGACCTATCGACATGAGGCTGTGCAGAGGTAATTCTTTTCGCATATTTATGTGTTTATTTTTTTCTTTAAATTTCTTATGTTAATTTGTAATTGTTATTGCAGGTTTCCTTTTCTTGGCTGCTTGGCTCGTTTCGTTTCGGCTGTTTACAATTCTTCTTGGGGCTTTCTTCGGCCGAATCTAAATTCGCCTGCTTTCGTTTCGGCTGCGTCTAAACAGGTAAGTCGAATTTATTTTTTTTAATTCAAGAGTTAATTATTGGTTTGAAAAGTTTTGAGTTTGTTCCTGTAAATGAACTCTGCCTAATTGGGCAAAGTTCATGAACTAGCATAGGTAATGGTACATATTACTCACAAATAGTGTGGATTCGTATTAAGAGGTTTAACATGAACTCTTTTCAATTTGACAGATTTTATGAACTCTGTCCAGTTGGGCAGATTTCATGAACTCTGTCCAATTGGGCAGAGTCCATGAACTCTGGTTAAATAGTATGTTGAAAATTATTTAAATTTAAATATAAAAAGATGAATATATGCAGTGTTAGGTTAGTTACTTTTGTTAAATTATTGATTTCGCTTATGTGTTTAGAAATGAAAATAAAAGTAGGACTGTAATTGTATTTGCAAATGATATATCCCTTTTATATATAGGATTGTCTTATTGGCTGAACTCTGTCAACATGGACATGGACAGAGTTCATGAACTCTATCTACGTTGACAGAGTGCAGAGATCAATATATTAGTTCTATTACAAACTGTGTTGATGGATAGCTATAGATATAGCAAAACTTTAGACAATTAAACTCTACTTTGGATACAACAAAACTTTAAAATTGACTTTAGGTACAACTAAACTATAGACATGAATAGACTTTAATTTAGATGTACTATGAAATAACAAAAACACTTAGAAGATTGGTACAATAATTTTGTATACATCCGAACAATAATAGTCATAGTCATTTTAAAAACTATTAGATGATATTATGCCACCATGGTCTTGAGTTTTAGCCTTGTAAAGGTGACCATTCTTGGTATTATGTTTTTCTTTGGTTGCAACATGGCAAACTTGGAGAACATAATACCAAGAATAGTTACTGTTATCAGGTTGAAACTAAAGACCATTGTGGAACATGGCAAATTTGGGAAACATGTCAGACTCGAAACATAATACAATGAATGACCAATTTTTTTTATTCTATGGAATAATGAAAATATTTGTAGATATAATTTATGTTTAAAGTATTAAAATATCTTGATTAAATTATTAATTTAAGAAACTGAAGACCATTGTGGAACATGGAAAATTTGGGAAACATGTCAAACTCGAAACATAATACCATGAATTGTCAATTTTTTATTTTATTTTATGGAATAATGAAAATATTTGTAGATATAATTTATGTTTAAAGTATTAAAATATCAATTAAGTTATTAATTTAAGATTTAGATTAAAAGTTAACAGGTTCATGAACTCATTCTTTGACATAAAGAAATGAACCCTTCACTTAGTATTTAACTATATTGGTTCCATTCATTTTAAACATAAAAAACACTTAGAAGATTGGTACATTAATTCTTCACACATCTAACAATATTAGCTATACTCTTTTTAAGAACTATTAGATGATATTAGGTAAATCTAGGTCCTTATTAAATAACTTAGTCTCTTTAGCAGCTAGGTTTTAGAATTTGTAGAATTAACATGTAGAATTTGAATATGTAATCAGTTGATATTTGTGCAAATGTAGACATTATATATCAAATGGAAAGAGAGGAGTCTTTGAAGTGAAAGCGTAGGAGGTCTTCACAATCTTCTGGGGTTGGTGTTACAAGTGATAATCAGAGGTTGTCAACCTCCCCTTGGGATTCTAGTTTATTGTATAGTTCACATCGATGAGGCAAAAGGGGTACAAATGATTCCCCTATATCTTATGTGGGAGAACGTCGATCTCGACCCTATGTTGGTGTATGAATATCGATCTTTTAACATGTACATGCAAATTGTTTTTTTGTGTACGCAAAAATTGTACTTGTGTTTAAACAAAACTTTGTTTTATTTGAAGCAGAGCATGGCTCAGAAGATGCTTGTAATTCTATAGGGAGAGAGACAGAGCAAGTAAGAGAGACGGATGAGGGTGTAGAGCAAGGTTCTCAAGAGGCTCATCATTCTACACAAGGTGATGATGGTCGAGCGAGGACGCAATATGTTGAATTAACTGAGGGTTGTACACCCATTACAACATATCCATCTAATCTACCTCAGGAGCTTCCATGGGAAAGTGGTGATCATCAAATGACTCTTGAAAGATGTAGATCCCACTACGGCAAGTTGGAAAATGATTTGCCTACTATGGATCTCCCTCTAGAGAGTAAACAAAGTTTGGAGATTGTTTTATGATCATTGCAAAAATTCATTCAGGCATATGAGAATCTCAGACCAATTACAAATGGTTTTGTTGATTTGATGTGAAGATGAAGGGAACAAGTGATGGGTCCAGATAAGTGGGATGTTGTGAAGGAGAGAGTGACGAAAGAACAGGCCAATTCAATGTTTAACTTCAAAGAAGGTCTAAAGCGAGAAATGTTGAAAGTGCAATATTTCTAGCATCCTGATCTTGCACATCTACTCTATGATCAGTTTCTCGCAGCCTATGGTCGGTTTCCATGGAACGATGAGGTTTCTCAATATTTTGCTAGATTTTTTTATGCTGAGTTTTTCTTAAATATGAAGCCAGACTATACCGATGTTCATTCAAAATTTTATGGAGTTGGAAATGGTCGAATATATAATCGAAAATGTGCTCTTAGAGACCCTACAACTCTTCGACCTCCACCCCAGATATCTCGCCCACCTAGGTTGGTGGCTTTAAGTTCAGAGATAGAGCCCACATCTCAACTTGGGACAACTGCAAGGAATTTTGTTGGCGATGGTTTATCATCAGCATTAGTTGGAGTAGATGTGGGATTGGTTCGAGAAAGGGCTCATTCTGCTACTTGTTAAAAGTTTTTTTACAAAACTAATGATGAGATAGATGGAATGAGCATTGAAGATCTCAGGGCATATGCCAAGGTTTGTCGCGACCTAGCGGCAAATGTTATATCCAATGACACATCGAGTTTGGGAGAGGTTTATTGATTATGATATGACTTAATCTTAATTAAATATTTTATTCATTTTGAATTGAATTTTTTATTACATTATATGAATGATAAATTATGTTTTTTTATGTAAAGTAATAGGTACATTATGTAAATGTTTATTGGTTGCAGTTTTCAAGAATGATGAATAAACATTCTTTCTATGTTTCAACTAGCGAAAATCTAGAGAATATTCTAGAGGTATATTTATTATTTACATATTTGTAATTATGTTTGAACTTTATATATATATATATATATTGAATTTTAATTTATTGAATTTTAATTTAACTATGCATCTTATTGTTAATTTGACTTATCTATGCAAGTTTCTTTAGATACGAACTTTATAAATGATTTACCATCTATTGTGAGCTAATGTTTTTTTAATATTTTTGTTTTAGTTTTAAGTTAATTGGCACAATATTTTTTTTGGTTTGCATTATGTTTTATTTATTAATACAATTTAAATTTTAGGGGGGAGATATAGGTTATTTGTTTCATGCAGCAGATATTGGAAAAGAGGTAATTTTGTTCACACTTGAATTGATCTTTGATATAAGTTTAATATTTTAATTTTTATGGATTTAGTTAAAATTTGTTCAAGTTATTTATGAGATTCATAAATTGATTTTACACATGTTGCAGCTTGGGTCTCTTAAGTCTTTTAGAGGCAAAGGGAAAACTCTTTTGGAGGATGGTGGTGGATAAGTATTTGGATAATTTGATATAATTTTGTTAATAATTGAATTATTTTTTGATATATAAGCTTAATATTTTAATTTTCCGAATTTAGTTTAAATAATTTAAAAGATATTCATAATCTGCTTTTATACATGTTGCAGGGTGGGTTGAGTCCAGGGGGAGGCCCTAATGGAGGATAACATGGTGGACATTTTCTTTTTATAGCATGGTGGACATTTTTTGTTGTTGTTGATATGCACAGATTGCAAAGATTTGTTTTGGACATGTCGAGGAGATTTATTTTTGGACTAGATACATATATGTACATTGAACTTGCATGTTCATGAACATTTTTTTGAGGATTATATATACATGTCCTTTGAACTTACATATTTTGTGAAACTTGGTTTAAATGATCTACTTATTTTTGTTTATTTAGCATATTTAGTGTCATTTAAATATTTAGAATATGTACTTGCATGTTTAAATGAATATGTAAGGAATGTTAAGATCAAGAATGCTAAAAACATGATATTTTTGAATATTATGAAGTTTATGAATGTTAAAGAAAGTTTAAAAATGGATTAACATAGGTTTAAAGTTTATGAAAGAGGAAGTTTTGATTGAAATATTAATGGATGTTACTTGATTGAATATATTAAGAACATGAATGTTATCTTTAAATGTTAGGAAGTTTAGGAATGTTGGAAGTTTTGATAAAAATATGGATGAACTAGGAAGTTTAAAAATGAATGTTAAGAACATGAATGTCATCTTTGAATGTTAGGAAGTTTATGAATGTTAGAAGTTTTAATAGAAATATGGATGAACTGGGAAGCTTAAGAATGTTATGAAGCTTATGAATGTTCTAGGAAGATTAAGAATGTTATCTAAGTTTTAATGGAAATATGGATGAACTAGGAAGTTTAAAAATAAATGTTAAGAACATGAATGTTATCTTTGAATGTTAGGAAGTTTAGGAATGTTAGAAGTTTTGATAGAAATACATGGATGAACTAGGAAGCTTAAAAGTGAACACATGTTGAGTTCAAATTTTAGGAATGTTAGGAAGTTTAGGAATGTTAGAAGTTTTGATGGAAATATGGATGAACTATAAAGTTTAAAAATGAATGTTAAGAACATGAATGTTATCTTTGAATGTTAGGAAGTTTATGAATGTTAGAAGTTTTAATAGAAATATGGATGAACTAGGAAGCTTAAGAATGTTATGAAGCTTAGGAATGTTAGGAAGATTAGGAATGTTATTTAAGTTTTGATAAAAATATGGATGAACTAGGAAGTTTAAAATGAATGTTAAGAACATGGATGTTATCTTTGAATGTTAGGAAGTTTAGGAATGTTAGAAGTTTTGATAGAAATATGGATGAACTAGGAAGCTTAAAAGGGAACACATGTTAAGTTCAAATTTTAGGAATGTTAGGAAGTTTAGGAATGTTAGAAGTTTTGATTGAAATATGGATGAACTAAGAAGTCTAAAAATGAATGTTATCTTTGAATGTTAGGAAGTTTATGAATGTTAGAAGTTTTGATAGAAATATGGACGAATTATGAAGCTTAAAAATGAACATGTTAAGTTCAAATTTTAGGAATTTGTTAGGAAGTTTTGATTGAAATCTGAATGTTATGTTTAAATTTTGATAGGAATGTTAAGAATGAATATGATGGTAAGAATGAATGTTAAGGAATTTATGATAAGGTGCAATGAATGAATGAATGTTAAGATTGAATGCCAAGAACATGATTGTTATCTTTGAATGTTAGGAAGTTTAGGAATATTAGGAAGTTTTGATAGAAATATGAATGTTAGAAAGTTTAAAAATGAATGTTACTTAAGATCAAAGTTCCGAAATTTGTTAGGAAGTTTTGATTGAAATATGAATGTTAGGAAGTTGAAAAATGAATATTATCTGTTCAAATTTTGATATAAATTTTTAATTAATAATTCTTATTTTCAATGTCCAGGTACATTTGATGCGGCTGAAATCATGGCAAATGGGGATAACGATTTTTTGTTTTTTAATCATAAACGAAGATTACAGGATTGTGAAGCTTGTGCTAAATTAGAGAAATGATTTTAGACAACAATTTGATGAATTTTCATCGATTTGTTATAAATTATCATTCCTCTAATTTAACATAAGCTTCACAATCCTAGAATCTTTTCTTGTGATTAAAAATCAAATAATCGTTGTATCCATTTGCCATGATTTTATTTATGTGAACTTACACAAGCGATATTTTAAATTAAAGATTTGGGGCGGAGAGTGGCGACAACCACAGATTCGTTATCTCATCCCTTAAGTGGTCTAATAGACATATGGGGACCTGAATAAAGTATTGTAGACAGAATTAAGACAAAAATTTTACACATTGAGGTTTCCATTACCAAATAATTTTTGAATTCAAATTTCAACATACTGGAATACGATCATTTAAACTCTTATACTCCAGTTCCTTTCAAGATCATAAACATAGAAATAAAAAAATATATGGTACACAACATTTGACAATGACATCGACAAAACCATTGATCTATTAATTTTAAATATATAGTTTTAAAAACATCGCAATGGAATGCCGTCCTCAATTATCCGTTCATGGTCATATTTGGACAGTTTCCATTTTTTATTTTTTAATTATTTTTTCAATGGAACTTGAACTAATTTTATTCGGGATGCACATACTAAATGGCTATATTGACAACATATAACATCAGGTTCATAATCCTGAAAGTAGACATAATTTTGAGTCATATGGGTCTCCTGAAAAAAATAGCCCTTTAAAATGATGGATCCTCTCTCGTATGTATATATGTTGTCATTGTAGTCTTCCAATAACTTCATTTTTCCTTCAGTGCATCGCATCAAATAATACTTCACATTTTTGTTGTTGTCTATAGGTACAATCATAGCAAAAACATTTCCTGTGCAAATTACAATTGATGTTAGGATTTTTAATTCAATTAAATTGACTAATATACATGTGTATAAGGTGAAAGACAAGAATGAACAATCGACAAAAAAATGGTATTTGATCATTACCTTCTCTAACGAGATCTAAAATTCTGTCGCCATCAGATGATATTGCTATATCTTCTGATTCTAATTCTTCTATGCTTGCTAGTGGCATTTTTCCTTTAGGATTAATCTCTGTGTGTTTCCAATGTTTTACGTAGTTGTTCGTTATGTTTTCACAAACTTATGTAGATTCAATATTTTCAGTGCAAATATGACAAAAGCATGATTGCTTTCTACTGTCAAATGCATAAATGTTTTAGAAGGCTTTTGTTTGAATAGAGTGAAAATATCTAGTCCCTTGTATGGTGCTAGCATCGTATGGTATTGATCTATTTATATCTTGGACCCCAACATGCCAAAAAAACCTAGTACACAAATGACAAATTTTGATGTTAGGTACATACTTTTTTTTAAATTGACAATAAAATATAAATTAAAACATTTGTGTGTACATACCTGCGCACATCTTTTGATTGTTGATTATAATAATGGTTTATATGTGATTTACACCATTGGAAAACCTCTGCAGCTGAATGGAATTGTGCATAATTATGGTTCATTTGCCATCTTCGAAGTGCTCTTTTTACGCATGCTCCTGCACCATCATGTTCACCTTTTCCATGACTAGTTTCAAATAAATTCCAGCGATGTTTAATGTTCAATGCTTTATGAAGTTGACATAACCAATAAAATGATCGCGAAGATTTAAATTGTCCGGCACATCCATCCGACCATATCCAATGCTCATTGAATTTAATGTTACGTCCCTTTAGTGAATTGTAGAAAATACTTTCAATACATTGCTGAACAAAATGTGTATCGTGTGTACGATCGTCGCTGATATAAAAGTGATATTCTTTAATCACATCTCAATTGTCACACGTGCTTTCAATGCCATCAACATCATGTTGAGAATGTCTATATAACACATGGACAAATATCGAAACTTGGTCAGAATGATAGTATTCACTCTGTATCTCTTTTTGTGTAGCAAATATGTAATTTTCTGCAAAATCAACCACTGACAAAATTGTTCCTGGTGAAAAAATTTCACGAGACTGTTTGAATTGAAGGTCTTGCCATCATGCTTTATGTGAATGCTTGGTGTATTTATAAATTTCACTTTCGAATTTCTTGAGAAAATCTGTCACACCTATTTTATCTTCTCACAAATCAATCCTTTTGGAATGTACATCACTAGTACTTGTAATGTATTCATATCTTCTCCAATCAACGGTGACATTTGACAGTGAGTGATTAGTATCGATAAGATATTTATTGTGGAATAAAACCAAATTTACACAACGATTACAATGTTTTCCATTGACACATTTCTTATTATAAAATACTTCATCGTGATTTCTCTCACATAGGGTTTGAGATATGAATTCACATATTGTAGGCGGAGGTGGTGAATTTCTCTAAAACATTTTACCAAATTCAAGAAATGTGTCGTAATATAATTGAAATTGCACATGATAACGGCAACAACATGTGTCACAGATAGTTAGAGGTCTAACATACCATGGTTTTAGTTGCACAAATGTAGTGATTGACACATTAATTCCACGATGATCTTCCTTGAATTTATTGAACAATTGTACTTGTGTCATATCCATTATATGTTTTGGACTGCTTACATATACTCCTTGTGATACTCTTTGTCATATTACATCTTTTGAATTTGGTGAAACTCGAGCATGTGTCAACCAATATTCCCGTACAATATCTTTAACACCTGCTCCCATTCTATCTTTGTAAGGCTGTCTACAAATAATTTTCCAGCAAGCAAGTTCATCATTTTCATCTATTTGCATTCTGAATTTGTTATGTTTGTATAATGTCTTTCTTGAGGTTCCAGCAGCTTTTGCTAGCTGTGTTATCAAACGTTTTTGTTTAGTACTAGTTGAAATAATTGCTATATGAATTACTCTTCATGCAGCACTAATGTCTTTTTTCCTATATTTTCCAAATTTTTTTATTGCATTACCTATATTTTCTATCACATTATGTTTTAATTTCGACTCTTTGGTCGCCTTGTGAATACCCAATAATGATGTATCATCTTTTAACTTCTTGGTCACTAATAAACATCTCAAAATTTGTGCTTGTCGTGTTGCTGAATAATTCTTCAGAACATCATCATAAATTTTTTGAGTCCGATATCATGCAGCATGTATGGGTATTTTTTTTCATATTTGTTGCAATCAACGTTTTCTAACGTTTCATCATCAATGGTGAAAGTACCTATACATCAAGTTAAATTTAATTTAAAACATGTATCAAAAAATACAATTCATTATAAAAAATGAATTTGGAAAATACATGATATATACATACCTGATACAATTTCTGGTTCTTGAACTTGATTTTCAATTTTGACTTCATCGACATTAGTATGTAAATCACTCTTTATATTTTCAACAATGGTTTCTTCAACTTCAATTTGTTTTTCTTGTACTTTATTTTCAATTTCCATTTTATCAACATTATCATGTAAAACTGTATTTGTATCTCCAATGATCGTTCCTTGCGTTTCTGCAAGGCTTGCTTTGTTGGCATGATATTTAAGTTTTTTTCTTTTCTCTATTATCATCATAATCAACACGTTTACGATCATATTTTCTTTGACAATTTTTCTTACTTCCCATGATTGTTTAATATATAAATGATAAATTAAAGAATCATCATTTTATTGTAAAAAAAAAAATGAAGATTTAAAAACAGTTACGAAATTTATAAACACATGAACTGAAATTTACTTCACCTTATCAAAATCTTGTAAGAGTCTTTTGAAGAAAAAGTCTTTGAAAACAAGTTTTCTTTGAAAAAACCCTTCTTTGAATGAAATAAGAACTCTTTGACAATAAATCACCTTTGAAAAAACCCATTGAAAAAGAATAAGAACACTTTCTAAATAAATCTTCTTTGTAAATCTACTGAAAAAAAAAAAAATTCTTTCAAAAAATACCCGGGAAAACGATTTCTTTGGAAAAACCCTTGCAACGAAATAACTTTTTTGCAAAAATAACTTGGGAGACTTTGAAAACCCTCATTTTCAAAGAAATAAGAAAGAAAAATACATCTCCTTTATAAAAATAACTTGGAATAAAATCTTATTTGCAAAAATGCCTTGGAATAAAAACTCTGTAAATGCACACTTTGGAAAGAAACATTTTCTGAAAAAACCACTTGTAAAATACTTTGTAAAATAATTTTTTTTTGCAAAAATACTTTAAAAAAAAATAATTTGAAAAAACTCATTTGAAAAACTCATTTTCAAATAAATAAGAAGGAAAAAGACAACTCATTTGAAAAAATAACTTGGAATAAAAAGTCTTTAAAATCACAATTTTGGAAAAAAAAAAACCTATTGCAAAGAAATAAAGAGTACAAAAGCTTGGAATAAAAACTTATTTTGCAAAAATTCCTTAGAAAAACATTCTTTCAATGTATTCCTTAGAAAGAAGAAACAAAAAATATACTTCAAAAAAAAAATTCTCTTTGCAAAAAAGGTTCCTTAGAAAATCATTGGAAAAAAAACCCATTGCAAAGAAATAAGAAGTGCAAAAAGCTTGAAAAAAAATACTTCATAAAAAAAATTCTCTTTGCAAAAAAAACTCCTTAGAAAATCCTTGAAAAAAAAACCCATTGCAAAAAAATAAGAAGTGCAAAAAACTTGGAATAAAAACTCATTTTGCAAAAATGCCTTAGAAAAACATTCTTTCAATGTATTCCTTAGAAAGAAGCAAGAAAAAAAATACCTTATAAAAAAATCTCCCTTTGCAAAAAAAACTCCTTAGAAAATCCCTTCAAAAATATTCTGACCAGAAAGTATGCGAAATTAATTGAAGTATTTAGTTTTATCTATATAAGTTTAGACAATAATGTAAAAAAATACCTTATAAAAAACTCTCCCTTTGCAAAAAAGCTCAGAAAATTCCTTCAAAAATATTATGACCAGAAAGTATGCGGAATTAATTGAAGTATTTAGTTTTATTTATATAAGTTTAGACAAGAATGGTTTGGTTTTTTTTGTTTTTTTGTTTTTTTTCGGTCGACGAGTTTTTTTTTACGTTTGGTTATTCGGCTGAATAACCTTTGATCAAATTGACATCGCCATTACTGAAAACATTTATTCAGCCGAATAACCTCTGAAACCTGAAAATCTGATTGTCTCTCACAATTTTCAGATTTCTCCATTTTTGGAAGGTAAAAATGATCTTTTACACTATAAAGTGACTGTCGGACTTGATACCATTAGTTTCGTTATTGAATTTACTTTCCGAATATATAGATTTATTTGTGTATAGGTAAGATCTGATATTTGTAATTGTTTGTTTTCTTAACAAGTGTCGAGTTTCATTTCATCTCTTTCAAAATGCGGTGAAATGAAAAATCCATAACTTTAAAAATACACCACGAAAAAAATTGAGAAAACTATGGTGCAGTTAATTGGCGTGTCTACTTCAAAACGGTATTCATAGAATTTTTAGTTTTATATTCAATTGAGAGAAAAAATTTGCGACAAAAAATATGTTGAAAATCGACAAGGTTTCCCCATTGATCGAATTCAAATAAATATAATAATTAGTATATAGATCCATTTGTTACAAACTTATAGTCATGGGGTAGTATATTGTGTGTAGATTGTCGTAGCATATTTTTTTTTGCAAAAAACAAGTTTAACAATAATTTTATGTGTGCGACAAAACATGACTATTTTGTAGTCCTTTCATTTTATAAGAAGACACTGTCAAACATTTGTCGAATCGACATATCAAATCTCAATATAAAAAATTGAAAAAAATATGGATAGCAAGCTAACATAATTCTCTAAAAGTTTATTTTTTAGTGAAAAGTGAAATTCGAAACAAAAATATCACTTTTATTCGCCCAAAGATGTGAAACATGGAAAATTCAGAATTATTTTCTCACGGAACCCCCCAAAATAGACACCCATCTTCATGGATTCACCCCTTACATAGACCTACTGCTATTTTTCAATCTCATCTTCAAAGCTAATTATACACTTCCTGTACTAGAGTACATCGTCTATGACGAAAGAAAAAATAAAGGAAGATATTTTGTTCAATCACTTTTATCATCTCATTCATTCATTAAGTCTGTAGAAACTAATCTAACTTAATCAGAATATCATTCAATAGTTCAGCTAACTGATAACCAGAAAATAATAATTTTAAACATTCTGAACAACATGTTTTAACTAGTGCAGAGACATATCCTTTCCTAATATTCCTACTCTACATATATGAGTTACTAATAGACAACATTCAAACAGTTTTCAGAAATAGATAAACAATTACATAAATGAAAAGAAATAACAATTAAAACCTGATAATTTTGCTACGGTGTAAAAACACCCAAAGAGGCCTGTTCCTCCCAGCCTTCTCCAGAAGAAGCAGCCAAATCACTTGCTCCCTTTGGACCTCCGAGCCTGTTTACTGAACCACTGGGAAGAAGAATCTGTGTAGAAGCAAGGCACTCAAGTTGTACTTCAACAATCAATGGAGACTTGCATACACCTCACCTATGTACTTCAGAAATCAATGAAGACTTGCATACATATCAAAAACCTCTGCACTCAGTAGGAAAACTCTACACTCAGCAGAAATCAAGCATACTTACACTACAACTCAAAACATAGCTTCCGCTCATCGAATCTCTTGTGTGCATACAACAGAACCACAAGATAAATTTTCTCGTCAGAAAAATTGTGAGCCTCTGCTCAAATTCGATGGCTTATAAAAGATGCATAGGTCTTTTAGTGGTCAGTTTCAATAAATAAGCCTTAAGCTCCAGTTCCATATTCCAAAGAACTTGACGATAATTCAAGGGAGTTGTCCCATAACAACAACTAGTTACTGAGTTCATGATGCTACCACTTGTCCATTGCCTTCTACCCCAGATTCCATTCCTCCTAGTGGGTCAATAAATACTCTTTCAATAGTCTCTTTGGGTGAGTCTCTCCTATTTTATTTTATTTAAATAATAATATTATGCATTTACTATGAAAATTCTCACAGCAGATCTAAGAGATGATATATACCTCACAAGAGTAATTATGATTAAGCAGGAAAATAGAAGAAGAGTGAATAATATAGTATAATGAGCAACAGAATAATATGGTACAGTAGAACTCGGATAGAAGCAATAATACTTCACACACACTAGATTATTAATCACAAATGGACATATAAATAATACAATGCATGAGGAATTCGAATGCCTATGGTGGCAATTCGAATTAGCCTTCATGGAGTGATCAAAGGATCACTGGAGTGTCATCGGAGCACAACTAAGTGTCCTCATGATCATCGGAGCGCAACTAGAAGTCTTCATCATCATCAGTGGAGTCATCAATGCTCAAGTAACTGTCAACCATCAGTCAAACTAACTCTGGTAGGTGTAACTGAGTGTAACTGAGTGTAACTCAATGTAACTAAGTGTAACTGACTATAACTGAGTGTAACTAAGTGTAACTGAGTGACAACTGGACTGGTAGGTGAAGAAGGGCGAGTTGCTCCCTAAAATCAAGGAAGAAGGGCGCACTAAGCAACTGGAGGGCTAAAAATGAATAGTGAGAAGCTCCTGGGGGCTGGCTAACTGAGGGCTAGGTGCTGGACTGATGACTAGGATGCATGCAAAATACATGCAAACCCTAGAATGCATGCAAACCCTAAAAGGTGCATGCATGACTGAAAATGTAAATGATCAAAATACTGGTGGGACTAGGATGGAGTATAGGAATATCCTAACACCCCCCCTTAATCCATCCCGGGCCCTGGTAACTAAGACCAAAGGTCACCCAATACAATGAATAATAACAATCAATAAACCAAGGAAGTGGGAAAATTTCATGGGAAACATACCCCCTCCTCAAAAAATAGACTGTAAGGCACACATAAAAATAAATGCTCCAAACTCAAGCATGTGTGATGCTTGGTCATATGTCTGGAGGTATCTTCTTCTTGGGAAGAAGTGGATCATGCTCAAAAAGCATGTGTTTGTACTTTATCTTCAGATCAAATGTGATGAGAACAAATCCAATAGTATGAGAATGATCCTTGAACCTGTGATTCGAATCAGCTGAGGTACGATCAAATTTGTGAAAGTGCATATAGTCTTTTGTCTTCTCCTTCGAACCACCATGGGTGAGATTATGCCAAAAATAACTATTACATGTTTGCTTGAAATCAAAATCAGATTTAAGAGTTTCAAAACAGTTTCTTGAGATCTCCTTTGAACCAGCAAGGGTGAGATCAAAACTATCATATGCATGAGAAATTATCCCAAGCAGTAATTGCTTAGAATCCAAATTAGATCCAAGACTTGAATCATGGTTTCTTGGGATCTCCTTTGAACCACGAGAGGTGAGATCAAAACCAGTATATGCATGAGAAATTATCCCAAGCGAATGGCAATGGCCATATTCTTCAATGACCTTCTGAAAGCATGAATTTATGATCATATAGTAGTATAAAATAGATGTTTGCTGAAGAGGAGCGAATGCATTACCTCCATTAGCTGATTTGACCTCTGAAATAATCATGTGATCATGATGCAAACCAATAGACTCTGGTGCAAGAGAGGATTTAGGACCTTCTGCAATATCTAGAGTGTGAGCTGGCACAGAAAGAGAAGAAAGTTTGAGCATGAGCGGAGAATCTGCAAGTTCTTTGTCAACAACTTCAATATGAGATGATACTGGTTCATGATCTAAGAGACCATCAAGAGGAGCGAATGCATCACTTTGTTTTCTTTCGAATGGGTTGGGACCAAGTCCTTCATTCTCTCTGCCAAATTTTCCATCCAGGTGAGCCCATATCTCTTTTGGAGTCCATAACTCTCTTGGAATTTCAACACCATCACGGTATTTGAATTGGAATCTCTGGTATGCATACAAAGAAAACATTATTGCTGCAAAGTGCATGTCTCTTTTATTTAACCAGTAAATCTTCTCTTCAGGGGATTAGAACTCTCTTTCAAAATAACAATCAAAAAGATCATGGATCTTCAAGTCTGCTATCATTCTTGGTTTCCATTCATCATAGTTGAGTGTATCAAGATGAGTAATTCCTGATGATTACATTGAAGCTGTAGAGGACCTGCAAAAACAATATAGAATAAATGCAACTGCTACTGCTGCAAAAATGCAGAAACTGTTGCAACTGCTGCACTCGAAATCTTGGTAATAACCTGCAAAAAAAAACTCTCAAGAATGGAGATAAACAATACTCTCAACATGCTCTGATACCATGTGAAAATTCTCACAGCAGATCTAAGAGATGATATATACCTCACAAGAGTAATTATGATTAAGCAGGAAAATAGAAGAAGAGTGAACAATACAGTATAATGAGCAATAGAATAATATGGTACAGTAGAACTCGGATAGAAGCAATAATACTTCACACACACTAGATTATTAATCACAAATGGACATATAAATAATACAATGCATGAGGAATTCGAATTCCTATGGTGGCAATTCGAATTAGCCTTCATGGAGTGATCAAAGGATCACTGGAGTGTCATCGGAGCACAACTAGGTGTCCTCATGATCATCGGAGCGCAACTGGAAGTCTTCATCATCATCAGTGGAGTCATCAATGCTCAAGTAACTGTCAACCATCAGTCAAACTAACTCTGGTAGGTGTAACTGAGTGTAACTGACTGTAATTGAGTGTAACTAGGTGTAACTGAGTGTAACTCAATGTAACTGAGTGTAACTGACTGTAACTGAGTGTAACTGAGTGACAACTGGACTGGTAGGTGAAGAAGGGCGAGTTGCTCCCTAAAATCAAGGAAGAAGGGCGCACTAAGCAACTGGAGGGCTAAAACTGAATAGTGAGAAGCTCCTGGGGGCTGGCTAACTGAGGGCTAGGTGTTGGACTGATGACTAGGATGTATGCAAAATACATGCAAACCCTAGAATGCATGCAAACCCTAAAAGGTGCATGCATGACTGAAAATGTAAATGATCAAAATACTGGTGGGACTATGATGGAGTATAGGAATATCCTAACATTTACAGTCATCCTTGACCACTTGATCAAATATAAAACTTTACAATAAAAGTTAAGACAATGTTTTCCTCAAACATAAAATGTCTCAAGTATTGGGTATGTTACAAACACCCCTACTTAAGCTCAACATCGTCCTTGATGTTGTTTATTATTCATCAGAGTCTCCCTGGAATAGAATTGGATATGTTGCCCACATATTACTTTTCATTTCTCAAGTAGCTTCATCCGGGCTAAGGTGCTTCCATTGCACCTTTACCTGCCATATGGTACGATTCCAGAGCATAATTTCCCTCCTGTCGAGGATACAGTTCGGTGCCACCTAAAAATATCCTTCAGACTCCACCTGTATATCATTCCAATTTAGCACATGAGTAGCATCGTGCACATACTTTTTAAAAACAGAAATATGGAAAACGTTATGTATTTTCAAATTAGATGGTAAATCCAACTGATATGCAACTGGTCCAATCCTTGATGGAATTTCAAATGGTCCACAATACCTGGGTGCTAGTTTAGCACAACTCCCAAGCTTAAAAGAACTTTTCTTGGGTTTTACCTTAACAAAAACATGATCTCCTACTTGAAATTCATTTTTAGTTCGTTTCAAATATGCATAACTTTTTTGTTTGTCTTGTGCAATTTTTAAATTGTCTTGTACCTGCTTCACAGTTACCTCCATTTTTTTTAACAAATCTGGTCCTAACATCAATTTGTCAACAAGATCACTCCAAGAGATGGGAGTATTGCATTTCCTTCCATATAAAATCTCAAATGAACTAAGTCTAACAGAAGATTGATAGTGATTATTGTAAGCAAACTCAACTAAATGTAAATAGTCTTCCCATTTAGTTGGTTGATCTTTTACATACATTCTTAACATGTCTTCTAAAATCCAATTCACCCTTTCAGTTTGTCCGTCAGTTTGACGATGAAAAGATGTACTGAAATTTAACTTAGTATCTAAACCTTTAAACAATGTTGTCCAAAAATTTCCAGTAAACTTGGAATCACGATCAGAAATTATTACCTTAGGAATTTCCTGTAAACGAAAGATTTTCTTCATAAACACATCAATAATGTTAGCAGCTTTAAAATTAGTTTTAACCGGAAAAAAATGAGCTTCTTTACTGAGCTTGTCCACAACTACCATTATTGAGTCATTATGTTTTTGATTCTTAGGCAATCCAGTTATAAAATCAATACTTATAATTTCCCACTTCCATTCATGAATTGGTAGTGGCTGTAATAGGCCAGCGAGGTGTTGATTCTCAGCTTTAATTTGCTGACATTCAAAGCACATAGCTATGTATTCAGCTACTTCGTTTTTCATGTTTGGCCAAAAGTAATCCTTTCTCAGCATGGTTATCATTTTCTGATAACCAGGGTGTCTTGAATAAGCACTTTTATGAATTTCATCTAAAATCAACAACTTAACTTTTGACACATTAGGCACATAAAGTATGTTCTTATAAGTCATTAAACCCCTTTCGTTAATGCTGTAATCTGTTATTAAATTTTCAGATACATTTTCAACAATTTTATCATGTAATTTCTGATCATTTTCATCTTGATTAATTCCTTCTTCGATCTGATTTTCTAGATTTGTTTTATAAGTGCTGATTGCTGCCACACAATTTAATTTAACGTTTATGCTTAAGGCATCCACAACTTTGTTTTCTTTACCCTTAATGTGCTAAATCTCGAAATTGTATTTGTTAAGGAAAGCTAACCATCTAGCTTTCCTTGCGTTCAGATTTGTTTGATCCAATAAATATTTTAACCCTTTATTATCTGTCATTAATGAAACCTTCCTTCCAATCAAGTGATGGCGCCACATTTTTAATGCATGTATCACGGCTGCCAACTCTAGATCGTAAGTTGCGTAGTTCTTTTCTTGAATTTTTAGCTTCCTAAAATCATATGCTATGACATGACCATCTTGAGTTAAGACCCCACCAAGTCTATCGTTGCATGCATCAGTGCATACAACGAAGTACTTATTTGGATCAACAAATTTTAATATAGGTGTTATTGTTAATAATTCTTTTAATTTCTTAGAGCTTTCTTCGCAATTTTGATCCCAGACGAATTTATTTCCCTTCTTCTGCAAATAAGTTATGGGTTCACAATTCTGGAGAATCCTTCAATAAATTTTATGTAGGAACATGTTATCCCCATAAATGACCGTACGTCAGTTACGTATTTAGGGACATGCCACTCGTTAATTGCTCTTATTTTATCTGGGTCGACAGAAATTTCATCTTCAGATATTATGTGACTTAAGTACTGTATTTTATCTTTATAAAAGTCACATTTACTAAACTTAGCATAAAGCTAATGTTCTCTTAAAACTTGCAGAATTATTCTTAAGTGTTTGTCATGTTCTTCTTTAGTTTTAGAATAAATTAAGATATCATCAATAAAAACAATTACAAACTTATCTAGGTACTTATGTAGAACGTTATTCATTAAACACATGAAGACTGCCGGTGTGTTAATTAGCCCAAAAGGCATAACTACGAACTCATAGTGCCCATAAAGGGTCCTGAAAGCTTTTTTAAAAATGTTTTCACCTTTTATCTGGACTTGATGGTACCCAAACCTCAAGTCTATTTTAGAAAATATCGATGCTCCACGTACTTAATCAAATAGATCATCGATGAGGGGCAAAGGATATCGATTTTTAATAGTCATTTTATTAAGTCGACGGTAGTTTATGCACAATCGCAAGGTACCGTCCTTCTTTTTAACAAAGATAACCGGTTCTCCCCAAGGAGACACACTTGTCATTATGTAGTTTTTATCGATTAGTTCCTTCAACTGTGATTTTAGTTCATTAAGATCCAAAATGTTCATTCTGTAAGGAGCCTTTGAGTTAGGCACCACACCCGGTACTAACTCAATGGTGAAATCTAGTTCCCTTTTCGAAGGTAGTCCTGGAATTTCTTCTGGAAATACATTAAAAAAGTCCTTAAGAATCTGTATGTATTCCAATTTTAACTATCTTCTTTAGATGAATGTTTGTCATTAATTACATTTACTGTAAACATTTTACACCCTTTTCTTACATCATTTTTAACTTGTAAAGCATAAATTTGTCTAACAGAAGTTCTTTTAGGAATTCCCTTTACTGTTTCAGTTTCTCCATTATTATTTACACAAGTAAAAGTCTTTTCAAAATAGTTCAGCACTACTCTATGCTTTTCAAGCCAGTCCATGCCTATTAATACGTCATAAGACCCCAAAGGTAAAATATTCACTTTAACTTGCGTCTTTAACTGACTCATAAGCGAATCGCAACTTTTAACAAATTCTACAACTTTTCTTTTGGTCCCTGTTGCTAACTAAACCAACCATGATTTATCAAATTTTTCTACTTTTAACTTGCAACTTTTCACTAAATCAGGTGATATGTAACTCAAACTTGCACCTGGATCAATTAGAATAGAAATAGGTTTGTTTTGTATCATACCTTCGATCTCGACCATGGAAGATTGATGGTCTGCTTGTCAGTTTTCCAGCCCTGCATTGATTCTGGGCATCTCCCTTGCTAAATCACCAACTATTGGTTATGTTTGCATCATATGAATGTTGCTGTCTGTCTTTCTTTTGAGTGGACAGTTTGCTCTAGTATGTGGTCCATTACAGTCATAGCATTTTAAAGGTGGTCTTTGTTCATTAATCCTGGCATTATTATTATGATTATTGTTGTTATTAGGTACATTTCTTGCAGATGTGAAATTATGTGGTCCATTACCTCTGTAATTATTACTTTGAAAATTTCTGTTATTAAAATTTTTATTATTTCCAGAATTCTTGAAATTCAAAGTTTTCTTT
The DNA here is from genome assembly GCA_027924585.1 of Larix kaempferi. NCBI lineage: Eukaryota > Viridiplantae > Streptophyta > Pinopsida > Pinales > Pinaceae > Larix > Larix kaempferi. The sequence continues at coordinate 1,386,147 of BSBM01000709.1, read as the reverse complement.
TTATGCTCAAAGTTACTTGGTTTATTATTCCTCCAACTCGATACACCTTTCCTTTTTTTATTCTGTTCAAAACAGAAGTTGGCCTTTCTCATGGCTTCCTCAAGAGTTGTAGGATTATCGTATTCAATTCTAATTTTTATGTTAAAGGGTAAGAAGCTCAGAAACCTTTGTACCTTAGGTTTCTCTTCAGCTACGTAAGGTATATACATTAACAGACTCAAAAATTTGCTACTTAACTCCTTCATACTCATAGAACCCAATTTTAAGTCATAAAATTATTTTGCCTTATCTTCGTAATATTGTTCAGACAAAAACTTTTTCTTGAATAATTTGTTAAATGTACTCCATTTTATATTTCTTTCTTTAATGCTTTTAACCCTCTTAATATCCTGCCACCAAATGTCTGCCTTTCTGGTCAGATTGTATATGGCCATTTTATCTTTTAACTGAGATGAGTAATCATAAATATGAAAATACTTCTTCATACCAGACAACCATGCTTCGGCTGCCTCACCCTTTTCATTTTCGTCATTAAATGTTGAGGGTTTTATCTTCTTAAATTCCCTCGAAATTTGTTCAGAATGTTTATGCTTTTTCTTAGGACCACAGTCTCTATCACTGCTATCTTGATCAGAATATATTTTCTTCTATAAGTTTTATCATCAGATTTGGACGAAGAGTTACTTTCACCTTTATAGTATTTTAATTTCTTATCTCTTTGTTTATAGGACCTAGTTCCCGACTCGGATTTTACTTTTGTTCTCTTATCTTTTTCATCATGATGATATTTTTCCAGTAAAATCTGGTTCAGTTCTTCCCGTTCTCTTAAAATCCTTTCGTTTTCTTCTTTAACATTTCTTATTTCAGTTTTTAAATGCTTAACCGTACGTAAGAGTTCAGACGATTGATCATTCAATTCTACATAGATTTCTACATTAATATCCTCGTGTTCGTTATTATTACATTCACTACGATGAGATCTATCTTCTGCGGATTCTTCCGATATTTCCATACCTGCAAATTAAATGTCAAACTGTTATGTACAGAAACAAACTAAAACAAAAGTTAGTAACTAAGTTTTTCTGGTTTCATTTTCTGTTTGCACGCGTGAGCCTTTTTCAGGCCTAGAGTTTGAATTCGCGCTCCGATATCACATGTAACATCCCAAAATTTTGTAAAGTTTTAAAAAAATTCTAAGCATTAGATTTAACATGTGATGTTGTGCGGAAGTAGTAAATGTCTAATATATAACTAAACTATATAATAATTAATTACAACATGTAATTATCTTTAAAGATTCTTAATTGTCTTATCGACAATTAAATGCATTAATACTCCTATGTCAATTGTAACTATCGTACTTATTAATTTGAATCGTCACTTGCTGATCTACGCATACTATTCCATGGAACATAGTATTGCGATACTATAACTATAATTATGATTATATCGTCTTTTTAATATGATGCATGATATTTATGTTATAATCCTACATACAGTTGTGATCACGTTAGTATTTTTTTGTACTCTATATTAAGGTCTGATAGATGGTATTTCTGATATCATTTAATTGTTGGTACGTTATTAATTATAACTTACTTCTTGTTGGTAGTTGGATTCTGGTGTACCCTTTGAGGCTTACTTAGCTTAAAGCTAATACACCATTTCTTTAACTGTCCACGTTACATATTGCATACTCCAGGTCTTGATGAGATAGTGTGACGATTTCTATTATCCTTATGTGAGAATATTATAGACCCTAACCTTATTAAAAGTGGTGACTTTGTAAGTTCAACACCAAGGTTATAATTACATGGCGTGTTTATTGTTAATGTGTGATGTCACGCATGAGAAGACTATGGTGATTTATACTACTCTTCATCATTCTAGTTTATTAAGCTTACCCTAGTGTTAGAGTCTACATCCTTTGCAAAAGATAGTGAATAAGTTCTTAAAGTATTAGTCGACATATTAACTCCATTCCAAAGGTGACTTTGGTGTTTATAACTTCGGGGTATTCGAATTGTTATGGTTTAACTATGTAATAGTCGATCGTGCATTCCCATTCGGCGCCACATTAAAATGTGTAATGAGAAACTATATTGAAACTATAGTAATGTGGGTTTCTTGTATACCAATGACATGGTGGTAGCTGGCACATTAATTGTGACCACATGAAGATCATAACTCCATCTCGATAGTGCCAAAACCCTACTGCAAGGTTTGGGGTTTTTGGTCTTTGGTTTATTGTTACTCTACGTTATGGAGGAGGAGGAGGCTGGGCCTTCTTGGCTGCCATCACTATGAGCATTCATGTTCCACTCGTAATGTAAGTTGGGAGTTGAAGAGTGGTGGTTCGTGGGGAGTTATGGTTTGGAATTGTGTACAAGGTTTCCAACATTCGGTTCTTTCCTCGGCTTCGAGTTGTTAATAACCAGGTAAGCTATAGTGCAAAATAAAAACCCTCGTTTGAGTTTCAGTACTGTGTTGAGATTTGTATTAGTTCCTAACCTATTTTATATGTTCATATTTAACCTGGCTTTCATTTTAATGGCAGGGAAATATCTTTTAATCCACGGTGGAGTTGCTTTGATGAAGGGATAAACCTACAACGGTGTCGACTCACCAGTAAGCCTCGGTCAGACCAGGTTCCTATGTCAACAAGGATGTAATGAAATTTTTTTCTCTTTGTCAAAACACACTGCATTGGTCAAATGGTTTATGGCTTTGTTACTGCAAAAGTTGGTTTGCTGGGTATTGACCCAAGTTGGGTTTCTCCTATAGTGTTGGTAGGAAAATGTTTGTATAGGATTGTCGTCGGTCCTACTGGAAGTTAGACTACAATGTAATACTACATTATATAAATACAAATGTTATGTTCTTCGCAATGAAATTAAATCTCTGTGTAAAAATGCTTTGATCTTTTGTTTATAGATGGAAGGGATAAACCCTAACTCCAATTTATGAAATGTATGATGGAAAACTACAGGGTCTAAACCCCTGTGCTCGTCTATGAATTTGAAATTTTAACTTCTACATTTTTAAATGTTGACTATATTAAAGGATGAGTATCTGGGCGAGTCGAGACTCGAGCCCATGACCAGAAATATTTTGCTGTGGGTCTTATGAACCTCTTTACAAGATAATAACATTGCGTGTTGACTCTGCAATTTACTGGTTAAAAGTTTAAAGTTGTGACTTACATCTTGGGCGAACTCGTATGGAGACTCGAACCCTTAGATTCTTTATAAGATGTGTATTGAGCTTTTGTTTTGTCAATTACTTTGGTAATAGTATGTAGTTTTGGGGTTTTGATGTAATATATAACCTACTTGCTCTACAGAGTATAGGGTTGAGCCTAGTCCTGCATAAAATTGATTAAACCTTACGTTTCAACGTAAGGGTGAGCTCTCACAAAGGAGACTCGAATCCTTGACTATTATTCGGATTCTGTGTAATGGTTAAACGTAGGTTGCTAGATGTTAAATTAATTTTAATGTGTGGGTTAAACCCTCTGATGAGCCTGCACAGGTCTCGATCCTGGACGTTGGTTGTGTTAAATCTTTCCTATGTTAAAATAGTTACGAGACTATTCTCCTACTGTATGTTTGTATGATTTTAGAGTAATGCTATGTAATGGTTTGATATTTTCATAATTCGATATTCATGTTGAACGGTGATGAGGGTTTTCATAAATAGGTCTGTGTAGAAAAGTTTAGAATTTGTATATTATTTGCATTGAAGGATTTTGCATTGATACTATGAATATAATTCAATGTGTAACTCTGTATATGGTTTAAGTTATTGCATAGATATTATGCTATGTTATTCGAGTGGTTTGTTTAGAAGAGACATTCTAATTTCTACGTATGAAATGCTGCAAATGGTTTATAAAAATATCTTAAATGATAATTCTACAGCTTAGGGTTTGTATTAATATTTCATAAGGTGCTTGAAAAACTGTCTAGTAGATAGTATGTTATTTATGATATGGATTTAAATATTCTTGAGAATAATTAACGTTCATTTTTTATATCAGATATGTACGTAGGTAGACTCTGTTCTTAAAACATTATTTGTATCTTAAGAGACAAATAGTAAATGTATAACTTAGATATTTTAGTTTGCATTCTGATATGAAACCGTATATCATTCTGCTAACTGTTTTATGGAAACTAGCATAAAAATCTAAATACATTTATATTGATAACAAAAACCTGAAACTACTATACCATATAGTATAGATTTGCTATGCTGTAAAAGTAGAATATCATAAAAAGATTCATTCTATTTGAAGTATAAACCTACTACTATTTTTCAATCTCATCTTCAAAGTTAATTATACACTTCTTGTACTATAGTACATTGTCTATGAAAAAAGGAAAAATACAGGAAGATATTTTGGTCAATCACTTTTATCATCTCATTCATTCATTAAGTTTGTAGAAACTAATCTAACTTAATCAGAATATCATTCAATAGTTCAGCTAGCTGATAACTAGAAAATAATAATTTTAAACAATCTAAACAACATATTTTAAGTAGTGCAGAGACATATCCTTTCCTAATCCACCTGCTATATATATATGAGTTACTCATAGACAACATTCAAACAGTTTCAGAAATAGATAAACAATTACAAAAATGAAAAGAAATAATAGGTAGAACCTGATAATTTTGCTAGGGTGGACAAACACCCAAAGAGGCATGTTCCTCCCAACCTTCTCCAGAAAAAGAAGCCAAATCACTTGCTCCCTTTGGACCACCAAGCCTATTTACTGAACCACTAGGAAGAAGACTCTTGTAGAAGGAAGGCACTCAGGTTGTACTTCAACAATCAATGGAGACTTGCATACACCTAACCTATGTACTTCAGCAATCAATGGAGACTTGCATACATATCAAAAACCTCTGCACTCAGCAGGAAAACTCTGCACTCAATAGAAATCAGACAGACATACACTACAAATCAAAACATAGCTTCCCCTCATCGAATCTCTTGTGTGCATACAACAGAATCACAAGGTAAATTTTCTCATCAGAAAAAGTGTGAATTGCTGCTCAAATTTGATGGCTTATAAAAGATGCCTAGGTATTTTCATGGTCAGTTTCAATAAATGAGCCTCAAGCTCCAGTTACACATTCCAGGGAACTTGACCACAATTCAAGGGAGTTGTCCCATAACAACAGCTAGTCACTGATTTCATGATGTTGCCACTTGTCCATTGCCTTCTACCCCAGATTCCATTCCTCCTTGTCGTTCAATAAACACTCTTTCAACAGTCTCTTTGGGTGAGTGTGTCCTATTTTATTTTATTTAAATAATAATATTATGTATTTACAATCATCCTTGACCACTTGGTCAAATATAAAAATTTACAATAAAATTTAAGACAATGTTTTCGTCAAACATAAAATGTCTCAAGTATTGGGTACGTACATTTCACCTGTCACAGAGCTTGGGCTCTTCATACACTTCACAGAACTTTACTTCTTCTCTTCTTCCCTTACACATCTCTCTCTGAGTTTCAATTATCTTCATCCTTATATAGGAATTATATGATCACCGACTTAAGATTGCTTCATCTTGAAGCTAATATGATACATTAAATACTGCAATAAATTTCTACCTAAAAATTCTTGATATGCAGAATACTAACATGGTTACATAAATACTAACTTGACGTGCGTCGGATTGGCTGCAAACTCACTGACTGTCTGACAATGCAAACTCTGTGCACTAACACAAAAAGACTGACATACTTACTAACAAAGCCAACACAGTTAGATACGCTATTAGCTCATAATTACATTTCTCAAAGACTCCCCCTTAATTATGAGCGGATGGGGATCATTAAACAAAAATAAAATTTTACAAAATATTTTAGAGCTGAAACATGTTATGTACATGACGAAGTTCACTGCCCAGAACTTGTCACCCCCAAACAACTTCACAGATATTGGAATGTGTCCCTTGCCAATGGTTTTGTAAAGATGTCTGCAACTTAATTTTCAGACTTGCAAAATTCTAAACAGATTTCTTTGTTGTTTATCAATTCTCTGATAAAATGATACCTTGTGTCGATGTGCTTGGTTCTCTTGTGGAACACATGATTCTTTGACCTGGTGCGATAGCTGAATTGTTGTCACAGTAAATGACTGTGGGTTCTTGCTGGTTCTGCAACAGATCACTTAACATCATTCGCATCCAAACGGCTTGACATGCAACGCTTGTAGCTGCAACATACTCTGCTTTTGCTAAAGAAAGAGTTACTATGGGTTGTTTCTTTGAAGCCCATGATACAACACTTGTTCCTACATGAAATGTATTCCGAGACATGCTTTTTCTATCATCTATGCTGCCTCCATTGTCACTGTCAGTGTGTCCAATGAGTTTGAAATTTTCTAAGGTTGAATACAAAATACCAAAGTCTTTTGTTCCACTTACATACCTCAGAATTCTTTTACCTGCTTGCCAATGAGATTCTTTTGGTGACTCCATGAATCTTGAGATTAAACTGACTCCATACATGATATCTGGCCTTGTCATTGTAAGATACATAAAGCTGCCAACAATCCTTTTAAACAATGTAGGATCTACATTGGATCCATCATCATCCTCGCTCAATTTCAAACCTTTTATCACCGGTGTTGGAGTTGTCTTACAGTTTAACATCTTAAATCTATTCAAGACATCACTTGCATACTTCGACTAAGATATAAATATACCATTTTTAGTCTGTTGGACTTCAATGCCTAGAAAATACTTCATAAGCCCCAAGTTAGTAATTTCAAATTCACTTTCCATGACTGATCTAAATTCTTCTATGCCAAAATCACCATTAAATATTAAATCATCTACATACATGAAAACAATCAGCTTATTACCTTGCTGGTTGATTTTTGTGTATAGTGTTGGCTCACATTCACTTCTATGAAATCCATTCTGAATGAGGTAAGAGTCAATGCGACTGTACCAAGCTCGAGGAGATTGCTTCAAACCATAGAGTTCCTTCTTCAACTTGTATACTTTGTGTCCTTGTCCTATAGCTTCATAGCCTTGTGGCTGCTCCACATATACTTCTTCCTCCAAATATCCATTTAAAAATACAGACTTAACATCCATTTGATAAACAGGCCATGTCTTATGAGCTGTGATGGCCAAAACTATTCTGATAGTGTCCATTCGTGCTACAGGTGCAAAAGTTTCATTGAAGTATCTGCCAGGTTGCTGTGTGAATCCTCTTGCTACCAATCATTCCTTGTGCTTCTGCACATTTCCATCAACATCTTGCTTGGTCTTATAAATCCATTTCATGCTTATCACATCCTTGTCCTTAGGAACATCAACTAGTTCCCATGTTTGATTCTTCTTAATGCATTCTATTTCTTCATCCATGGCTTGTGCCCAAACTTTATCTTCAACAGCTTCTTCAAATGTTAGTGGATCATTAATTTGAGACAATAATGCAAAAAATGAGAATGAATTAGGTGTACTAGTCTCATATATCTCACGCATAGTTCTTTTCTTTGTTTGAGTTGCTGGTGTCGAACTGCGCGAACTGCTTGATGGAGTTTGTTGCGCACTTGGTGTGCTTGTTGTAGTTTCTTGAATTGCGACTTGTGTCGAAGTTCCTTGTGCTGAAACATGATGCGTTGTTCTGGGAGTACTAGATGGAACTGCGACATTCTGATTCACATGCAAAGTCTCAACCACATCTTTTGCGATGTCATCATGTTCAACATGTGACACAATTTTAACATTCTTCTCCACAGTTCCATCCCATGCTTCATTTTCTACAAACTGAACATCTCGACTAATAATAAATTTTCTTGCAACATGATCATACAACTTGTATGCTTTTGTGTCTTCAGAATACCCAATAAAAATGCATTTTTTTCCTTTATTGTCTAATTTCCTTCTTAGTTGATCTGGAACATGTGCGTATGCTACAAAACCAAAGAATTTTAAATGCGAAACACTATGTTTCATACCTGCCCAAGATTCCTGCAGAAATTTGTTCTTCACACTCTTCGTCGGACATCGATTCATAATGTAAACAACAGTTGTCACTGCTTCATCCCAGTATTCATTTCACATATGCATAGCTGCCAACATACTGCGCGCCATCTCCATAATGGTTCTGTTCTTCCTCTCTGCGATACCATTCTGCTGCGTGTATACTGCGCTGTGAATTGCTTCTGTATGCCATGATTTTTGCAAAATTTTAAGAAATCATTTGAAACATACTCATCACCTCTGTCTGTTCTTAATATCTTGATGTTGTAACCACTCTGCTTCTCCACAAGTGCCTTGAACTGCTGAAAACAACCAAACACATCAGATTTATGTTTTAGAAAATATGCCCAGGTTTTTCTTGTGAAATCATCAATAAATGTGAGAAGATAAGTGCATCCTCCCATGGACGGTGTTTGCATCGGTCCACAAATATCAGAGTGCACAATTTCAAGTGTTGTGCGAGCTCTATATGACTTTTCGACTGGAAAAGTCTCTCTATGTTGTTTTCCAAAAATACAACCTTCACAAATTCTCTCTGTCTTTTCAATCAATGGCAATCCTTTTACCATGTCCTTCATGTGCAGTAGATTCATCCCACCAAAATCCAGATGTCCAAATCTGAAGTGCCATAACTAGGATTCATCCTTTATTCCTGTTTGAAACATAGCTTGCATTTCATTGTCTTTTTCTTCCTTGTCGCAGTGAATTTCTACTTCTTTTCTTTCTGCCTCAAATTCAGCTCCAAAATTTTCATTTTGACTTCCATGAAAAACTTGAGTTGTTTTTCCTTTTATGATTGCCAATATCCTCAAAGGAAACAAGCAATTGCTTGTCATCTGCACTTCGGCTATTAATTGATTGCTTGGATATATGTCCTTGATCACACAATGCTTTCTTATCATGTGAACTCTGTAACCTTTTTCCATCAGCTATCCAATGCTCATCAAATTATGCTTCAAACCTTGAACATAATAGACATCAGGCATAAATTTTTGCTCCCCTGTTTGGTTAGAATATCAACAGTACCCTTACCCAAAACAATGACTTGAATATTATTTCCAAGTGTGATATCAGTTTGAACTGATTTATCTAAACTAGAAAATAGATTTAAGTTACCAGTCATTTGATTACTACAACCTATGTCTAAATAACATATGTCATTTGGACTTTCTAGGACAACATTGCATTCAAGTGGAGATGCACATGCTAAGAACAATGAGCTGTTCATAGTGATGGTGTTGCTTGACTATGTTTGGCCTTGCTTTCCTTGGTCATACTGCTTCTTCCTGCATTCATATGCAAAGTGTCCAAACTTCTTACAGTCATGACATTGAATTTTTTATTTATCATACCTTTGTCCACTTGTCTAACTAGGCATCTGATTCTGACCTCTACTAGCGACATGTGTAAGGCTACTGCTGCGTCCTCCTCTAAAAGAACTTCTTCCTCTGCCTCTAGAGTTTGATCTTCCTCTGCCTCTTCCACGGCTTATGGATGACTGTGATGCGAATGCACCTTCCAATGATGTATCTAAACTACTGATTCTATGTTCATGATTGAGTAATGAGGCTTGCAACTCATCAATAGTAAATTGGGACAGATCTTTGTTTTCTTCTAGGGTCACAAATAAAGATTCAAATTTCTTTGGAAGAACTCTAAGAACTTTTTCAACAACTCTTTGGTCACCTAGATTTTCTCCATGATACTTTATTTGATTAACCAGACCAATAACACGAGTATAGAATGAGATGACTGACTCTGTATCTTTCATTGACAGAGATTCAAAATCTCTTCTAAGAATTTGTAGTTTCGTAGTCTTTACCTTGTTCAAGCCTTGATATGAAGTTTCAAGTGTGTCCCACGCTTACTTAGTTGACTGCGCTACTGCTACTCTTGGGAGTATCGATTCATGTGTTGCTTGATGTATGTGGAACAACACCTTTCCATCTTTCTTCCTCTGTTCCTTCAAGACATCCTTCTCAGCTTGTGTGAGATTGTTGTATGCTGCTAGATCTACTGGTTCTGCATAGCCATTCTGGACTATTTCCCATACATCTTGACCTCTAAACAAAGCTTTCATAGTTAGAGACCAATATTCATAAATTTTTCCTGAAAAGATTGGAGTTTGCAAATTTCCCGAAGTGGAAGCCATTCTTAAACACTTTTCCCTTTTGCAAAATACAATTTCTACTTTTCGTAAACCCCTCTCTGATACCAGATCAAGGGAAGAGCCACACTACGCAGTTAAGAGAATGAACTGCGCAGTAAATATATCAACTTTTATTTTTCTTTGCTTTAGGACTTGGCAATTTCTAGCTTTTACTTCAAAAATTAACTGCACGGAAATTAACTTTAACTGTGCATTTCGATTTTTAACTTCACACAAATTCTTTACTTCGTGGATTTCTCAATAACTTAGCAAATCAGTTTTACTGTGCGTTACTCCTTAACTTCGCGATCACTTGAATAAACTTTATCTTAAAACATTTCTTGTTTGGACATAAGAACCAAAACATTTACAATGGAAGTTACTCCTTGTAAAATAGAACTTTCACTATGGTGAACTATTTGGAAATCTTGATTTCTATTACACATAGTAAATGTAAATAACTTTTATAGAAGTAAATCTGAAGAAGATGTGCGACATGCAACATTTAACATTCTTGAGAATGAATTCCTAAAACTATGAACTTATATATATTACCATAGTAAGTTGCGCAACTTGACGGAATTACACAGAGATGACATTTCACCTTTCACAGAGCTTGGGCTCTTCATACACTTCACAGAACTTTACTTCTTCTCTTCTTCCCTCACACATCTCTCTCTAAGTTTCAATTATCTTCATCCTTATAAGGAATTATATGACCACTGACTTAAGATCGCTTCATCTTGAAGCTAATATGATACATTAAATACTGTAATAAATTTCTACCTAAGAATTCATGTTATGCAGAATACTAACGCGGTTACATAAATACTAACTTGACGTGCGCCGGATTGGCTGCAAACTCACACACTGTCTGACACTACAGACTCTGCGCACTGACAAAAAAAGACTAACAGAGACGGCGCAGTTAGATACACTATCAGCTCATAATTACATTTCTCTTGGTACGATACGAGCTCAACCAATAGTTTATCGGCTTTGGCATAACCACTACAATGGACAAATCACCAACTCTTCCTTCCATTCGGTTTTCTCCACAATAATTATGGAGGATTCTTTAGAAGATCCTGGAGATCTGTTTTTATTTTCATCTCACTTTCCTTTGGACATACTTCAATTCGAATTAATAAGCTATCTTTCAATCTTAGATCCGGCGGTTGCTAACCCTAGGCAATTACGTAGATCAATCTGGTAGTTAAATTTTTGTTAATTGAGTGGGAATACTATTCATTTTTAATACTGCGACTGTGGCCATTTTTTGATTATTCACCTTTTTTCGATAGACTTGATATAGTGCCATGTAGAGTTGGCTATTATAGCGATAGTCACACCTTATTTCTTACACACCCAACTAGTGATCCACTTAAAGAAAGGAGATATTATCGTGGCATACATGGCATTATTTAAATTTTCAGTGGAATAGTTTATATCCTTCAAATGTCTCTTATCTACGAATATAGCCCTAGTAACAAGTTGTTAGAAGATATTTAGTTGAGAAAATATGATTGATTGTTGCAATAAATACTAAGAAGCTATACTACTTTCATGTGACTTGAGTGACGAGTCCTTGAAAGATTGTGTTAAAAGTTGTCGATTATACATAGTAGCTTGGATAATTAATATAAATAAACATTATATCTTGTATGTGAAAGGTGTGAAGGAAATGTGATTTAATTTGGTGGTTAATGTTATATATTTTAATTGACATATAATGAATTCATATATCATGAGTTTTATATGTCAGAAATTTGGAATGGATTGCAATAAACATTGTATGTGAAAGATTAATTCATATATCATGAGTTTTATATGTCAGAAATTTGGAATGGTTTGTAATAAAAATTTATATGTGAGTGATTAGAAATAAATGTAATATAATTTGGTGGCTAATTTAATGAGATATAATGGATTCATATATCACGATTTTTTATATGTTAATAAAAATAAGGGTCAGAAACTTGGAAAGGATGGTAATAATGGTTAGTATATATATAAACAAGGATCCGTTTCTGAGAAAAGATAAAGGGTTTAATGTATATATATAAAGGGGTTACTATATAGAAGTTAAACATTTGCTACCTATAATTATGTATATACGTATGAAAAGAAGATAAATCAAAACAAGGATGCATGAGCCCACGAGTAAAAATTTGGAGGATGGAGGTTTTTCTAGGGTTTATGTGCCTTGCTGCAGGATTTTTCGATAATGGATGGTTGATTTGAAGATTGTGTGGCTCTGGGACGACTTGGAGTCCAGCTGACCCGCTAGATTAGCCTAGTACCAGCCAAGTATAAAAAAAGTGGGAACCGTTTCCTACGTCGCAGTCTGCCTCTCTTCCTTTTTACCTGATATTACGAATTTTCTTGTGGGGTACTAGATTCTATTTATGGCGTAGGTTGTCCTGTTGTTAGCAGACCTTCTATTTTAGCACTTTTCCATTTTCTTGGTCTTTTGTGGGGTCATTTTTGTCTTTTGTGTTCGGACAGGACATCTAGACACCTGGCGGTTCTCTCATGTGATCCGGTTGTCTTTCGGTATGGAGGGGTCTATACCCTTGCATTCTATTGCCGATCCCACATTATCTCCTGTTGTTGGTCCTTTGCCCAGAGACTCTGTCACTGTTGCTTCTAAATCTCACAACCTTCGGGGGGTGAGGGCTCGAGCCCGTCAGAGATTGAAAACGGTGAAAGCTCGGGCCTCTGTTTCACGCTTCGACATTGATGCAGACTTTAACCTAGATAAGATTGGGCAGCTTTCAGAGAGGGCTCTCGTCGGCCATTTTGAAAATACATCTGGAAATAAAATTGAACTTATTGATTGGGTCAACAAACACTGGGTTCCGATTATAGGAATGGCGCCGCGCATCAATCTCCTTATGAACAGATGGATTTTGTTCACTTTTTCAGAGGCAGCTCATTTGGATAAAATCCTCTCAATCTTTTGGGATTTTAAGAAGGGTTCGCTCTATTTAAAGCGGTGGCATCTCAATTTCGACCCTCTTAAGGAATGGCAGGCCGTCCGCCATCTGTGGATGATTATTTCGACCCTACCCATTGAACTTTGTGCAGAAGAAATTCTTATTGGATTGGCGAATGCAGTAGGAAAATTTGTCAGACTAGACAAACAAAATTTGTTCGGCATGGACCGTCGGTATGCTAAAGTTATGGTTGAGATTGATACGAGGATTGGATTTCCTACTGATTTGAAATTGTATGGGGCAATAGGGTTTGGAGACAAACCCTAGATTTCTTCAAAATCCATTTTAGATGTTTTTGCTGTCATAAAGTGGGTCATGTTCATGCAGAATGCCCTCTCAGTCAGAAGCACAGTGAGGGATCTTTGTCATCTGGTCGCTTCTCCCCCACTTTTGGTCCTCTCAAGGTTTCTTCTCCTGAATCGGGTAAGTCTGGTCATCATTCTCCTGACCCTTTCCCTTCTTTGACAGCAGATGAATTAGCATTTTTAGAAAATTCTGAAAAAGTCTTGGCACATTGTATTTCTATTGGTGATATTCGATTGCGTCATGATCTAGTTTTGGAGAAATTGCTCGGTTCTCAGGAGTCCAACCCTACCCATCCCCTAGTTGGTCGTGCTTTGTTCCATGAGGTGAAGCCCCCAATCTCTGTTTCATCTCCTACTTCCACTCAATTTCTCCGGTCCTTTGTTGGTGATGGTCCTTCGAACCCCATTTATATTTCTTCACCAAACCCTAGTGCTGTGCAGAAAGCCGGTCCAATAAACCCTATTGATCTTCCTTCTGACCCTTTTCTAGTAGTGGGTTCCTCTTCCCTGTTGTCATATGATGTTCCCATACACTCTTATCCCACAGTTTCGTCATCCCTTACTATTGACAAACCTCCTTTGACAGATAACCCTACTAGTTTTTGCCCTTCTTCTCTTTTCCCTAGTCGAGAAGGGGGTGTTTCTTGTCTTGGTGTTGAGATGGGTGTGGGATTTTCTCGCCCTGGGTTCATCTCCTCTTCTTCATCGATTGATAAGGATCATTTTATTGCTGCTCATAATCCTGATGACAGATCTCTGTTAGCCGAGAGCGGATACGTTCTCTCAGAGAAAGGGGAGGAATTTCCGCCTTTACCTACCTTTTATAAAAATCCTGATAGTGATTCTTTGGCCAAACCTCTACACTCCCTCAACTTCCAAAATGTTACCATCAGAAGGGGAAAGAAAAAAAAGAAGAATATTGATCATGCTGTGTCAGTTGCCGTATATTCATATACTCTTATTTCGAAGAGATTGGCACATGTGGATGGGGAGGATAATGATTGTGTTTCGGGGCTTAGACCTATGTCCCCCTCTATGGGATTCTCATAATGTCCATTCTCTCTCTCAATTCGCGAGGATTGGGTAGGGTTTCCCAGGCTCAGGCCCTATCCAATTTATTCAAAGCTACTAACCCAACCATTGTTCTGCTACAAGAAACCATGTGTGATGATTCGGTTGCTATCTAAAAACTCTGCAAGATCTTGCCTAAATGGGAAGTTGCTGCTGTAAGCTCTAGTGGTGTGTCAGGGGGCCTCCTTGTTGCTTGGAATCTTGATTTTTTTCCTTTTAAGGTCTTCATTACTCCTTGGGGCATACTTCTTAAGGGTAATTCCTGTGGTTTCCAGCAAACACTCTCCATTTTGAATTGTTATGCCCCCTATCGGGAGATACAACACTTTTGGGAATCTCTTCGCGATTCTGGGCTTCTACTTTTTCCTGATTTGATCATTGTGGGGGATTTAAATTTTACCTGCAATGCATCATAAATTTGGGGTTCTTCTGCTCGGTTAGATGATTTAGTTGCTTTCTTTAATAAGCTTTTTGCGGATGCAGATATTATTGATGTGGTGCCTCATAAACTGCTGCCAACCTGGATCAATGGTAGGTTTGGCACTGATGGTGTCCACAAAAGATTGGATAGATTTCTTGTCAAGGCTATTCTGCTTGGCCACTTTTAGAAGCATCGATCATGGGTGGTTGATAATAAATTCTCCGATCATTGGCCTATTGTTCTACAATTGGAGGAGTTTGGCCACAGTGTTTCCTATCCGTTCAAGTTCAATCACTCTTGGATCAGCGATGAAAATTTTTGCAATATGGTTCGCACTTTTTGGTTGAACTGTGAAGTATATGATGCAAATATGGTTCTTACTTTTTTCTACAAGCTGAAGGATCTGAAAGAAGCAGTTACGGTTTGGATCAAGAATAAGAAAAAAGAGGATAAGTTGAAGCTTGCTCATTTAGAAAAACAAATTCAGGACTCTTCAGTTGCCAATTTCCACAATTCTCTAAATTTTGTATCTTTCGAAGCTTTGAAAAGATTTGAGCAAAAAAAGGAAGAAATCTTGTTGCGAGATGAAAAGGAATGGAGACTCAAAAGTCGTGCCATTTGGATATCTCATGGTGATAAAAATACAAAGTTTTTTCACTCTTTCGCTTCGGCTCGAAGGAGTATGAAATACATTTGGGATATTATTGATGATCAGGGCCACCAAATTTCTGGACTTGAGCACCTAAAATATGAAGCTGCTTCATTTTTTGGCAACATTTACAGTGATTCTGGTGATTGCCATGTGATGGATCAGATTAATGTGGCAAGGCTTTTCCCCAGATTCATAAATGATCAAGATGCTGATTGTATGCAAAAAGAGGTCACTTTAGAAGAGATTGAATCCACTCTGAAAATCTTTTCCAAAGATAAGGCTCCCGGACTAGATGGCTGGTCGGTGGAATTTTACATTCATTTCCTTGACATCTTGAGCCTTGAGCTAATGGATCTGGTGAATTATTCTAGAATTCATGGCTACATCCCTGGAGGTCTCAATTCCACATTTGTTTCTTTAATTCCCAAAAAGAACAAGCCCACATCTTTTGGGGACTATCGTCCAATAGCCCTTTGCAATCTTTTGTACAAGCTCATCTCCAAAATTCTTGCTGATAGATTAAAGAGTGCCCTGTCTGATCACATATCGGCTGAAAAATTTGGATTTTTATCTGGTAGGAAGATTCATGACGTGATTGGCATATCTCAGGAGCTCATGCATAGCATCAAGATTAAAAAGAAAAAGGCCCTTCTACTCAAAATGGATTTAGAAAAAGCTTATGACAGAGTAAATTGGTCGTTCCTTAGATTAATTCTTATTAGAATTGGTGTCCCCCCATTGGTTATTAAGTGGATAATGGCCTGCATCACTTTCATGAATATTGTTGTTTTGGTTAATGGTTCACCATCCAACTTCTTCAGTTGCTCCCGGGGGATTAGACAGGGGTGTCCTCTCTCACCCCTTCTATTCATTTTAGTCATGGATGGATTCAGCCAATTAATAAAGCAAGCTGTGGATCGTGGTCTGATTAAAGGTATCAAGTTGACAAAGGATTGTGTGATCACACACATCTTATTTGCCGATGATGTTTTAGTGGCTGTCTTGGATACTGTGGAGGAATGGCGTATGTATAGTGAAATATTCATACATTTTGCAATGCATCTGGCATGAAGGTCAGTTATGCAAAGTCAAACTTTTATCATTTATCTATGCATGACAATCATCTCAAGGATATTTTTGCAGTGCTTCCTTTCAAATGTTGTCCGCTTGATCAAGGCTTTAAATATCTCATTTTTAACCTAAAGCCCAACAACTATCTCATCAAGGATTGGTTTTGGCTATTAAGGAAAATTGAATCTCGAGTCACTCATTGGTCTTACAGATTAGTATCTATTGGAGGCAAACTTATTCTTGTTAAATCTGTTCTCACGAGCATCCCCGTCTACTGGTTTTCTTTGCTCGAAGTGCCCATTTTCATTATCAAAGCCATCAAGAAGTGTTTTTTTAACTTTCTCTGGTCAGGATCATCAGAAAATGCAAAGATTCCTATGGTTGCTGCTGAGGCTCTTGCTAGAACTTATAGGTTTGGTGGTTGGGATATAAAAGAACTTGAAGCTTTTAATTCAGCGCTCAGACTTAAAAGTATGTGGAGGGGTATATTTGGCAATACTCTCTGGGCTCGTCTCATTCAAAGCAAATATTTAAATTTGGATGTGCATATTTGGATAAGAAATCCAAAATTATCCAATTGGAATTTTTCTCCAATCTGGAGGGGCTTTATGAAAATTATCAATTGGATAAAAAATGATCTCTGTTGGCAGGTTGGCTCCGGTGTGAAAATTCGTGTTGGTATTGATCCCATACTTGGGATGGAAGAATCATTCCTCCTTCCTCCTATCATCCCAAAGTACTTACAGGTTATCGGTTTGTCTTCTCTGAATAAGATGCAGCTGAACAGAAATGGTGATGTCGGGACTTCTGTTTGGATGTCTGCTAGTGATCTTGGTCTTTCAGGTTACTTAGCTTGGGTTTGGGAAAATTACATCTTGAAACTCAAGGCTACTGGTGTAAAATTAAATCATGAATCTGATCAGCTAATTTGGGGTGGGAATCCTGTTACAGGTATTGTAACAGCCAAGACTGCATATTGGAGAATCATACAAGACAAATATATCTATCCCCCAGATTGGTGGTATAAAAGTTTATGGACTTGGTCTATTCCTTTAAAATTAAAATGTTTTATATGGCTTGCTCTTCAGGACAAATTGAAGACTTGGGAAAACTCGAGCAAGCATGGATGGATTGGCCCTAGTTGCTGTCCTCTTTGCCTCAAAGATGCTGAAACAAAGCAACATTTATTTGTATCCTGTAGATTCACACAAGAAATCTGGAGTTTTGTTTCCAAAAATATGAATATTTCTCTTCAATGTTGGTGCCTTCAATGTTTGCCTTCTGAATTGGTACAGGCATTGCAAACAGTTTTTTAACATTTCCATTTGCATTTCCTGTGAAATTTGGCACACTAGAAATTGTGCTCTATTCCAGAATACTCCCCCAGATATCTTGAGATGCAGTCTGATTGCTCAGAATATTTTTTCAGCATATGAGTCCAATGCTCCTAAACAGAATATTGTCAAAGATCGTAATTTCTCTCTTATAGTGTATCAAAATATTAAGTTTGAGCATATTTATAGAGAGCATAACTCTCTGGCAGATGAGTTATCTAAACAAGCTCTATCTGATCCAGAAGGAATTCTTGCTTGGGAAGAATGGTGCGATAACTGCTTGCTGGACAGTGGTTCCATTTTCTTTTTTGATTAAGAACTCGGGATACTTTGTATTTGCCGGATGGTTTCTTCTTTTGGTCTGTTATTTTTCTGCATATATTTTTGGTGGGTCTTTCTATTTGAGGAGTATCTGAAAATCAGCTTGGGTCTTGATAATATTAGAATCCTCTGAAAGTTTTGTAAAGCTATGTATCTGATTCGGGTTTTGAATCAGGAACTTCTTTGTACTATTTGATTCAATGGAATATCAATAGTAAATTTTTTTCGCTAGAAAAAGGGGTTAATACATATAAGTATATGGTTTTCATTATGTTTTAAATCAATTATTTATATGTGAGGGTTAAATAAATGTTTAAAACAAATATATGTTTTTAAGCAAATATATATGTGGATGGGACGCTATGTCTATATTCAATTAAATATATTATAGGGAAAAGTTTATGTTATTACCATATTTATAATTCATATGAAAAGCTTTTTAAACATAGTTATAATCCATATGAAAAGTTTTCTAAATAACAAGTTATGATGAAATAATATTTGAAATGCATTGAAGATGTAGGTTAAGATACATTGAAGTACATAGAGATGTATAGGTAATTTTATGTTATAGTCCATAAGAAATGTAAGTTTTGCTCATATTTTTATGAAAAGACATTGTCAATGCAAGGTATTTAATGGTTATGGAGCACCTTTATATATATTTAATGGTTATGGAGAACCTTTATATATATAGATATATATATTAATTAGATTGGTTATATAGTATTGTATTATATAGTTTGAGATCTTATATCACCCATTGCACTATGCATTTATATGATATATGTTAATTACGTTTTTTTTAAATGTTAGGATTATATTTTCTAAGTAACGCATGGAAAATTACATTATATCCTTTTCAATGTTTTGATTATAGTAAATAATTGAAGATGTATCGGAATCACATTTGCACAGTTACAATGCCTATATATATGTATATATATTCAATGTATATTCAATACTTGCATCTTTAGATGTACTATTGGTGTAAATAACTTATATAAATAAGCTTCTTACAGGTTTGGATTATATTAATATTCTATGTGAAGATAGAAATTAAGTTGGATGCATGTCAATGATGAAAATTGTGATTAAATTGTATTCAATCAAAATCCATTACACTGGTAATTTCGTTGATTGAAATACATTAGAAAAGTAAGGTTTACAATGTGATAGTAATCCATTAGAATACTTTCTAAACAACAAGTTTTTGTGTTTTTTCGTTAGCCCGAAGGGCATCAATATGTTAATTTTTGAGCATTAATTCAACATACTCTAGGATCTTTACCGAGAGAATAACATGTACAACATATCAAGCATGTCAATCATAACAAGCAATTGCATTAGACAATAGACACGCAGAGTTTCCTTGGGGAAAACCATAAAGGTGAAAAACCCCAATAACTTCCTCAGAGATAGATAGAGCAATGATACAAAACCCAAGCATAAGAGATAGTCTCCTAGCAGCAGCTTCTCCTCCTCCACTAGTGCACCACTCTCCAATGAGAGCATGAGTGAGAAAGTGAATGATCAAATAGAGTGCCTCCTGCACTCTATTTATACTTGACTTGACTTACCTAATAACCTTTACTAGGTCGGCCTTAACTTAACCACATAGCATAATGCTGATAGGGTCGACCCCCACTAGGGTGGTCTAATAACCCTTTTACCCACATGACTCATGCAGGGCCGACCCCATCAAGGTGGTCTAATAACCCATCAAGTATAAGTTACGACACTACAATATAAATGACGACACTTCCGTATAGAGGAATAATAACATCTCTATAGGATTACAAACACTTCCATATAGAGGAATAATAACATCTCTATAGGAATACAATATACATAGGTGAAATACATTCCGAAGTTACAATTACATCAACACAATACAAACTCGTAGTGACCGTACTATGTCCTAAAAGCAGTTTTGCTTATGTCTTCATCCCGGATTCTTACTTGGTGATATCCAGAACACAAATCAATTTTGGAGAATACTCTTGCTCCTCCGGCTTGGTCAAATAGATCATCAATCCTCAGAAAACGATATCGGTTCTTTATTGTCGGTTTATTCAACTGTTTGTAGTCTATGCACACCCACATCGTTCCATCCTTCTTTTTCAAGAAGAGAATGGGTGCTCCCCAAGGGGATACACTCGGGCAGATATATCCTTTGTCTATAAATTCTTGAAGTTGAAGTTTCAACTCAACTAGTTCATGGGTACTCATCTAGTAGGGTGCCTTAGAGATTGGTACCGATATTGGTACTAGTTTGATGGAGAAATCTAAATCTCTCTTAGGAGGAAAGCCATGTATTTCATTTTGGATACACATCTCGTTACTCTACTAGGACTAGAAAATCTTTAATTTTTTGTTCTCTTTCATCTTCTAAGTTGTAAATGTTGACTGCGTATAGCTTACAGCCCTTTTGTACTCATCTCTTAACTTGCAAGGCTGAGATTTGTCTAATAGAAACTTTCTTGGGTATACCCTGTACTTTTCTCTAGTTTCCTTGTTTGTCCATGCAAGTAAAATTTTTATTTAGGCAATCCAGTATGACGTGATGTTGTTCTAACCAATCCATACCAATCAGTAGGTCATAAGCACCTAAAGGTAATATGTTTAAGTCTGCTTCAGTTTGAAAACCATTCATGTCGAGTTGGCAATTTTTAACTAGCTCAATAATTTTTCTTTTTGTTCCTGTGGCTAACTGTACAAGCCACGGTTTAGCATGTTTCACATTTTTCAGCTTGAAAATTTCAACAGTTTTAGGGGATACGTAACTAAGGCAGGGCCTGGGGTCAATTAAAATAGAAACATAATTGTTTGAAATTTTACCTTCGATTTCGACCAACATGGACTGATGGTTTGCTTTCCTTCCCTCCAAGGCAGCACATATTCAAGGTGTCTGTGCCATATATTCTACGGTTGTCTCTTCCTATAGGTTGTTCATAACTTTGGTGCCTTTGTTGTTTGGTAAATATCTGTAATAATGGAGTCCTTGACACTCCCAGCACCTTCCTGGTACAGGGGCTATCCTAGTCCCTCTTTCTACTGTAGGCTTGTTCACACTCTGTGTTGGGTTGCTTGACTGTGTTCCATACCTTGGAAAATTTCTGGTGGCTGCAAAACTGTTGTTCTGTTTTCGGTATGGAGGTGGTTTGAACCCTCTGTTTCGGTTGTCAAAAGATGATCTCATCTTGTCCCTCTTTTTGTTTATAATTTCAGTCCTATGTTGGTTGTGCTCATAACAGAGCATAGCTTTGTATAAAGCCATCTCTAGGGTCTTGGGTGCATCAAATTCAATTCTGTCCCTGTAGTAAGTTGGAAGGCACCCTAGGAGTTGCTATATTTTTACTTTCTCGTCTCTTACTTAGGATATGTAATGTAGCAGTTCAAGAAACCTGTTTATTAGTACATCCATGGTAAGGGAGTTTAGCTGTAGCTCATGGAATTCTCTTATCTTCTTATTGAAGAACCTCTCTGACATGTATTTCTCTTGAAATAATTTTCTAAAGGTTGTCCATCCAACTTGATCTATTTTTATCTTTTTGGCATTTTTTAGGTCCTGCCACCATCTGGTAGCTTTACCATTTAAATTGTATATAGCCAAATGGGCCTTCATACAGCTGGAGTACTGATATACCTGGAAATATTTTTGCATTCACAGTAGCCATTCTTCGGCTTTCTCGCTTGAATCTTGGTCTCCTTCAAAAGTTGGAGCCTTAATTTTCTTAAATTATCCTTGTAGGTTGTCTCCTCTCTTGTATTTCTTTTTACAATGACATGATGCATAAGAGTCTGTAGAGTACTCAGATTCAGGCCATGGGAGTTGGATGAGATGGAGTGTTCTGGTGACTCTTCCATTTTTCTAAAATCTGGGCTACTGTCTCTCTTTCCGCGTTGCTATTTATTCAGATGCTTGTTTACATAATGGGTTGTCTTCCTATGAGTTTTCTTTCTAGTTAATGTTTGCAACAATCCCTCATTTACTTCGTGTTGTTTTCTCCTCTCGTTCAAGTTATCATCTTTGAAACTATGGAATTATGCCTATAGGATTTGTACTTTTTTAGTAAGTCAGAGGCCTTGACTGCTCCCAGACTATCATTCAGTTCAATTACTATTTCCTATTCTCTGGGTATTGAATTCAGGTTGCCATGCTGGTTGTCTTCTCTTTAAACATTCATGTTTGCTTGTCTTTTTCTGAAACAATTTTTCAATGTGAAAGCAAACAAGTTTTTATTAGTTTATTAGTTTGCAACGGTAGTGTAGGCTCATAGGCCTCATGTTTTTGAATATGGGCTCTGATACCACTTGTAATGTCGCTCAAATCCCGAAAATTTTGAAATTTTTATATGGGTCTATTGATTTAACAAAACTTAGGACTTTAGTAGGAAATACCTTCAACATTGCATTAACTACTAAAAATAGCATGGAAACTGTAACTAGGTGTAATGTTCCTGCTGGTTGGTTATACAATGTTGGTTTTATCATGAGATGGATTCAATATACTCTGATATTTTTACTATTCTTTCACAACTTTTTTTATTTCCTATCCTTCTCATGTTTGTGTTACGATCTTTACTTATAACTCAACTTTGTAGTAAATTGATGCAATGTGAGGTCTTAAGTTAATGTTTAGGTCTATCATTGGAATGGTAAGGAGGCTTAAAGGAGCTAGGTCTTGATTAGCTTTTCATGAGCTAATTCCTTTGTATCTAACCTTGTGCAAGTTCCTAGGGTGTATGCTTATACTAGCACTTTATAATTTAAAAGAAGGTCAACTAGCAAAGTAATGGGGAAAGGGTTTGAATCATGCTTAAACCCTAAACCCTATGTATAAGCACTGAGTTGTTTTAAAGGAAGGTAATCCACACTATAGAGTGTGGGTAAAGATTAAAAGAGTAGTGGTTGGAAGTTGGGCACCTCTACCGCAAGCCATGTGATAACCCATTAATGAAATCCACTCTGGCATATGGGTGGAATATATCGAATTACCCTATCTCTCATTTCATTTATGGGCTTCGTTGTTTCTGTGGGTGTATGGGAAGAGCGAAGAGCTCTCTGCGACTTGTTTGGTGAAGGGGTTAAGTGCATGATTAGAGCATGGATCTTGGTCTGTGGAACCCCTACTAGCTTGGTGGACAGCGTAGGCAGCCACGCTACTAGTAGGTAAGCTCACTGTTTCTCAGGGCTTCGCTTGGTTTTCAAAACAATGTTTTTCGTTGGTTTACAGTTTATCACTTGCTAACTTCAGCATGTGCATTTGATGTCAAGGGCCTTCATAGTAGCTGGGCGAATTGGTAAGGGATGATGAAGCGTTGAAGGGGGTGGATCCTTGAAGCAATCAACCAGTCCTGGTAGGACCTGAGTTCCTTGAACTGCCTTAGCATGAGGTGTGTTGTGGTTAGAGGTTGTGCTTGGGAGGTACAAGAAGCTTTTTCCAACCTTAGTTATTTGCTTGATGGTGTTGTGTTTCTCCAGCGAGGATCCTATGGGTTCAATTCTATCGTTTCATTCCTTAGGGAAGTATGGAAGGATCTCTGTGTAAAACGTTTGAGTCCTGCCTGAGATATGTAATTTGGGTGTTTTGGTTGATAGCCTGCCCAAGCGATTTCATGCTTTGGGTCGAACCCTGGCACACTTATTTGGATCTCCGACCCTATTGCTTTGATAAATATAACTGTAAATTATACTTATGCCTTTATGCTTGTATTTCATGGAAAATACATGGTTTTAGAACTGGGGTTTCACTACTGATCTATCTTGATTTCCTAGGCGTTTTCAATACTGTAACTAATATGAAATTTGCACTGTGTTTTTAATTACTATGAATTAGTGAATTAAATTTTTTCCCTATGTTTGGTATTCAAGTCGTTTTCAATGGTGTGATAGAGATTCTGGGTGAATTCGATTTACTTTTATTAATCTTTAAGTAAAGCTACAGTAAGTTAGATCATGGGGTTTTAGGTGATTCTGGAATTGTTATGTTAAATCTTTTAAACTTTAAATTTATAAATATCGCTACAGTATGCCCTAGGTTTTGATGTTGGAATTTTATAGTTTCCTAACTCCTTGAAAATGGCATTTTTTATGAGTTATGAAGTCGTTAGGATGTTATATCGTGTCTCTAGAAAATATATGGGATCGCTCTGTTTAAACTGAGTTTTAATTTTGATTAATGATAGTTATTTCCTTTAGCAATTCGTAGTGCTTCTATTTCCTGTCACGACTCATGTTGGGCGTTTTGCATATAAATATCAGTCTTTAGGTATGCGCTATGGATCCTAAAGGTTTAGTTATGTAATTGTTTATTATTTATTAGCTAGGGATTTAT
Source organism: Larix kaempferi (assembly GCA_027924585.1). Classification (NCBI taxonomy): domain Eukaryota; kingdom Viridiplantae; phylum Streptophyta; class Pinopsida; order Pinales; family Pinaceae; genus Larix; species Larix kaempferi. The sequence goes on along the minus strand of BSBM01000709.1, from coordinate 1,361,464 downwards.
ATAAAAAAAGGCATTGTATATTTGTTAACACCCAAAAAGTGCTCACTAGCTCATTTCCTTATTCACATGACCCATCTGTCCACTTTTTCACAATTTGAGCCTCTAAAGCCACCAAAAGGTCACCAAAATCCCTTAATACACCCCTTTTTCCACTCAAAATGAATATTTTTCCTCAAAAAGCATAAAACCCCCTCAAAAAGGGTCCAAAATTTCCAAAAATATTAAAAAGGGAATAAAAATATTCAAAATATTCAAAAAAGGAAAAATGAGGGAAAATGTACCTAAACCATGTTGGTCAATACCATTGGTTTCCTCAAAACCATAATGGTATTCCCCACCACCAAAAACTATAAAAAGGTGGTAGGGGCTCGTCACTTTCCATCCATCCATCTTCCTATCCTCATGCTGTCAAAATCTCTCATGAACTTTTGACCATTGTAGCTATCTTGGAGAAGGGACCTTTGGAGTTTAGAGCTACTCACCTTGGAAGTTGCTCAACAATCTTCACCATTTGGAGGTATCACCATTGCAAGCACTTGCTTGCCCCTATTTCATAAAACAAAAGTTATTTTTATTTTATTTCTTGTTCTTGTTTTCAAATCTTTCCAAGTTTATTATGATATGCACATGCTAGTTTAGTTTTAGATTTAGATTTACTATTGTTTTTGCTTTTAATATTTGAAACTTCTATCACTTGTTGATAGGTTCCCATAGCACTAAGCTTGGTTGAAAAACCAAGCCAACAGTTTTTGGCGACTCCGCTGGCTTCGAATTTTTAGATCTCAATTTTATTTTTCTTTAGATCTTAGTTTTTGTTCTCTTTAGTCAGTTTAATTCATAGATCTGCCATCCTAGACAGTAGATCCATTGCTGTTCTAGATCTTCCCCCTTTTTATTGCCATTAACAGCCCGAAATTGCCATTTTCAAGTTCATTTTTCGATGTCTGTGTATGGCTTTCGCCTCACGACTTTTTTCCCAACAGTCGCGTGGCTCATCGTGACTTCGTGGCTCTTTTCCGCGTGGCTCGCCGCGGCTTCGCGACCAATTTGCGCGCTACACATCGTGGCTTCGCGGTCATTTGCCATGCTGCACATCGCGACTGTGTGACAAAAACACGCGTTGCACTTCGTGGCTGAAACCCGCGCTGCCCATCGCGACTGTGTGACAGAAACCCGCACGGTCCATCGCGGTTGTTCTGCCAAAACCCGCGATGCAAGTTTTTTCAATTCGGCCAATCCATTAACAAATTAATTTTTTGCTGTATTTTCTGCCCACTTAGCTATTTTATAGTATTAAAATTCCTGCATTATTACAGCCATATAAATATTGTTACTATTTAGAATGCACCTTTAAAAAAGTTTTTTTACAAAATTTTTAGAAATTGAAAGAAGGATTTATTTGCATTTTATCTAGATAAAATTTTTACTGTTTACTTCCTTGATACTTTGCCCAAGCAATTTTTTAACAAAGTAAATCCATTTATTTCTTGAAGTATTCATATTGTTTGCTTTCCTATTTTCAAAATCCATTATTTTTTAATAGTTTTTTGCAAAGCATTTACATTTTAATTTCAGTTTAAACCACACTTGCACCCACTCTGCCACTAATTTAAAACTGATCCTTAAAATTTACCCTAAATTCAACCAACTTTTAACCCCATTTGGGGAGCATTTAAAAGAACTTTGTAATTGGGTAGAATTGAGGGGATAGGTGTTCCAATAACACCCCTCAATTATTACAATTGAGACATAGCTGTTGTCCATTAGGGAACCAAAATCTCCTAGTATTTTTTGGCACGGTCACAACCAGTTTATCAGAGGGCCTCTCCCCTAGGAGGGTTGAAGTCGCCGGAATGGTTCCGGAGGCCTGAGTGGAATACCGAAATCCATTCAGTAACCGAAGGCTACCATTCGCAATTCTCGGGGTATCCCTGTATGGGGGTACTGCGGTAAAAGGACCAAATGGTAGATTCACCTTTTCTGAATGTGTCATGAATGAAGTCTCCTAGTTGCCATTCTTTAGGATTGACTACTTGGTGTCCCTCCCGGTAGGGGTATATCTAGCCGTTGATTCAACACTCAATATTGTCTGACTTGGATTTCATCGCCTTGCAGAGAACATCGTTTGTTGACTCACAATACTTCTAGTTAGGTGTTTGCATGATACTTTACCCACCTTTGGTCCAGTAGCACCTATTTTTTCTAGAAACTGTTTGGACTGTTGGTATTCTGACCATTTGTTGCATCCCTCCACTTATTATAGCACAACTGCTATAATAAGTGCTTTTTGAGGTTGATTTTTTGGCCTGAGAGCCTTTATTTTCACTCCCCTTCTTGCACTCTTGGTTGCATTAGGGTTTCGAGTTTTTTACATCACTATCTTACACTGAAATTAAAAAAAAAAAAAATATTTCTCACCATTGAGAATTTTAGACGATCTCGTCGTCTTCAAGGAGAACCCCCTCAGTTCAGTCTACTTGGCTCTCCACGTCACTGACGTCGAGCCTTATCCCTTGAATCGACACGTCATCGGCCAAACATACTGTCATCCGATTCTGACACGCCTCACTTCACATCTGATTCTGATGCTGAATCTGAAAATGCTACTGAGTTATTACCAACCAACCTCATGGCTGGAACACAATACGACCCACTTTTTACTAGTACTATTGGAGATACATCCACAAACCCTTCTACTGTTGTGCCATCCATGGAAACAACCACCCCTCTAGGCATGCCTAATATGGGGGACACTCCACCTTTAGGTATGCCCAACACAGGACTACCTCCTATTATGGGTATGCCCAACATAGGAATCATACCACCTGTCATTACCACAACCCAGATCCCAGGAATTCCTGGCACTATTCCTAACCCTGGTGTAACCCATGTTGCACTTGGAAACACTGGTCCATACCAAACCACAACAGTTGGAGGACACATACCTTCAATACCTAGCATTCCTTCAGGGGCTACTGGAGCACGACATAATGCCACCATGAATAGTTATGTCCCAGTCACTATGCCACACCCATCTGCTAGTTTACCTTACATGGCTAGTCTGAATTTACCAGACTTAGCCAGACTAACCAACGATCCTATCAGGCACAACCCTACATGGCCACCCATGCCTACAAAGCTCCCCTCGGACATACCCAAGTTTGAAGGAAAACCTGGAGAGGACCCCAAAAACCACATAATGTCTTTTCACCTATGGTGTTCATCTAACTCCATAGTGGATGACTCCATTCGTCTAAGACTATTGCAACGCACGTTCACTGGCTCTGCAGCCAAGTGGTACATCGAACAACCACATGGGACCCACCAGAATTTTACATCTCTCGCCTCCACTTTCCTTCAGTTCTTTCAGCTACCTGTACGTTACGATGTAGGAGTAGAAATACTGTTGTCTTGCAGACAAAACACAGCTACCCACATCACGGACCACATCCATGAGTGGCGCAAGCGCCGTAGCCTCTGTAAAATCAAACTGGATGACCGTATATTTTTGGACTGGTTCCTTAAATCACTCCTATCCCTCATAGAAAAAGACGTCGCTTCCAAACGACTCCAGTCAGAGGAAGAAGCTATCCTAAAAGCTCAGCAATTCGACCTAATCTATGCCCAATCAGGCTATCTCTACACCATCATACCAGACGCCCCACGAGGTGATTCTTCACGCGGTGACGCGCCGGGGGCATCACATGTCGCTGATGGTATTATTGGCCAAGTCACACCACAAATTAAACCTTTTAACATGGTGAGCACCATAAATGCCCCAGACCTTTCTAGGGCTACATCTAATTCTGGAGCGACAACTTCGTACGCTCCAACGAATCAGACTCATCACACTCATGGACCCTCTTGTCCACAATATTGCTATTGGAAAGCGCCATCAACATATGTACCACCCACATACTATAACCAACCGGCCACCCAGAACCCAATTCAGTTCCCGCCACAACCAATGTATTACCCATAGCAAACTAAAACAGCTAACCCAACACCTCCAATAACTCAGGGTTACCAACAACCCCAGCAGGTAACTGGACCACCTCCAGCCCCACCAGGTTATTATCCACCGCAACCTGCTCCCGCACCTGCGGCAAACCAAAATCCTCCCACTGCTCAAGGGCAAGTGTACACACAACACAATCAGCCCCAACATCAAAACAACCAACGCAACCAGGGTGGACAACAAAACCATGGAAGAGGACGTAACCGCAGAAACAACCATCAACATAATCAAGGTCCACCACCTCCCAATCCTCCACATAATAACAACGCTGCTCCTCCCAACCAGAATCCAGATCGTCATCCCAAGCAACCCAAAAAAAATAACCTCATAACAAACCATCCTTGTTCTATTTGTGGGGTCTATGGCCACTACACACATGCTTGCCCACATTTGGAGCGAGCTCGGCAACTCTGGACTGATGATGCCCATCGTCAAGGGAAAGCAGCTCCTCAGGCGCCACCCAACCCTCCACCACCTCAGCATCAACCTTTAGTGATGCAAAACCCCTTACCAACCCAAGGCATAGTGAACACTCAGCCGTTAGCCCCTCCTCAAGGCAACGCGCCACCACAACAAAAGATCACTTATGCCGCTCCTGATCAACCCATTTTCAATTCAGGTACCCACCACTTGTTAATGATGTCATCCACCGAGGCCAACCTCCAAACCCGTCAGAACCAATATGGATCCACCTATGAAGCCCCTCCCACCGACAAAAACACTAACGTTCATCCCACAGATCAGACGTTACATATACCTCTGGCTCCACTCGACGACGCTTCTAAAGCACCTCGCTTGCAACTTCGTCGCATCAACAATAACCCCAATGCTCGCACTGCGTCGAATTACAGCATTGTCTATGACTTAGCACAGTCTCCCACAGCCATGTCTGCTTTAGAAGTCTTAAAAAACTGTCCTTCATAGCGCAAGAATTTACTCTCGGCCATTGGCGCCATTGACCCCAATGATTCACAACTCATGGCATTCGATTCAGACCAATCCGAACCACGCCTACCTTCCACATTAGCATTCCAAGTTTCCATTTCCGTTTGGAATCTTGTCATCCATCGGTGCATTATGGATGAAGGCGCCTCTACATGTTTCATGTCCACATTCGTTTGGCATAAGTTGGGATCCCCTACTCTCCAGCAATCCACCACTGCGTTGCAAGCCTACGATGGTCGTTCGGCTCAACCCCAAGGTCTCTTAGCTAATGTCCCCGTCCAGCTGGCTGGTAAAACCGTGCTCATTGACATAGAGGTCATCAATGCCCAACTCGATTATAACCTCTTACTTGGTCGCAGCTACATGTATGCCATGCGGGCAATTGCCTCATCCGTTTTTCGTACCATGATGTTCCCCCATGACGGACGCGTGGTCAAGGTCGAACAACTCACCTATTACGATCCCAAGGCGTCCGCTGCACCCGAAAATGTTCTCCCCATGGTTGAACAACCTGTTTGTGGTGCAACTACCTCATTTGTTTCCTCCGTGGGACCCGGACTTTACTCCGACGCGCCGATGACTTCTAAATTCCAATCCATTCCACCCCCATCACCCGCGACCCACGTCGCTGACCTCTGTACTCTTTCCCACAATACACAAACACTCAACAATCAACCGTCCTTGTTACCTAAATCACCATTGGTCCCTAGTCACATTGGTGTCACACCCATCCACACAATCCCCTTCCTATTCCCTCCTTCGGGAGTAGTAAGCACTCCGGTTAGGGATACCCTTAGTCTCCCCGGGTTAACCTTGGGATTACCCGTGTGGTATATTTCGCCTCCCATTCCCTCGCCGACACCAAATGTCGTCCTACAACCGGTGCAACCCATTGTCACTACTAATCAACCACCTCCCGATGTCACTACCCCTTCATCTTCTATGTATCCCCCTCCTCTTATCAAGCCCACTGGGGACAGAGGCCCACAACCATACACTGCCGTACCACCTCCCAAAGCAGTTAAACCTCCCCCCGTGTTTCGTGCTCCTCCTAAGTGCTCGTTGTGTGATGAGTTAGGCCATCCAACTCATCAATGTCCACAATTACCCGCATTACAGGAACACATGCAAATGCTTGATGATGACCCCAACATCCCGGTTGTCAAAGTAGACTCAAACTTCCTTTGTTCAGAGCATGATGACATGGTTGACCTGGCAGCGTAGGGAACTGACTTGTAGGTGTGGGGATCATAGCTTTTAAGGACTGAAGGGTATGTATTAATTGAGGGGACGAGATGATGGGTGTTGTTGAGGGGTTCTCGGGGTTACATACTATAGAATACTCTGAACAAAGTCGTGCATGGTGCGGTGGGAGCAGATGATGCCTCGCAGTGGTGGTGGTATCCGTGGGTTCTTTTCACAGGAGATGTACGAGGAGTGGGAGCAGATCCCCCTGCTGATTGAGGACTATCCATATGTTGGTATGGATTATCGAGGAGATCTGGAGATGCCTCGAGCCCAGGGATAGGCCTGGGGTTTAGATGGTATGTTTTGTGTTTTGTTCTCTACCATATCACATGTTTTTAGATTTATTGGTTTATGATTATAGTGAGATATGTATATGATGGATTACTTGCATTGTGTAGATGTTGGTCCTGTACCACCGGCCGACTATGTGGCTCGTAGGGGACGGGCGATGGTGGTTGCTCCACCTCCCGCAGCGGTACCACCCCCACATGGTCGAGGATTTGGGGCTCGTGGTCAAGGGGCTGGCCCTCAAGATGATGTTGTTGATGGTGTCTGAGAGACATTGGATATGATTCTAGCAGGATTCCCATTTTTGTCGCTTTTGTTCAGAGTATTCTGCAGTATGTAACCCTGAGAACCCCTCAACAGAACCCATCAGCTCGTCCCCTCAGTTAATACATACCCTTCAGTCCTTAAAAGCTACGATCCCCACACCTACAAGTCAGTTCCCTATGCTGCCAGGTCAACCATGTCATCATGCTCTGAACAAAGGAAGTTTGAGTCTACCCACTATATGACCCCAGTTACTTCCCATCCCCACAAGTATGTCAGTCCTACCATCAGTACTACCACAGTTCAATTCTACACCTTGCGCTCCCATCAAGGAAACATCATTGCCTTGTTAGTTGTTGGTCTCCCTCTGTCGACGACAACCAAATTTAATCCAGAGGATAAGACCTAGAGGTCCCTATGTCTTGGACTCATCACCATTTACGATGAGTGCCTACGAATCATTTCGAGAGGAGTCCTCAGTGCCTCTCCAAATGGTTGTTTCTCACATGCTTGACTTCAACACCTTGATCGCATCGTTAAGACTCGCACAGGGTATTGGTCCGTTCAGTTATTAGTCGAAGACCCCGGATACCACTTGACTCTTCCACATTTGAGAGTCTTCTTATGGAAACAACCAGTCACTTTTTTCCTATACATATCCGGGTTGCGCATGGCGACAGTATTCAGATGTACCCCAGTTTTATACTCCCTCGATTATACAGTTACATGTACCTCCCAGAGATGACTCACATTCATTGAGTCCCTACAGATGTTGGACACCTTCAGTTTCAGCAGTTCAACAGTTATTCCCGTGTATCAGTTATTGAGATCAGTCATGTTATGATCACGAGTACATCCCAAAATAATGTCCCCTCTGGACCATTACGATGTACCAGCATATTTTTTATGTATTTTTTAGGTCCCCCTTCTTGGGACTAATTGTTATGTATATGTCTTGATACGAGCATGGGTATGCTCGCCTCGTCCATTATCAGAGATTATTCCTCATTCATATTGAGGCCATGTAATATTTTTTGTTTTTTGCAGCTTCCAAGGGCCTTGGATCCAGTCTCCAACCGGTCTCTTCTCCTCCCCAAACCCCAGAAAAAAGACAAAAGAACTATGATGTCTATCGGCCATACGATGAGCTCCTGCCCTCACACATCAGGGGGCAATCAGTTAACACCCAAAAAGTTCTCACTAGCTCATTTCCTTATTCACATGACCCATCTGTCCACTTTTTCACCATTTGAGCCTCTAAAGCCACCAAAATCCCTTAATACACCCCTTTTTCCACTCAAAATGTATATTTTTCCTCAAAAAGCATAAAAAACCCTTAAAAAGGGTCCAAAATTCCCAAAAATATTCAAAATATTCAAAAAAGGAAAAAGGAGGGAAAAGGTACCTAAACCATGTTGGTCAATACCATTGGTTTCCTCAAAACCATAATGGTATTCCCCACCACCAAAAACTATAAAAAGGTGGTAGGGGCTCCTCCCTTTCCATCCATCCATCTTCCTATCCTCATGCTGTCAAAATCTCTCATGAGCTTTTGACCATTGTAGCTATCTTGGAGAAGGGACCTTTGGAGTTTGGAGCTACTCACCTTGGAAGTTGCTCAACAATCTTCACCATTTGGAGGTATCACCATTGCAAGCACTTGCTTGCCCCTATTTCATAATACAAAAGTAATTTTTATTTTATTTCTTGTTCTTGTTTTCAAATCTTTCCAAGTTTATTCTGATATGCACATGCTAGTTTAGTTTTAGATTTAGATTTACTATTGTTTTTTCTTTTAATATTTGAAACTGCTATCACTTGTTGATAGGTGCCCATAGCACTATCCAAGCAGATTTTAGGGCTTTTCCTGGAAATCCTAAGTCTAGGAATTTCTCTCTTTGTGTAAGGACTATGGGATATTTCTCCGTATATATTTAAAACCTGAACTCATGTCTAAGCGGTTCTGCCAATGACTTAAAAGAAGGATATACAGTCCTTCTTTAACTATTTATACAAATACATTCATATCTATAATAGTATATGCTCTAGTTTAATAATCCTTCAAACAACATTCATTCATGAAACTTTATTACAGAATCTAGCTATCAATTAATATACCCAATGATGTCGATCATAACACAAATTTTACTGAAATATGATAGCTAAAATGTAAACATATAATATAACCAGTAATGACACAATTTTATTGAAATATAATAGTTGGGCGTAAACAGATACTTATCAATATTCTATTGCAAGCCGACTGACTTAGGAACTTCCACGTTCCTCCCAAACATAGACTACAACCCGTTCCTGGATTGTTCAACCGGTCACCCCCGAGCCGAACTGAGCATGACAAGAATCTAGAAGGCCTAAGTGTATGGTTTGCTAACTTCTTTACTAAAACAGAGTAGTTACAAGGTCCCTTTCCAGCCTTTGTGTGTGAATCTTTCTGAATAACTCCCCCCTAATAATCTTCACAGTCCTCTCACTAGGACAGTCCTCTTTAATAGGACACACCAGATATTAGAAATCTGATTTTTGAGCGCTCAGATTCACGACTGGACCCTCCAGTAAACTTGGAAAACACTTGCCCCTTTCAAAGTTCCTCTCTCTGGTATTTATAATTTTTAAGAACAAGGCTGCTAGGAAATTAGGTCTTTTGCTCACTCAGTTAACTAACTGACACTCTAGAATTTTTGTTTTTATCTTTAATTAGAAAATTAATTCATTTTAATCCTCACAATTTATTTTAATCTTTATTTAAATAAAATTATACTTTTACTCACCTAACAACTAGTTAGATCTTTAGTTATCAGCTAATGACCAATCTATACTCTCGCATGCTCAGCCCCTCTTTGTGTGGCAGTCCCAGTTAGTTAGAAAGAATAAAAAAATAATAGTCTTGAATATTAAAGTAAATAATCAAAATGGATTACTGATGTTCCATATCTCCCAGCTCAACATCAGTTAATCAATAGGAGTTTAAGTGTTCCAGAGCATCTCAGCTCAACACTTACTCAACTAACAGTGATTCCAGAGCCCATTTGGCTCAGCACTATCCACAATAATTCAGATGTTCCAGAGCTCACTTGCTCACATGTTTTAATAGTTTGGTGCTATTCAGAGCTCACTTGCTCAACACTCAAAAATAACCACATGTGTGTTTTCAGAGTTCTTTTTAACTCAACACCTGTCAACCATAATTAAGGTTATAACAACAATTAATAATAAAATAAAATAGTCTTTTCTTGGGATATTACATTGATAAAGAAAGGATTGTAAGTATCCAAGTAATAAGGTCGAAATTTTGGTGTTGTGACAATGAGTAATAAGGTTGAAATTTCGGTGATGTGGCATTGTGGTATCAGCGCCCAAGGTTCCTACACTTGGACCTAATGGAGCTCATTCTTGATGTTTATTTATTTTTTATAAATTTCTGACCAAGTGATAATTGTGTTTCTTTTGATAGATTGTGATTAAGTTCTTATTATTGAGAAATGGCCGAAGAAATATCTTCCACTCCCATTTACGTCGAATTAACTGAAAATGAACAACATAGTAAAATGATGAATGATAATCAAGAGGAAATTCTGCAAACTGTAAGAGAACTTCAAAATGAATTGCAAACATTTAAATTGAAACATGAATGGGTGATGCGGACCCAAGAATATGTAAATGAAGCTCTATTACAAAAATTAACTGATTTTTCTAAAGACACGGTTCATGTGGGAATAAAAAGAAAATAAAAAAATGGATTCTTCATCCGAAACTTTTTCTGATGATAGCTCCATTGGCAGTGAGTTGGATGACTCTAGGAACGATGATGAGCATAGACGAGAAAGGAAAAAGAGACGTAAGGATGATATATCCAGTGAATTTAAAAAGATTAAACCTCCTATCTTTGACGGAGAAATCAAGAAAGGAGAGGAAGCCGAAGCATGGTTATCTGGTATGAAAAAGTATTTCATCATGTATAACTACTCTAGTTCAATGAAAGAAAAAATGGCTATCTTTAACTTGGCTAGGAAGGCTGAAATCCGGTGGAAAGACCTAAAGAAAGCTAAAGGGATTAATGACCATAAAGTTACTTGGTGTTGGTTTAAAAAGATGTTTAAAAAAGAGTATATGTGTGAATATTATTATGAGGGTAAATCTAAATAATTTTATGAACTAAGGTTAGGAAAAATGTCGATGCATGATCTCTGCACTAAATTCCTATCCTTATTAAGATATGTACCCTACCTCACTGAGGAAAAGCCTAAAATACAGAGATTCCTTGGTTGTCTCCCTAACTTCTATAGAGATAGACCAGAATTTGATAACCCTAAAACAATTTATGAAGCCATGAGAAAAGCTAAGCATAGACAAGATAACCCAAAAACCTTTAAAAAGAGGGAAGGATGAGATTTTAAAAGAAGTGAATTCAATCCCTTTAATAAGAATAGAAACTTTCCCAAGAATAAATTTAACATACATCAACCATCCAAACCTGAATTTAAAGATAACACTGGTTATAAGAAAAATGAAGAAATATAAAGAGAACCTCTAAAATGTTGGGGATGTGGAGAAGGCCATTTCTACAGGGACTGTCCACATAAGAAGGACAACCGAAGTATTCATGCAGTTAGAGAAGCTGCCATGGTTGGAGAAGTTGCGAGAAGAATTCCAAAGATAAGTGCAGCCTTGGATAATCATCAAGCAAAGTTTCAACCCTCCATGATAGAGGTAGAAGCTAAAATCTCTAAAAGATCTATTTCAATTTTAATTGATTCTGGTTCAACATTAAGTTACATATCTCCTGGTTTGGTAGATGCTTGTAAATTGGAGAAACATGAATTTCAAAAATATTGGTTAGTTCAATTATCCATGAGCACAAAAGAAAAGTGACAAGTTTTATTTCCACATGTGAATTTAAGATGAATGATTATGTTACAAAAGCTGATTTGAACATATTACCCCTAGGATCATATGATATATTGACTTGTATGGATTGGCTTGAAAATCATAAAGTAATTTTAAATTGTTATGACAAAAGTTTTACTTGCATTGATGAATCTGGTAATCATAGAATGGCTAGAGGCATTCCAAAGAAAAGTACAATTAGAAAAGTATTTTCATTGCAACTTAAGAAGTGTGCTAGAAAAGGTTGTAAAATTTTTGCTGTGCATATAACATAAACCTCTAATGGAAAGAATAAACCTAATCTAGAAGATTACTCTATCCTACAAGAATTTAAAGATTTGTTTCCAGATGAAGTTCCTAGATTACCTCCAATGAGATATATCGATTTCACTATTGAGTTGGTACCTGGTGCAGTACCTGCCTCTAAGGCCCCTTACCGAATGAATCAACCTGAACTAATATAACTAAAAAAGTGTTAGTTTTTTCAGAATTTCAATCTGATCTAGGATCTTAACTGAGAGAATAACATGTACAACATATCAATCATGGACATAATAATGCAAGCACACAAGAGACAATAGACACACAGAGTTTCACCGGGGAAAACCATAAAGGTGAAAAAACCCCACAACTTCCTTAGAGATAGATAGAGCAATGAGACAACCCAAGCATAAGAGATATTCCTCCTAGCAGCAGCTTCTCCTCCTCCACAAGTGCACCACTCTCCAATGAGAGTATGAGTGAATAATAGAATGATCAAATAGAGTGCCTCCCACACTCTATTTATACATGACTTGACTTGCCTAATAACCTTTACTAGGTTGGCCTTAACTTAACCACATAACATAATGCTGACAGGGCCGACCCCCAATAGGGTGGTCTAATAACCCTTTGACCCACATGACTTATATAGGGCCGACCCCATCAAGGTGGTCTAATAACCCATCAAGTATAAGTTACGACACTTACAATATAAATGACAACACTTCCGTATAGAGGAATAATAACATCTCTATAGGAATACAATATACATATGTGAAATACATTCCAAAGTTACATATACATCAACAAAAAGCAATTGAAAGAGTTAATTGATAAACATTACATTAGACCGAGTGTGTCCCCATGGGGAGCACCGGTGTTTTTTTTGAAAAAAAAAGATGGCACACTGAGGTTGTTCATTGACTAACGTCAACTGAACAAAATGACCATTAAAAATTGATACCCGCTCCCTCGCTTAGATGATCTATTCGATCAAGTACGAGGAGAGAAATTGTTTTCTAAAATTGATTTAAGAACTGGATACCATCAAATAAGAATAAAGGATGAAGATGTTTATAAAACTTCTTTCAGAACACATTATGGGCACTATGATTTCATGGTCATACCATTTGGTTTGACCAATGCCTCGGCAACGTTCATGTGTCTAATGAACAGTGTGTTACACAAACTTTTGGATAAATTTGTCGTCGTCTTTATAGATGACATCTTAATTTACTCTAAAATTGAAGAAGAACACGAATAACACCTAAGAATAGTCCTGCAAACTTTAAGAAAAAAACAAACTATATGCGAAGTTTAGTAAATGTGATTTTTACCAAGATAAAGTACAATATCTAGGACATGTAATTTTGAAAGATGGAATTGAGGTAGACCTGGAAAAAATCAAAGCAATCATAGAGTGGCCAGTCCCAAGGGATGTGACAGGCATCAGTTCCTTCATGGGGATCATAGGTTACTACCGTATATTTATTGATGGTTTTTAGAAAATTGCATATCCTATAACCTCACTCCAAAAGAAAGGGATAAAATTTAATTGGACGACTAAGTGTCAGGAAAGCTTGGAAAAGTTAAAACACTTACTTACCACCGCACCCATTCTAAAAATAGCGGATCCCTACAAAGAATTTTTGGTTTGTACGGATGCATGTTTAGAAGGGTTAGGTGGGGTATTATTACAAGAAGATCATGTAATAAGCTATGAATCCAGAAAACTTAAACAACAAGAAAAGAACTATGCAAATCATGACATAGAGTTGGCAGCCATAATTCACGCTTTGTGAATGTAGCGACACTATCTAATCGAGAAAAGATTCATTTTAAAAATTGACAACACAAGTTTAAAATATTTCTTCGATCAACAAAAACTCAATGCTCGACAAGCAAGGTGGTTGGCCTTCATGAGCGAGTATGACTTTGAAATTAAACACATTAAGGGAAAAGAAAATAAGATTGTTGATGCTCTGAGTAGGAATGTAAATTTCCATATTTCTACTGCGATGAGAAGTTACAAAATAGACTTGGAGAACATAATAAATAATGCTGCTGAAAATGATCAAGATTATTTAAGAACTAAAGAAAAATGGAAAAGAAGTGTTATTGAGAAAGAACCAACCGAATTTAGTGTCGGGACCGACAACTTGCTTAAATATAAGAACCGAATATATGTACCCAATTCAAAAGAAGTAAAAAGGTTAATCTTAAATGAAACTCATAAGAAACCTTACTCCGTCCATCCCGGGTACCAGAAAATGTTAACAACTTTAAAGAAGGAATAATATTGGCCTAACATGAAGAAAGAAGTTTTCAGCTATCTAGCCATATGTCTAGAATGTCAGCAGGTAAAAACCCGAACATAAACATCCAGTTGGGTTGATGCAACCTTTTCCCTTTCCAGAATGGAAATGGGAGGTAATAAGTATGGACTTCATAACCAGGCTACCTATGAATAACATACAACATGATTCAATTATGGTAGTAATTGATAAACTAAGTAAATATGCACATTTCATTCTCGTTAAGTCTACTTTTAAAGTTGTTAATGTTGCTGACATTTTCATGAAGGAAATATTTAGATTGCATGGCATTCCGAAAGTGGTGATATCCGATAGAGATTCAAAATTTACTAGCAATTTTTGGAAATCATTGTTTCAAGGTTTATAAATGAAGTTAAATTTCAGTACCACATGCCATCCGCAAACAGATGGGTAGACAGAAACAACTAACCAATACTTGAACACATGTTAAGAGTGTACATGATGAACAAACTCGTTAAGTGGGAAGAATTTCTGCATTTAGTCGAGCTTTCATATAAAATGGTTATCAAACATCGACAAAAATGACACCCTTTGAGGTACTATATGGAAGAAGGTGCTGCACACCTATAACATGGGATAGCCTTGTGGATAGGATTGTGCTCGGACTCGATTTGTTAAGAGACATGGAAAAATTGTTAAACAAGTACAGCAAAATCTAAAATGTGCACAGGATCGTCAAAAAAGTTATGCAAATCTCATAAGAACTCAGAGAGAGTTCAATGTCGGAGACCATGTCCACTTAAAGGTAAAAGAAAAAAGAAGTTCCTTAAGGTTGGGTAAGTGTTCAAAGCTGGATCCCAGGTATTGTGGACCGTTTGAGGTGTTGGAAAAGGCAAGGATGGTAGCCTATGAACTTGCACTTCCTCCTTCTATTAAAGTTCATAATGTTTTTCATGTATCTTTGTTGAAAAAGTACGTTCATGATGCCACTCACATACTTGATTGGGATATGATTCAGGTAGAGTCCGAGGGAGAGTTCCAAACCGGGCATATGCGTATCCTCAAGAGGAAGGAGCTAACGCTATGGAATCGAGCTAATGCTATGGAATCAAGCTATCGCTCGAATTAAAGTGAAGTGGAAGCACTTTATCCCAGAAGAGGCTACCTGAGAATTGGAGGATAAAATGCGAGAGGCATACCCTTCGTTTTTCCAGCAAGGGCAAGAAGGCTCTGATTAAAAATAAACAAAAGTAACACCGAGGATGGTGTTCAGAATAAGGGGGGGGATGTGACACCCCCTCACAAAACAATTTCTACTTGAATTAAAAGATTATTATCTTTATTTTGTTCTATTATTTGAGTTATTAAAACTCATAAAACCTGTAACTCACAGTTATGTGAGAATGATGTGCACACAAAACTATTTTTATTATTTTTTTAATAAAAGAAATAAACATGGGAGATGATCAATTGAATGAGGGGACACCACCTACCACTATGGACAAGAGATAGCACAAGCATTATGAAGAAAACCAATCAATCCAAGTGGAGACCTCATCACTTCAACAAGATCCACAAAAATAGGATCTCAGGATTGACTTGAGATTGGGTTGGTGATGGCACAAGACCTAGGAAAATACTATAAAGAGGGGCACTGAGAGAGCATCAGGGATGTTGTGCAAGGGAGTGACATTATGCTGGAGATTTTTTGTTGAGCCTTCTTATTTGATAAGTCCATCGATTTTAATGTTACAGACTCCAAGGTAGGAGTGTTGTGTTGCAATAGTTCTGGTCCAGTAGTGGTAGTGGTGATCTAGTTTGGGGGTGAGATCTGGCGAATCCCAGGTTCTCTATGGTTGGGAGGAATTGATTCCCCTCTTGTGTTTTCCCAGTTCGACGTAACTTTCTTTCAAGTAAGTACATTTCTCTGGAATGCTGGTTATTAGTTATACATGGAGGAAAGTGTTTAATTAGAGGAATGAAAAATGTATTAGTAGATCTCTGTTTTATTCATGAATGTATTAGTAAATCTCTGTTTTATTCACAATGCTGGAATGAAGAATGTTTTTGTAGATTTCAATTTAATATGCAATGTTGGTTGCTAGATCTCTACGTATTACCCAAACACCAGTTTGAAATCATATTCTCTGCTTAGATTCCATGGCTAATGTTGATACCGAACTAATTTTTCTGCTGATCCCATGCTTGGCTGAAATTGTTAAAATGTTGGTTTCACTTTAGACGATCTCGTTTTACTTAAGATGATGTTGGGTTAGATTCGTGGTGAACGTTTTTTGTGAAATTCATTCTGGATTGAATGATCTGGGAGATATAGTTAATTACTATGTATTGTTTTATTGTTGATTATGGGGGAGAAGGAGCTTGTGCCGACCCCTTTTTCTGTTTTGTTTCAATAAATATAAATTATGATCCTGATCCACGTGAAATCCGTGTGAATTCCCCACTGTATGCTAAATGATAGAATTATATCTAAGTTCAAATGTGTTGAATGCGATCTTTGCATATGCCAAAGGTCTATACGATGTCATATGTCTAAAGTTCAAATGTGTTGAGTGCGTTCTGTGCATATACCAAAGGATTTATACTATGTCAGATATATATAAGTTCAAACTGGGTGGAATACGACCTGCATTATACATGCAAGCCAGGAGTATGATCTGCGCGGTTATAGTCTCAATCCACCTGCTAGCGCTAAGTCCTGGATCTGGATTTCTCTTGCTTGTTTACTTTAATGAAATTTTCTGTGTAGTGGTTCAACAAATTCTACCTTCAATTTTTTCTGTCTGCACTTTAACCTGGAGCGACTTAGCTAAAGTCATTTTTAGGTTGAACGCTGTCAAACCTCTGCGTTAAACACCGGGATAAAAACCCATCTCGGAGACTGCGTTCTCCTTCTAGGCATGTGATCTCCCTTCACCTTCAACACCTAGTTATGCGTCGCCGAGATCTATGAGTGTCTTTTCCTCGCCAAGCTTCCATGTTGAGCTCAGGACTGTCTCTGTCATGCCGAAATCCCCTGCAAGACCTTCGTTTAACACTGAGCCCTCTTTCATTGAGCCGAATTCTGTCATGCCGAAGTCTCCTTTAACACTAAGCCATCTCGCTGAGCTGCAGTCTGCCCTCTGTCTCGCCAAAACCTCTCCTCATGGCTAATTGGAGATCAGTCCATTGTTTTCAACGAACTTCACTACATAGTGCATTCCAACATTAAAGGTTATGATTTAATTCATTGTTTTATTGTTTTATGTTATGATTTAAAGTGTTGTTTAAATTATGATACTGTTATGTTATGGGTTAATTATAATATCTTGTTAAAATATCTTGTTATGTTAATTCATTGTTTTAGTTATGGGTTAAATTGTTGTTTAAATTATGGTTCGAATATGGAATACATTGCTTGCATATAATTTCCTTGTAGATATATTGTTTAAACATATGGCTTGAATAGATGGTTTAAATATGTATATATATAGAATATATTCGAATATATCGTTTAGATATATATAGTTTAATTATTTGGTTTAATTACACTATGTAAATATATCAGAAGGAATAAAATAAAGAGTAAAATGTATACTTATAAATATTGAAGTTTAACTAGGAAGTGAGTTATGAGATGTGTTTACATAAATGGTTGATTATACCTTTAGATGTTATGCTTAATCCCCGAAAAGAAAAATATAATCGCATATAGAAATATCTTCTCCTTGGTTTCCATGAAGATTCATTAATTTTCTCTTATATGTGGGATTTCTATTTATAAATGAATCGAAGAAGTTTCCTTTCTTTGTGTGTGTAGTTGCTTATAGTAGTGGTTCGATTTCATGAATAGGGTTTATTATTCTTGAAAGAATGGTATATGCTTTACCCGATGGTAGGACAAGGAATTCTTTTATATGTGCTTAGAGAATTAGGAGGGAACCTTGATATCTTAATCTTCGGAAGAGTAATGCTTGTACTTAAGGATTTAAAATAGTTTCATTTAGACATGCAATTATTTATAAGAATAAATAAAGTCAATAATGATATTGCAAGGATTAGTTTTATTGAGTAAGGAATTAATAAAAGATTTGATAAAGAAAGGATTATAAGTATCCAAGTAATCGGGTCGAAATTTTGGTGTTGTGACAATGAGTAATAAGGTCAAAATTTTGGTGATGTGACACTTGGGGAACTCGGTCCTTGACAGTATTAGTTGGAATTATGTTCAGAATATACACTAATCAAGTAATTGTGTCTCCCCAATATGCATCTAGAAGATGCTTCCGCTTCAACATACTTCGAGCCATGTTCATAATGTTCAATTATTTCTTTTCACCACTCCATTTTGCGACCAGTAAACTGTCTCTTAGTTCCATGATATTGAAAAAATTCCAAAAAATCACTTAACATATACTCACCTACTCTATCTAATCTCACGACTTTAATGCATCTGCCACTCTCCTTTTCAACCATGGCTTTAGGCCTCTTAAATACTTCAAAAGCTTGAGATTTCTGTTTCAACAAATACACTCAAGTTTTTCGACTAAAATCATTAATGAAAGTAATAAAATAAACATTACCAGTCAAAGAAGGTGTTTGTATAGACCCACACAAATCCGCATGTACCAACTCTAGTGGGGCCTTTTCTCTATACGATTCTATAGAAAAATTTCCCTCTATGATTCTTTGCCAATATGTAGCTCTCACAAAAGCTTGTTGGCTGCTAGATGTTGGACAACCCTTTCACCATGTGTTTTTTCTGTAGCAAAGTCATACCACCAAAATGTAAATGGCCATACCTCGAATGCCATAACCGTGACTGATTTGAACTCTATATTTTATAAAAATTCAAAGAGTTAGTCAAATCATTCCTTATAATAAGTAGAAACATTCTATTCTTTATCATGTCTCTACTTTGGCAATCAACTGCTTACTTGGATACTTGTACTGAATAGTACATACCTTGTTCTTGAAGAACACTGTACTTTTTCTCTAACAACTATCCAACACTCAATAAGTTACATATTAAACCATGAACATAATAAACATCATGATTTTTTCTTCTTTCACCATTCTTGGCATATATAACAATCACACCTTTACCATTAACTCTTACCTTATTGTCATTACCAAGCTTACCTCAGACTGCATACATGTATCTAGACTTGAATATAACTCTTTATTTCCAGTCATGTCGTTGCTGCATGCCCTATCCAATAACCATGCATCATTTGAACTTTCCTGGGCGTCATTACAAGTAAAAAAAATAGGTTTCTCCTCATCTTTAGGCTCCTCCATAATGCGTGTAGACAACTTACTAGCATCTGCTTGCTTCTTCCAACACTTGTTAGCAAAATGCCCAAATTTTTGGCAATAGTGACATTGAAATTTGGATCTATCATACCTTTGATTTCTTTGTTGCTAAGTTCTTTTACTACTCCCCCTTAAACTAGCAGGATTCTGCTGGGACTTCACTTCAAATTTTGAAACATTTATGTTGTCACTATGAGCAGTGGTTTGGCCTCCTCTTCCTTTGCTACTAGACATTCCTATGCCTCTGCCTCTAGTAACATGCAGCTGATATTTGAAAGCATTCTCTAATGGAGTATCATCATACCTATTCATCCTGGATTCATTGACAATCAAAGAAATGGTCAACTCATCTATATGCATTTGACTACGATCTTTAAATTCTTCTATGGGTTCAAAAAAAATTCAAACTTATTTGGCAAACATTTGAGCAATTTATCAATGACTCTCTAGTCTGAGAGGTTTTTCACCATATTGTCTCAGCTGATTCACAGTGTTTATGACTTGAGTCATAAAATATCAATGGTCTCATTATCATTCATCTTTATATTCTCAAATTCCCTTCTCAAGTTTTGCAAATTGACATTCTTGACCTTGGTTACACCTTGATAGCAAGTTTCAGGGATGCCGCAAGCCATCTTTGAAGTCTTAGCATTTGACACCTTCGAAAAAATAAATTCACTTAGACCTTGTCGAATAAGGCCAAGTGCTTTGTTGTCCTTCTTTTTGTTTTCCTTCAACAGGACACACTCAACATTTGACAAAGCCAATTTTGTTGCTTGATTAGCATGCTCTTGATATCCAATCGTAACAAACTCCCAAATATTTTGAGAATGCAGAATTGTTCTCATTCTTATAAACCATGTATCATAATTTCTCTCAGTCAAAATAGGAATATGTACTGGTTGCAACAAATTTTTGTTTGTGACCATCTTAAATTAGATTAGAAAATAATATAAACTGAAAATGGAGAGAAAGAATTCCAACCTGCTCTGATACCATTGTGAGGAGGTAGGGAAGCACTGCACATAGTACCAACTACACGTACAAGTCACTAAAATGCAACGCCATCACCTACAAGACAAGTTTAAGAAAAATAACAGAAAGTATGCACAAATAACAGTAGACAACAAGCTATAGGAATTAAGTAACAACAATCACTTTAACACAAAATTTTAACTTCCATACGTTCGATAGTAATACTTTGTTTGAGCAATTAAGTAGATTTAGCACTTCCACACTCAATTATAAAAACTTATAAATTATAACATGCTACAACAAAAATCGTAACTGAACATTCAAAAATGAGTTTACAAACTCAAGAAATAGAGCATCACAATACATAGCTAAAATTATGTTTTCAACTTCAACCTACAATTCGTATTACCCATTATGTTTCACAATCAGGATTACATGGATATTTATACATAAAAAAATAGTCATTCATCTAATTCAAATTGACCCTTTGCTATATCTAAATCAAAATTAACTCTTTCAAAAATTTAGCTTTTCATAGTTGCTATGAATACTCTGCCCCTTTAAACTTTGACCGGCTGAAAGAATAGACTCGATGGATGCCCCTTCAAAAATCAACGTTATTTGCTGCCCCTTTTGACATTCAATAATCTCAAATGGGGTAAAAGATATTGCCTTTTCAAAAATTTGATAGATGAGTCGATGTGGCGGTGGCGATGGCGACTCATCAATATTTCGACGTCCACTCAACATGGCGGTGGAATAATTAACTTCCAATAGTAAATCTAAATAATATAGCTTCCTAAATCATTATTTCACTTTGCGAATTAAAAGTACTATGATATGAAAAGGACGACCCTTCCAGAGGTATCGATCCTATCTTTTTAGAATATTGTTGGGTGATCTGGCTAAGATACCGACCCATTGATTTTTAGTACTTCCATTTTCTTTGATAAAGATGTACGTGTCTACTAGCTAATGGGAGAGATGAAATTCTTCATCCCTCGTTGTTATGAATTGTCGTGCCATGGGGACAATCAAACCCTTCCTTTTTGCACTATATATATGTTAAGTTTTATTACGCCATTAAGACGACAAACCCTCATTGTCTCTCTATATATATTTTGTGGCTTGCTGCGCCAAAGAGGGTAAAGCATCTCACGGTGTAATTATCAGTGATTATTGTTGACGACCTCCAATGTTTGATACTTACCTAGTTGAGCAGAATGATTGGGGAAGAATGGACTGACCCCAATCTGGAGAGAGATTCATTTTCTATTAAAATTATTACTAACCCTGTTTAGAGGGATGGCCCAATTCCTCTTTAAATTTACCATAAGAATTTTTAACTATTCCATAGTTATCCTTGAATAAAGACTTGTTAGTTCACTTGCTAGAACACATGAAGCATTGTGCCTATAACTAGGCTGTTGAGGGTAGGGCTCTATGAATTATGTGTCTATTCCTATGTTAAAAAGGAAAGTGACCCTACATAGAAAACTAATCTATGCTAATGCATGGTACGACTTCATTAATTGATGTTGTGTTAGACATAAACAACATGTGAATATTAGCTTTGGTGGAATGTTGGAGGCTGGGCTCTTTGGAAGAGAACCATTATACGATATGAATTTGGTTTTTGCACTGTTTATTACTACGTCCATAGAGGAACTGTCTAAATCCACCAATCTTGTACAACCTCTATTTTAGCTGTTAGGATCTTTTGATTTAGATATTGATTGGATAGTGAGAATAGTTTTGTCGTTGTCAATGGAAGGTGTAATCTCATAAGAGAAATAAGAAACCTTTACTCAAAGTACATTGTTTGTTTTTATACTGTGGAAAATAATGAGAATTAACTCTATCATTGCATTGCTTGTGTATACTAATTATAAAGAACCAACTTTAAAGGATTAGATAATGCTTACAATTGTATTTTATTAATTAATGAAAAAGCATCTCTCAATCGGTAGTCAACTCCTTTCGATGTAAACCACTTCGTAGAATTTATGTGAACTTCTATATTTTTCTTTAATGAGAGAATCAGATCTCCTTAAGGGGGTTGTGTAAGCAGTTTGGGTTAAAAAAAATATGTTTTACATTAAATTGTGGATTTGAGAACTCCCTCCTTAAAAGCTTAAAATAGAATTCTAGGAGTTCGAAGTATTAAAAAGCTAAGAGCTCTATGGATTTAAATATTAAGTTAGGAAGTTAAACTTCATTGTTGGAAATCTAAACCTAATATTATGAATTTGTTATGGTTGGGACCAACTTTAATGTTAGTAGTAGCCGAGGGTTTAGTATGCATAATTTGATGAAGAATTTTGGTGGAAGACTCAATTATCTTCTTTCCCTAGTCGATGCCTTTCTCAACTCGGGGGTGGAAATAGTGTTGAAAGCTTAATGAACATTGTTGACCTATGGTTAGGTGGAACGTTACAGTGTCGCATTCAGTCGTCCATGTAAACTTACTCTTGTTAAGTATTTGCAATTGTTATAATGCCTTTTTAATTATATAAATACGATTTTTATGTGTTTTGAAATAGTCATTTAGGAAATGGATATATGTGTTCTTTTATTAATTAATTTATGATAATAATAATATTAACATGTTTGACATGGGCTATTTGTTATGTTTAGAATCACATTATTTTATTGTAATGCTTATCATGTGATGAATTATTCTAATACGGTAAACAACATTTTGGTAACATAAAATATTATAATATATCACATCTTACATATGTTTATGGTCATGTGGATATGGTATGGAGATCTCAAGATGGTTATGTTTTATTATAATAGATACGAAATGCAAGCATTATGTTATTATTTGGTTATTGATTAATGTGTTACGGTTGTAAATAGCTATAGATGAGTCAACCTTATAATTATGGCTTATTTTCTACATTCACTAACTTGTGATTAAATGTAACGAGTAAAGGATGTAGTTTAACATCTTAATTGAATTTATGGATATTAAATAGAAAAGGGTATGAACATGTAGATGATCACATGTAAGTATATGCAAGGATTTTATTATATATATAGTTTACGTGACCAAAGATAGGTATTAACGTAACCTCACCTTGTTGCATATAAGCAAATGCACATAAAGGACTATTTTCAATGACTAACATAATTTGAAAATGAGATATATAGTTTAGTTCACATTTACAGTTAACTAATTCATGGAGCGATTATGCTTAGCAAAAGATATGAATAAGTATCTTAATGAGAAGATATAAATACGTATCTAATTGGGATTTTATGTGAAGTGAGAGAGTATTTATTGTTATTAATAAGTCTAACACTCATTTTTCTTATGTTAGTTGGAAATTAAATGAAAAATTGTATACCCCATTTCTCAAATAGTTTATTGATCATTTTGGGTACATTACAACATGGGTTGCTCGTCGTGGAAACCGTCAATTCAATATAGGAATTGCTTGTGTATATACGGTTCAATCTGAAGATGCTTGATCTTGATCATGGTGAATAAGAATCATGTGAGGAAGCATTGCATACCCCCCCTCTCCCCTCCCCACAATATTGAACTCAGTGGAAAAGATGATAGCAATGGATGTCATAGCTGAAGTAGAAAGTATGGAGATATGAGTTGAAGGTGGAAAAGATGCAAAGCAACCTAAGCAAGAAACACTCCGGAGTGGCTATCTCCAAGACATTGTAAAACAAGGAAGTATAGAGAGACAAATGCTTGGTGACACTTTTAAAACTATATGCATGAGTGGCACAGAAGATACTACTCAAGGGTGTAGAATGAGAGGTACCATAAAACCATCATGGAAAAAAATACTCAATATGGGTCTCTATAATCAAAGCCATGTCAGGTGCCAATTTACAATAGAGGAATCAATAATATGTTCATTGAAATCATGAACAAATCAATGTGGTGTGCAACCACTCGCTAGAAAGAGAGCGATATGCTCTTCGCAATGCCTCAGAAATAATAGAAAAATGAATATTCAATGAAGAGGTATAGATGAAACTATGCCAATGACCTGTTAGAAATATATGGAAAAAAAATGCTAGGCCAAAAACGTCACTAGCGAGCAAAAGGATCAATGCAAAAGAAAATGCAAATTCTTGATTGTAAAAAATGAAAACCAAGGGAATAGATCCATGGTATCCACCATCATATACAAACCATCATCACCATCTTCTCCACCGATGGGAACTCCAACACAAATGGAAAAATGAAGAGGCAAGTTACGATGAAACAATGAAGAAGAGTTCACCATGTAGTCTTCACAATAGTCAAATGGATCTCCAACTTCTTGAATAGGGAAAAGGCCACTAATGTGAGCCATGTCAAATAATAGCATGAAGCCACATTTACTAGCAATGGAGAGGAACCTAACATAATCCCAGTCCCTTGAATGACCTTGTAAGGAAAACTCTCAAAGTGAATATATGTGGTGGAGATATTCTTAACACCAGAGGTGTAATACTCATGAGATAGGTGATCGCCACAAGAGGACCAAATTAATAGGCCTTTCCACATCAAGAATTGGATCAAAAGTAATAATCATAAGAGTAAGCATGAAATGGAAAACTCCAAAATTCAATCTGCCACTCCCACGATGATGATACATTTCCCCCACAGTTCGATTGTAATCAGAACTGAGGTGAACTAATAATTGAAAGAAAAATTGAGATAGAGGAATCCTAACTGATAACAAGAGGTCACAGCGTGCCTATACTCCTCACTTGAAATTCAGTTCTCATCCTACAAGAGGGCTTCCATTGTCGAGGTCACCACAACAAGATTGGCCATGTAGAATCCTGGGATAAAGATAACATCCACAGAGACCATTGTAATTGCTTCAAGTGTTTTTCTTCTTAGCCTCACGATCTACACCCACTTCACAATTTGGTGAGGTCTCTGAATCTAGAATATGGATTGCAATAGGAAACACTCCCTCAGATGGATCATAAGAACACAACAAAACTTATAAATGATCTCAGGGAATGATCCACAATCCAAAAGAGTTTGAATCGCAGTATACACTAAGAAGATCTGGTAGTCACCAAGGAATTTTCTATGTGAAGATAGATCCCGTTGGTGTGATTAAGCATGTGTAGATTGAGGACAGTGTTACGTGGTGATCTAAACAATGCTCAAATCTAAAAACCACATAGAGGTAACGATCTGCGTTGAAGAGAAACTGAATTGAGTTCCTCCCTCGCTGTGATCAAGGCCACACTCTTGAGAAGAAGTGTAACAACCCCGTAATAACAAAAAACAAATTTAAAATTTAAAAGTTTTGATGAAACCATGGAAATCATTTATTTATAGGACTTATCTTTTCATGTTTTGTAATAAATGTGGTACATAACTCTTCTAGCACACATAACCCACATACTATAGTTCAGAGTGTAACAATGCATCTACTTTCCGGGCACCAAATACCAAGGGCCTTTCTCAACTATTTCATGTTATAAATATATAATTCCCCATCTAACTCTACCGTAACAAGGATGCAAATTTTTATTCATTCCTATTAACCTTATGACAACTCAATCATAAGGAGTATCAATACATTTTCAATTTATTTTATAATATTCTATTACTTCAATAAAAGACACAAGTCCCCATACTCTTTGATACATGCAATATTCACATAATCTTTTGCTTCATCCAACCTAATTTTTATCCAAAGAAATTTATTTCCAACCATACAAGTTTCGTCCATTTATTCACTTAAAGTAAACATATCCGTATACATATAAATTTATTAAACTTTTTTATAAGGAAAAAGGGTTTAAAATTACCCCTCTTTATCATCAAGCTTTCTCCAGCCAATTATATATATAAAATAAAATAAAATAAAATAAAATGTTCACCTGCTATACACAATTCTTCCTCGATTCCATAGTCGGGTTTACTTATAAACTCGACTCCACTTCTTATCACATCAACAATTAAAATTCTTACAAGAGAAAGTGGGGGATAAATACAAGACCGAGGGATAAGGTGAATAGAGCCCATCGAATAACCTCATCATAAGTACTGGTCAGTCTAAGAAGAACTCGAAGTTATCATGCATTGTACGACTTCATTAATTGATGTTGTGTTAGACATAAACAACATGTGAATATTAGCTCTGGTGGAATGTCGGGAGGTTGGGCTCTTTGGAAGAGAACCATTATACAATATGAATTTGGTTTTTGCACTGTTTATTACTGCCTCCATAGAGGAACTGTCTAAATCCACCAATCTCGTACAACCTCTATTTTAGCTGTTAGGATCTTTTGATTTAGATATTGATTGGATAATGAGAAAAGTTTTGTCGTTGTCAATGGAAGGTGTAATCTCATAAGAGAAATAAGAAACCTTTACTCAAAGTACATTGCTTGTTTTTATACTGTGGAAAATAATGAGAATTAACTCTATCGTTGCATTGCTTGTGTATACTAATTATAAAGAACCAACTTTAAAGGATTAGATAATGCTTGCAATTGTATTTTATTAATTAATGAAAAAGCATCTCTCAATCGGTAGTCAACTCCTTTTGATGTAAACCACTTCGTAGAATTTATGTGAACTTCTATATGTTTCTTTAATGAGAGAATCAGATCTCCTTAAGGGGGTTGTGTAAGCAGTTTGGGTTAACAAAAATATGTTTTACATTAAATTGTGGATTTGAGAACTCCCTCCTTAAAAGCTTAAAATAGAATTCTAGGAGTTCAAAGTATTAAAGAGCTAAGAGCTCTATGGATTTAAATATTAAGTTAGGAAGTTAAACTCCATTGTTGGAAATCTAAATCTAATATTATGAATTTGTTATGGTTGGGATCAACTTTAATGTTAGTAGTAGCCGGGGTTTTAGTATGCATAATTTGATGAAGAATTTTGGTGGAAGACTTAGTTATCTTCTTGCCCTAGTCGATACCTTTCTCAACTCGGGGGTGGAAATAGTGTTGAAAGATTAATTAGTCGATACCTTTCTCAACTCGGGGGTGGAAATAGTGTTGAAAGATTAATGAACATTGTTGACCTATGGTTGGGTGGAATGTTACAGTGTCGCATTTAGTCACCCATGTAAACTTACTCTTGTTAAGTATTTGCAATTGTTATAATGTCTTTTTAATTATGTAAATACAATATTTATGTGTTTTGAAATAGTCTTTTAGGAAATGGATATATTGGTTCTTTTATTAATTGATTTATGATAATAATAATATTAACATGTTTGACATAGGCTATTTTTTATGTTTAGAATCACATTATTTTATCGTAATGCTTATCATGTGATGAATTATTCTAATACGGTAAACAACATTTTGGTAACATAAAATATTATAATATATCACATCTTACATATGTTTATGGTCATGTGGATATAGTATGGAGATCTCAAGATGGTTATGTTTTATTAGAATATATACGAAATGCAAGCATTATGTTATTATTTGGTTAATGATTAATGTGTTACGGTTCTAAATAGTTATAGATGAGTGAACCTTATAATTATGGCTTATTTTCTACATTCACTAACTTGTGATTAAATGTAATGAGTAAAGGATGTAGTTTAACATCTTAATTGAG
Organism: Larix kaempferi; assembly: GCA_027924585.1. Taxonomy (NCBI): domain Eukaryota; kingdom Viridiplantae; phylum Streptophyta; class Pinopsida; order Pinales; family Pinaceae; genus Larix; species Larix kaempferi. The sequence goes on along the minus strand of BSBM01000709.1, from coordinate 1,333,398 downwards.
TTTATGGATATTAAATAGAAAAGGGTATGAACATGTAGATGATCACATGTAAGTATATGCAAGGATTTTATTATATATATAGTTTACATGACCAGAGATAGGTATTAACCTAACGTCACCTTGTTGCATATAAGCAAATGCACATAAAGGACTATTTTCAATGACTAACATAACTTGAAAATGAGATATATAGTTTAGTTCACATTTACAGTTAACTAATCCGTGGAGCAATTATGCTTAGGAAAAGATATGAATAAGTATCTTATTGAGAAGATATGAATACATATCGAATTGGGATTTTATGTGAAGTGAGAAAGTATTTATTGTTATTAATAAGTCTAACACTCATTTTTCTTATGTTAGTTGGAAATTAAATGAAAAATTGTATACCCCATTTCCCAAATAGTTTATTGAGCATTTTGGGTACATTATAGCATGGGTTGCTGGTCGTGGAAACCGTCGATTCAATATAGGAATTGCTTGTGTATATAAGGTTCAATCTGAAGATGCTTGATCTTGATCACCTGAGGAAGCATTGCATACCACAATGTTGAACTCGGTGGAAAAGATGATAGCAATGGATGTCACAGTTGAAGGAGAAAGTATGGAGATATGAGTTGAAGGTGGAAAAGATGCAAATCAACCTAAGCAAGAAACACTCCAGAGTGGCTATCTCCAAGACATTGTAAAACAAGGAAGTACAGAGAGACAAATGCTTGGTGACACTTTTAAAACTATATGCATGAGTGGCACAGAAGATACTACTCAGGGGTGTAGAATGAGACATACCATAAAACCATAATGGAAAAAAATACTCAATACAGGTCCCTATAATCAAAGCCATGTTAGGTGCCAATTTACAATAGAGGAATCAATAATATGTTCATTGAAATCATGAACAAATCAATGTGGTGTGCAACCACTCGCTAGAAAGAGAGCAATATGCTCTTCGCAATGCCTCAGAAATAATAGAAAAATGAATATTCAATGAAGAGGTATAGATGAAACTATGCCAATGACCTATTAGACAAATCTGGAAAAAAAATGCTAGGCCAAAAATGTCACCAGCGAGCAAAGGGATCAATGCAAAAGAAAATGCAAATTCTTGATTGTAAAAAATGAAAACCAAGGGAATAAATCCCTGATATCCACCAGCATATACAAACCATCATCACCATCTTCTCCACCGATGGGAACTCCAACACAAATGGAAAAATGAAGAGGCAAGTTACGATGAAACAATGAAGAAGAGTTCACCATGTAGTCTTCACAATAGTCAAATGGATCTCCAACTTCTTGAATAGGGAAAAGGCCACTAATGTGAGCCATGTCAAATAATAGCATGAAGCCACATTTATTAGCAATGGAGAGGAACCTAACATAATCCCAGTCTCTTGAATGACCTTGTAAGGAAAACTCTCAAAGTGAATATATGTGGTGGAGATATTCTTAACACCAGAGGTGTAATACTCATGAGATAGGTGATCGCCACAAGAGGACCAAATTAATAGGCCTTTCCACATAACGAATTGGATCAAAAGTAATAATCATAAGAGTAAGCATGAAATGGAAAACTCCAAAATTCAATCTGCCACTCCCACGATGATGATACATTTCCCCCACAGTTCGATTGTAATCAGAACTGAGGTGAACTAATAATTGAAAGAAAAATTGAGATAGAGGAATCCTAACTGATAACAAGAGGTCACAGCGTGCCTATACTCCTCACTTGAAATTCAGTTCTCATCCTACAAGAGGGCTTCCATTGTCGAGGTCGCCACAACAAGATTGGCCATGTAGAAGCCTGGGATAAAGATAACATCCACAGAGACCATTGTAATTGCTTCAAGTGTTTTTCTTCTTAGCCTCACGATCTACACCCACTTCACAATTTGGTGAGGTCTCTGAATCTAGAATATGGATTGCAATAGGAAACACTCCCTCAGATGGATCATAAGAACACAACAAAACTTATAAATGATCTCAGGGAATGATCCACAATCCAAAAGAGTTTGAATCGCAGTATACACTAAGAAGATCTGGTAGTCACCAAGGAATTTTCTATGTGAAGATAGATCCCGTTGGTGTGATTAAGCATGTGTAGATTGAGGACAGTGTTACGTGGTGATCTAAACAATGCTCAAATCTAAAAACCACATAGAGGTAACGATCTGCGTTGAAGAGAAACTGAATTGAGTTCCTCCCTCGCTGTGATCAAGGCCACACTCTTGAGAAGAAGTGTAACAACCCCGTAATAACAAAAAACAAATTTAAAATTTAAAAGTTTTGATGAAACCATGGAAATCATTTATTTATAGGACTTATCTTTTCATGTTTTGTAATAAATGTGGTACATAACTCTTCTAGCACACATAACCCACATACTATAGTTCAGAGTGTAACAATGCATCTACTTTCCGGGCACCAAATACCAAGGGCCTTTCTCAACTATTTCATGTTATAAATATATAATTCCCCATCTAACTCTACCGTAACAAGGATGCAAATTTTTATTCATTCCTATTAACCTTATGACAACTCAATCATAAGGAGTATCAATACATTTTCAATTTATTTTATAATATTCTATTACTTCAATAAAAGACACAAGTCCCCATACTCTTTGATACATGCAATATTCACATAATCTTTTGCTTCATCCAACCTAATTTTTATCCAAAGAAATTTATTTCCAACCATACAAGTTTCGTCCATTTATTCACTTAAAGTAAACATATCCGTATACATATAAATTTATTAAACTTTTTTATAAGGAAAAAGGGTTTAAAATTACCCCTCTTTATCATCAAGCTTTCTCCAGCCAATTATATATATAAAATAAAATAAAATAAAATAAAATGTTCACCTGCTATACACAATTCTTCCTCGATTCCATAGTCGGGTTTACTTATAAACTCGACTCCACTTCTTATCACATCAACAATTAAAATTCTTACAAGAGAAAGTGGGGGATAAATACAAGACCGAGGGATAAGGTGAATAGAGCCCATCGAATAACCTCATCATAAGTACTGGTCAGTCTAAGAAGAACTCGAAGTTATCATGCATTGTACGACTTCATTAATTGATGTTGTGTTAGACATAAACAACATGTGAATATTAGCTCTGGTGGAATGTCGGGAGGTTGGGCTCTTTGGAAGAGAACCATTATACAATATGAATTTGGTTTTTGCACTGTTTATTACTGCCTCCATAGAGGAACTGTCTAAATCCACCAATCTCGTACAACCTCTATTTTAGCTGTTAGGATCTTTTGATTTAGATATTGATTGGATAATGAGAAAAGTTTTGTCGTTGTCAATGGAAGGTGTAATCTCATAAGAGAAATAAGAAACCTTTACTCAAAGTACATTGCTTGTTTTTATACTGTGGAAAATAATGAGAATTAACTCTATCGTTGCATTGCTTGTGTATACTAATTATAAAGAACCAACTTTAAAGGATTAGATAATGCTTGCAATTGTATTTTATTAATTAATGAAAAAGCATCTCTCAATCGGTAGTCAACTCCTTTTGATGTAAACCACTTCGTAGAATTTATGTGAACTTCTATATGTTTCTTTAATGAGAGAATCAGATCTCCTTAAGGGGGTTGTGTAAGCAGTTTGGGTTAACAAAAATATGTTTTACATTAAATTGTGGATTTGAGAACTCCCTCCTTAAAAGCTTAAAATAGAATTCTAGGAGTTCAAAGTATTAAAGAGCTAAGAGCTCTATGGATTTAAATATTAAGTTAGGAAGTTAAACTCCATTGTTGGAAATCTAAATCTAATATTATGAATTTGTTATGGTTGGGATCAACTTTAATGTTAGTAGTAGCCGGGGTTTTAGTATGCATAATTTGATGAAGAATTTTGGTGGAAGACTTAGTTATCTTCTTGCCCTAGTCGATACCTTTCTCAACTCGGGGGTGGAAATAGTGTTGAAAGATTAATTAGTCGATACCTTTCTCAACTCGGGGGTGGAAATAGTGTTGAAAGATTAATGAACATTGTTGACCTATGGTTGGGTGGAATGTTACAGTGTCGCATTTAGTCACCCATGTAAACTTACTCTTGTTAAGTATTTGCAATTGTTATAATGTCTTTTTAATTATGTAAATACAATATTTATGTGTTTTGAAATAGTCTTTTAGGAAATGGATATATTGGTTCTTTTATTAATTGATTTATGATAATAATAATATTAACATGTTTGACATAGGCTATTTTTTATGTTTAGAATCACATTATTTTATCGTAATGCTTATCATGTGATGAATTATTCTAATACGGTAAACAACATTTTGGTAACATAAAATATTATAATATATCACATCTTACATATGTTTATGGTCATGTGGATATAGTATGGAGATCTCAAGATGGTTATGTTTTATTAGAATATATACGAAATGCAAGCATTATGTTATTATTTGGTTAATGATTAATGTGTTACGGTTCTAAATAGTTATAGATGAGTGAACCTTATAATTATGGCTTATTTTCTACATTCACTAACTTGTGATTAAATGTAATGAGTAAAGGATGTAGTTTAACATCTTAATTGAGTTTATGGATATTAATTAGAAAAGGGTATGAACATGTAGATGATCACATGTAAGTATATGCAAGGATTTTATTATATATATAGTTTACATGACCAGAGATAGGTATTAACCTAACGTCACCTTGTTGCATATAAGCAAATGCACATAAAGGACTATTTTCAATGACTAACATAACTTGAAAATGAGATATATAGTTTAGTTCACATTTACAGTTAACTAATCCGTGGAGCAATTATGCTTAGGAAAAGATATGAATAAGTATCTTATTGAGAAGATATGAATACATATCGAATTGGGATTTTATGTGAAGTGAGAAAGTATTTATTGTTATTAATAAGTCTAACACTCATTTTTCTTATGTTAGTTGGAAATTAAATGAAAAATTGTATACCCCATTTCCCAAATAGTTTATTGAGCATTTTGGGTACATTATAGCATGGGTTGCTGGTCGTGGAAACCGTCGATTCAATATAGGAATTGCTTGTGTATATAAGGTTCAATCTGAAGATGCTTGATCTTGATCACCTGAGGAAGCATTGCATACCACAATGTTGAACTCGGTGGAAAAGATGATAGCAATGGATGTCACAGTTGAAGGAGAAAGTATGGAGATATGAGTTGAAGGTGGAAAAGATGCAAATCAACCTAAGCAAGAAACACTCCAGAGTGGCTATCTCCAAGACATTGTAAAACAAGGAAGTACAGAGAGACAAATGCTTGGTGACACTTTTAAAACTATATGCATGAGTGGCACAGAAGATACTACTCAGGGGTGTAGAATGAGACATACCATAAAACCATAATGGAAAAAAATACTCAATACAGGTCCCTATAATCAAAGCCATGTTAGGTGCCAATTTACAATAGAGGAATCAATAATATGTTCATTGAAATCATGAACAAATCAATGTGGTGTGCAACCACTCGCTAGAAAGAGAGCAATATGCTCTTCGCAATGCCTCAGAAATAATAGAAAAATGAATATTCAATGAAGAGGTATAGATGAAACTATGCCAATGACCTATTAGAAAAATCTGGAAAAAAAATGCTAGGCCAAAAATGTCACCAGCGAGCAAAGGGATCAATGCAAAAGAAAATGCAAATTCTTGATTGTAAAAAATGAAAACCAAGGGAATAAATCCCTGATATCCACCAGCATATACAAACCATCATCACCATCTTCTCCACCGATGGGAACTCCAACACAAATGGAAAAATGAAGAGGCAAGTTACGATGAAACAATGAAGAAGAGTTCACCATGTAGTCTTCACAATATTCAAATGGATCTCCAACTTCTTGAATAGGGAAAAGGCCACTAATGTGAGCCATGTCAAATAATAGCGTGAAGCCACATTTATTAGCAATGGAGAGGAACCTAACATAATCCCAGTCTCTTGAATGACCTTGTAAGGAAAACTCTCAAAGTGAATATATGTGGTGGAGATATTCTTAACACCAGAGGTGTAATACTCATGAGATAGGTGATCGCCACAAGAGGACCAAATTAATAGGCCTTTCCACATCAAGAATTGGATCAAAAGTAATAATCATAAGAGTAAGCATGAAATGGAAAACTCCAAAATTCAATCTGCCACTCCCACGATGATGATACATTTCCCCCACAGTTCGATTGTAATCAGAACTGAGGTGAACTAATAATTGAAAGAAAAATTGAGATAGAGGAATCCTAACTGATAACAAGAGGTCACAGCGTGCCTATACTCCTCACTTGAAATTCAGTTCTCATCCTACAAGAGGGCTTCCATTGTCGAGGTCGCCACAACAAGATTGGCCATGTAGAAGCCTGGGATAAAGATAACATCCACAGAGACCATTGTAATTGCTTCAAGTGTTTTTTTTCTTAGCCTCACGATCTACACCCACTTCACAATTTGGTGAGGTCTCTGAATCTAGAATATGGATTGCAATAGGAAACACTCCCTCAGATGGATCATAAGAACACAACAAAACTTATAAATGATCTCAGGGAATGATCCACAATCCAAAAGAGTTTGAATCGCAGTATACACTAAGAAGATCTGGTAGTCACCAAGGAATTTTCTATGTGAAGATAGATCCCGTTGGTGTGATTAAGCATGTGTAGATTGAGGACAGTGTTACGTGGTGATCTAAACAATGCTCAAATCTAAAAACCACATAGAGGTAACGATCTGCGTTGAAGAGAGACTGAATTGAGTTCCTCCCTCGCTGTGATCAAGGCCACACTCTTGAGAAGAAGTGTAACAACCCCGTAATAACAAAAAACAAATTTAAAATTTAAAAGTTTTGATGAAACCATGGAAATCATTTATTTATAGGACTTATCTTTTCATGTTTTGTAATAAATGTGGTACATAACTTTTCTAGCACACATAACCCACATATATATTTATACTATAGTTCAGAGTGTAACAATGCATCTACTTTCCGGGCACCAAATACCAAGGGCCTTTCTCAACTATTTCATGTTATAAATATATAATTCCCCATCTAACTCTACCATAAACAAGGATGCAAATTTTTATTCATTCCTATTAACCTTATGACAACTCAATCATAAGGAGTATCAATACATTTTCAATTAATTTTATAATATTCTATTACTTCAATAAAAGACACAAGTCCCCATACTCTTTGATACATGCAATATTCACATAATCTTTTGCTTCATCCAACCTAATTTTTATCCAAAGAAATTTATTTCCAAACATACAAGTTTCGTCCATTTATTCACTTAAAGTAAACATATCCGTATACATATAAATTTATTAAACTTTTTTATAAGGAAAAAGGGTTTAAAATTACCCCTCTGTATCATCAAGCTTTCTACAGCCAATTATATATATATAATAAAATAAAATAAAATGTTCACCTGCTCTACACAATTCTTCCTCGATTCCATAGTCGAGTTTACTTATAAACTCGACTCCACTTCTTATCAGATCAACAATTAAAATTCTTACAAGACAAAGTGGGGGATAAATACAAGACCGAGGGATAAGGTGAATCGAGCCCATCGAATAACCTCATCATAAGTACTGGTCAGTCTAAGAAGAACTCGAAGTTATCATGCAATGTGTATCGAAACTTTATCCTTATTTACTGTCAGTGATCGGTTGATGAATTCAATCTACTCAGTTCGAAATTACATTGGGATTGGCTTGACTATACAAGATCGAACTAGAACTAAACTACTGCACTAGCGGGTATGGAAACGTTTGGTATACGATCCGTTAAACAGACACATTGAAGGGATTTGAAGTAGTCTTATCAACAAAGGTAACTTAGTGCATCCAAGCCTCGAGCTTGGCGTAGGTGAATCGAGGGACTGCTAAGACAAATAATTCAGGAATAACATAAATGCGTAACTCCATAAACGCAGACATTCTAAAAGAGGATTACACAAGCTAAAGCTTCTGAGAGCTTCCAAGCATGCAAACATTGCAGAAACAACAAAATTAAAAAAAAATCTCAACACCAATCATAATTGTTCAAACTGGTGTGTAATCCAACCGTAAAATCGAAAAATAAAACAACCATCATGCTAAAGGAGAAAAACGTGTAAGACTGTTGAGCTTGAATTTCCTTCATACTTTAGACAGAAAAGATGCTCTAAAAAAAGAGACAACACAATACTAGATCGCTCGGTACATTAATCTTAAGAATTAAGAAGTAAACAAGCAAACAAAAAAAATCGACATTCAAAATAACAACAACAAAAAGCATCTACTCAGTAGTCAAAAACCCAAATATCATGACACTGATAAAGTCATGATATAGAAGAAAATCAACGAAAATTTCACTTCCATTGATCTCTGTGTTATACGACCGATTTATATAAAATAAAAATAAAAGAAAGACACCAGAGGTTCGATCAGATTGTTTAACAACATAGTAACATTTTTCATAATATTTACAATCGAAATCCAAACGATTTCAAAAGGATCTAAGGAACCCAGCAGGAATACTAAACCCTTTCTAACAATACACTAACTTAGAGATCGATATTCTGTGCATAAAGTCGTTCCATCCAAATGTGGATCTAATCCGTCTTATATCGCTATAATTTAAACAGAACTCAACCCCATAAAATTAGCAAATTTAACATTTTAAGGAAGATCCAATCCTTATGAAAAATAGAAATACGATCATGGAATTTATATACATCTATACAGTAAGTTTCACAAAAAAAATCAAAGGAAAATCCGACCTTTTTACAAAACGAAAACAGAGTTCATAGATACGATCAAATATCATTTTTGTTTCATATACGTAAATCCATCAATGGTATTTATCTATATAAAATTGGCACAACTCCGATTGCAACTCTGTATCAGTTTAACAATATAACTATAAACTCTATGAAAATCACATCAGCGCATGTCCGATTGTAACTCTCTATCGATTTTAACAATGCAAATATAAACTCTATAAAAATCACATCGGCACAGGTCTGATTGTAACTCTGTATATATTTTAACAATGTAAATATAAACTCTATAAAAATTACATTGGCACAGGTCCGATCGTAACTCTGTATCGATTTTAACAATGTAATTAAAAAAAATCACAAAGCTGTCCACCGATTTCGTTAGTACTATAACCCTATACATAAGAGAAGAAATATGTCTATATTTATTCTTTAATTACCGTCATCTACAGAGCTATAAAACTTGAAAATAAAGCCGCCCAAACTAATCAGATTCATTGAAAAGAAAAACAACAATCTTCCTAAAAAAACCATTAAAAAAACCATTTCAAGGGCATAGATAATTTCACAAACTCACAATACCGAATATACTTAGTTGAAATTTACTGAAAAATGACTATTTGGAGAGACATCTCCTCCCAACCATAGGAGATAACAACTTGACTGTTTGCTCAGCTCCACTCCCTAGCTAGATCACAACCATGCACTAGAACACTCAACACCCTTTCTCTATGTACAACATGGCTTCCCATGTTATCTCAGTGCACCCATATTTATAATTTTTCCCAAGTTTAATCAATGGTCAATCCCTATGATTTAGAATTTTGTGTGGTAGTTGAGATTTTAGATTGGATTTGATTGGTAAAAATATCTCTTGCTTGCTTACACATGTTTGTTGTGCCATGGTGGTGTCCCGAATTTACCTAAACTCTCCAACTACCTTTTCTTTTATTTAATAATAAAAATAGTTTGCTAGAAAAAGTATCACTCAATGTTTTTGATTTTTAAATAACTCTTATATAAAATCATTGTCATCAATCAAAATAAAATAAATAATAATATTTTGAGATATCACAAGAACCATGTGTGTATAATGGAAGAGAAACCAAAAACCTCACAGAACTGGACCAAATGCAAAATAAAAAGCTACATGCATGAAACCCACATACCCACATAGACACAACTCAACGTTACCCACAATTCAAATAACAAGCAGGATAAGTATACACTTTGTTGGAAAAGAAGAAGGGAAAGAAGCACCTAGTATGATACCATGAAGAGATCCGTGATCAACCCAGATCATGAATGATCTTCATAGTAATAGAAGAAACACTTTATTAGTGTTAATGAGTTGATACATGAGAGGGTCTCCTTTATAGGAATGAATGAGGAGGCTCAACAAATAGCAAAGAATAACTAGATGATAAGAATGTCTACGTCAATTTATACCTAAAGTTGGATTTGTTCGAAAATACCAATATTCATATTTGTTTATCTGTAGTTGGAAACTTTGCCTTTAAAAGTAATTTTGGTAAGTGTCTGAAATATTAATGTGTTGAAATATTAATGTGGTGGGTTATTATACCTCTTCCTACCCGGTTATATAGCAATCACTTGGTGTGCCGAAGAGCTTTAATTTTAATTAGTTTTTTTTTTCTAAAGTTTTCCCTAAGCTTTGTAAAATTTATATATTATTTTATTTATTTTTAAATTTAAAATATATATTTTTATTTTTTAAAATATATTTTTCTGTTTTTTTATTGGTTTATGTTAATGATTTGACTAATTTAATATGGTGTGTAATAAAATTATTACATATTAAAAATCAATTAAAAATAATAAAAAATACATTATATTGCCAAGTGTCCTATAAATTATTATCATTAATATCATTGACAAAATATAATTAAATAATTTTAATTTAAAAATATTTAAAATATAATTAATAATTTTAAGTGTCTTATTTAATATTAAAAAATCTATATCATCTATCATTTCATTATACCACCGCCATTTATTGACATAAATGCTGCTCGTAGGCTGTTGCTCTTCTTATGCTCCCGCGGGTGAAACTGTAATTGGATCTTATACACGAGTACTATTTACTCCCATTATTCCGATTTTCAACGCAGCCAAGTTTAATATATAGAACCCCAAACAATTATTAAGTAGTTGCTCTATATAAGTAACTTAACAGAGTTGCTAAAAACCGTAAATAAGAATATCACTAAATAAGACAAACGCGAGCAAACTCATATTATGGCTAATAGGAAACAATATTTTTAATTTTCAGAGTTGCTAAAAACGGTAAATAAGAATATCACTAAATAAGAAAAACGCGGAAAAACGCGAGCAAACACGTGTTATGGCTAATAGGCAACAATATTTTTTATTTTCAAAATTTAATATTGTGATTATTTATAAATTTAATAATCATAAATTATAATTTAAAAATAGTAAATCATTAAAATTTTATTTTGATTATTTATAATTTATTGTTTAAACATTATAAATTGTAATTTAAAAATATTATCTCTTTAAATTTTATTATTTATAAATTTATTATATAAACAATTATAAATTACAATTGTAATATTTGTAATTTAAAAGAATTATATCCTTTTTTCAAGTAATTAAAATTTCATTTAAAATTATTAATTAATAAAATATTTTTAATTTAAGAAATTATTTTAATTTTAATTGTAAAAATTATAATTTTCAAAATCCATTATTTCAACAATATTATCTATTAACTATTATATGGCAATAGATAATATACAACATTGTTTATTGTATCTGGTGCACATTACTAAACATGATGCTATATATTGCTATCCTCATATTCAAACGTGATAGCTATTTATATTTTGGTTTGTTAAATTGCTACATTACTATCAATTCATGCATATCAAAGTATTTATTAAAATAATATCATTTGCAAATCATTTTATAAAATGATATCACTTATTGGGAATTAGGTTTTTTTATTGTTTTAAAAAATGATGTCTCATGTAATTAACCATCTCATGTAAATAAACCATAAATCCAACTCTATAAGTCTCTACTTCTATTACAATTAGCCCACTCACAAACATACTCATTATTTAAATGAATGTAAAATATGGCTATTTAATTTCTTGAAAACTTCATAAATATAACAAGTCACCGACTTCACAAAACACAAAGGCAAATCTCAAAATCTTGATTAAATAGTCAAACATGTAATGTTCACATCTAAGTAAAATATAAATTGCTGAAAAACATTCATATTCTAGCTAGCACTTCCAAACAAAAAAATATTTATTATTTATTTAAATGAAAAAAGATAAAAGTCAAAAATCACTTCCTATGATAAAACATCTAAGAATGTCACCCCAAATCTTATTACAAGATTAAATTTTTTATATATTTAAAAAAAAATGAGAAAAGTTATTAAAATTTAGATGACAAATATTAATTATTAATATTATGTAATTTAATTTTAATAAATATAATTGAAAAATACATTTAAATATTTTAACATCTAAACTTTTTGAAAACTTAAATATATTTACTAAATTTTTATAAATGAAATTTGAATCTTTTTTAGAGGCAAATATAAGTAGCATTGCTGCTATTTTCTATTTCACTTGTTTAGATATAAATGTAACATGAAACGTGGAAAGTTTTTTTCATCTATAATAAAATTAGATTTAAATATAAATTTAGTAAACAATTATTATTCAAAAATATATGTGTATATTTAATCAAAAAAATTTAATAAATAAAAAACGATGAAAAATAAGTGATTGAAATGATTTACTCCTACTTTTTATTGCATTTCACATAGTATGGAAATAAGTTAATTATTTATAAAAAAAATTAAAATGTATATAGATCAAAAAAATTATTAATAAAAAAATAGTTTTAAATTGTATGTATAAACATAAAATAATCATAAATAAAACATAAGTTTAAAAGAAGAGAATAACAAAGCAATGCAATGTATGTGAATAAAGCATTTCGAGTGAGCATTTTCTCTTTTTTCTCTACTTTAGTATATTCAAGATGGGCATTTTCTGTTAGGATATTCCTATACTTCATCCTAGTCTTCCTAATGTCATTTTCATTTTCAGTCATGCATGCAAAATTAGGGTTTGCATGCATCCTAGTCATCAGTACCAGCACCTAGCCCTCAGCAAACTAGCCCTTGGAGCTTCCTTCAGATCAGTTTTAGCTCTCCTAGAGCTTAGTGCGCCCTCCTTTCACCTATTGCATGAGAAGGGCACCTTTCTTCACCTACCAGTCCAGTTTAGTTCAGTTATCTCCACTTATTTCCTTGATTTAAGGATTAACTGACTCCTAATTGACCTTACCACTCCGATGGACCTCCAGTGTGACTAGACAGCCTGTTCTGACTCCAGTTAGCTCCATCTGTTCCCTCCACTGAGCCTCCTTCACTACATTAGTGCTTCCATGTGCCAGTTACACCAACCACACTCAGTTAGACTCAATTTAACTCCCGGTTGACCATTACTTGTGCATTGATGACTTCACTGATGAGAAGGTGGACTCCTAGTTATGCATTGATGACTCTCCACTAATTATGGATCTGTGCATGAAGGCTAATTTGAATTACACCTAGTGAATTCGAATCCTCATCCTCAACATTGTATATTTACCAGTTTACTATTTAGTTTAATGTAACATGTGTAATTATTCTGCCTCTATCAGAGCTCATTTGGATCTATGTTCTATTGCTTGTCTCTTCTTCTATTATTCCTAAATTCTTTCATTGTGAGTTTTACATCATCTCTTTGGATCTTATATGGGCAATGTCACATGGTATCAGAGCCATTTGAGAGTATATTCTACCTCCATTCTTGAGAGTTTTTTGCAGGTATTTCAAAGTTCCAGCAGTTGCAGCAGCAGATTCAGCAGTCAAGATGAGCAATTCGAATGCTTCTTCTCCTTCTTCTCCTTCTCCTATAATCCTCACTCCCTTCAATTACTTCGATTGGAAGGGTAAGATGAAAATACACTTGAATTCAAAATGGTTTTCCAGAATAGTTGAGGGAAGAGATGCCATACCACATCAAGCTGTAGAGAAAATCAAGCATCTAAATAAAATAAATGAAGCCTTTGGATGCATTTGCCTTCATATGTCTAAAGATCTACTGTTTCATGTTGAAGGAATGAAGTCTCCTAATGAGTTATGGACAAAATTGGAGAGTCTCTTGGGCAAACAAGATGAGCTAAGAGGCCACATTCTCGAAAATGAATTGGTTTCCCTTCAAACTAGCAATTTCAAGAGCATCCAAGAATTCTTCTCAAAATTTCACAATTTGAATTTACAATGCAAGCACTGTGGCATCACTAAAAGTGATGAGCAATTGGTACTCTTCGTATTGAGCAAACTTGGATCTCAATTTTCTGTCTTTGTATCTACCTTCCATTCTGTTCGAATGTCAATCCCTGGATGGAAGTTTCCCACTTTACAAGACTTTGCTGCAGCACTCACTCAAGAAGAGGGCAAATTGATTCAAATGGGTGCCATCAAAACCTCCAAAGATCTAGATCTTTTAGTTGGTGAAGCAAGTGGAGCGAATGCAAAAGGGAGGCAAAAAGACAAAGGCAAGAAGCCATCAAGATCCAAGAATGACAAACAAAAGAGACCAAATTGTTCCTACTGCAAGAGAGCAAACCATCCTAAGAAAGGTTGCATGCATAAGAAGATTGATCTTCTAACCAAGCTTCTTGAACAAAACCAAATTGTTGTTCCAAAAGAAGCAAACATGTATGATTCTGGAAGTGGATCCGATGATTGCCATGCACTGATGGCTAGTTTTTCAAAAACAAAATCTCTCCTCATAGATTCTGGAGCCTCCAACCACATGATTGCCTCTGAAGTGTCCTTCTCCTCTTTGGATCTCCAAGATGGGCCTACCATTCACATGGGAGACAACTCTTAGATTTATGCCAAAGGATTGGGTATAGTTCATATGGAGCATGGTAAGTTCAAAAATGTCTTATTTGTTCCTTCTCTTACAGCTAATTTGTTGTCAGTATATCAAATGACTCATACAGGATCACCAAAGCAAGTAATTTTTGGTCCAAACAAAGTAGAGATTACAGAAATCTCCACTGGAAAGGTTATAGCGAATGGTATTTCTAATCATGCCTCAAAAGCATATGAGTTCTCACACTTCATGCCTTTCTCTCCAACTATTCCTTCAGATTCTGATGAAGATCACAGTGACTCCTCTTCTAATGAAGAAGAAGATCAAGATTTTGATGTTGAGATCGTGGTTCAAGAAGATTCAGATCTAGAACCAACACCTATTCTCAGTCCAGATTCGAGGTCAATATGGGCTCACACAGTCATTGCTACTACTGAGAACACAGTTGATGATTTATCTGTTCACATAACTACTAGACTTCGGCATCATGCCAACCTTTCATTATGCTATCCATCTCTCCATGAGAGATGCAGCATGATGATGGGGTTCTCTCTTCCATCTCTTGGGAAGACTCCTCATGTTCCATTCACTCCAGTTACAAAAAGAGTTCCTGAAAGACTTGCTTCATCCAACACATTCTCCACACAGTGGGAGGCCTTCCTACAGTGGATCAGCTTGCCAAGTCTTTTGCAAAAGTTTTCATTGATGAAAGCTTCTTTCTTTTCTGCATAGTATGATGGTTCTTTGAGTTATTTACTGTTTTGTTGGGGGGGGTATTTTTCCCATGAGGTTTTCCCCATTTCCTCAGTTTATGGACAGTTCTTTATTTTTCTATCATTTCATTGATTGTATGGGTGACCTTTGGTCATAGTTACCAGAGGCCCAGGATGGATTAAGGGGGGGTGTTAGGATATTCCTATACTCCATCCTAGTCCTCCTAGCATTTATGTCATTTTCATTTTTCAGTCATGCATTGTAACATCCCAAAAATCGCAAAATAATTTTTTTTTTTATGTAGCCACGTTTATAAGATAAACGCTAACTGCGGAATGATAATAATTAGCTAATAATGATAATTGCCTCATACAAATGCCTTAATTGTTTTAAACACGAATATGTATTTGGTTATAAGTAGGATGCAACAGAATAATGGTTGTTTTGTTAAGTGTAAGGATATGTTAACAATACTGATGAAGTTGTTTACATCTTTCTGAAGGGGTTCGTATTGGGTGCCCTTGGCTTTACTTAGCTTTGAAAGCTAAAGCATTGGATTCTTCTTTCGCAGATCTGCAGGTAAGGTCATAGAATAATTCCAGTTTAAGATGATTATAAAATCTGTCGAGCATGAAGATGTAGATGGTATGTATCTTCAGTTTAACTTCGTTACTTGTATCGTCTTTTATGGTTATGTTTGCACGTGTCGTCAACAATGTTTAAGCACTAGACTCGTTGTAACTATCGGTGAGATCAGTGGTAATATAGCCTAGTTTAACTGTCTGAATTTGTAACATGTTGGTTTTTTTGAAAGATATTGTCATCCATATAAAAAATGACTCTTCTGGAAATGACGGCTGTAAACAATAAGTCTTGGAATGCTCATGATAATCTTTGTATTGCATCCATAAGTGAATCAAGATGCGATTGAGCTTCTAACATACGACATTGTAGAGTTAATGTCACGCCCTGCTTTTAATTATAGTATGAAATTTTTTGATTCTCCTTACAACATTCTTATGTAGGTGACATAGCTTAAAAATGTAATGTGGACTAGCTTATACAATGCAAAGTGGCCTAGCTATGAATATAATGCATTTTTATTAAAATGTCTATGTCAAAAGTGAACCGTGTGATAGCTTCTTTTATACTATGGCGTTGTATGGTTTTATAATATATAGTTGACATATTAATTATATCGATTCCAAGTTTGGTAACTTATGGAAACTATAATAATAACATGGTTGGATGTTATGTAAATGGACTTTATGGCGTAAATGTGCAATGTATAAGCGTTAAGTGTACTTAGAACAACCCTTATACTTATGGTGTAAATGAAAGGTCATGATGCTACCTTATGAACAAAACTATACATCGTTGTTATGGTTTTGATATAGCACTATCATATGGTTTGATGGCTTTATAACATGGTTGTAACAGTTGTAAGGCGTTGTTAAAACCCCGAGGTCTTCACTGTCACAACACTAGCACTCTGATATGAATTAAATGTTTGTGCAGTCGAGGTTCTGGCTTAAATCTACGTGAGATATTCAGCATTGAATTCGACCCTGTTGTGATGTCAGATGTTGCAATGTTGGAATTTACGTGTCTAGCTTCATGTGATAACCATGGTAAGGAAGGGTGATACACCACCAAGCTGTAAGCTTAGCTCTGGTGATATGGAAACCGAAAGTTCTGAGTAATAAATGTAATTCAATGATCAATACTTGATCGTATCCTTGCCTTGGTACCTCCGTAGTTTGTTGGCTTGATCTCGATCATTGATCTCAATACCTCGATAGTAGAGATGTGTAAACCCTAGCTAGACTTGCCTTAACATAAATCTTGCCTTCGTGTTTTCACTTTGTGGTTTTGGTTCTGGAGAAGAAGGCTGACAGGATGCTGGTTTACAGGGCTCGACCCTGGGCAGTTGTGGATGGCAATGTGCTTTAAAAACTCAATAATTTCTATTGTGAATTATTGTATAAGTGCTTGAGCATTTGCTGAGAGTGTAATAATGAAATCCTTTAGCTTTCATTCGATGGAAAAAGTTAATAGGGAGGTTTTGATTTCGAGTTTGGTTATGATTTAGTTGCATGGCAACTTTACTGTGTTGGAGAAAAGGATTTGGAAGCTAAATGCATTCCAATCGACTATCAATAAATGGGTAAGTTTTATGTTTATCAAATCTGTAATTTATTCTTCGTTTGATTACAATCAAGTGATAATATTGCTATATCTTCATAGTTTTATTTGGAAGGAAATGCCAAGGTTCTGTACTCCATGCTTTGTTTTGATGGCAATAGGATTCGGTGATCAAGGGATAGAATTGCAGCTAAAACAGTAAGCTCGGTGGCAAACCCTCGTAGGTTCTTCTGGCAGAAGTCATGGCAAATAGTGTTTCGTCAAAACTGCAACTCGTGGTTGTAAAAACCTGGGTTGTTGTTTTAGTTTGTGTTGTCAATGTAATAGCTGGCAATTGCATAGGTTTTTTATTTTAGGGTTTCGATCTTGGCAATGATCCTTTGTTCCAAAAAAATATGGGGTTTCAAACTCTGTTGAGATAATCAAATAACCGTTATCAATCCTGTGCTATGATAGTTGTTTTTTTGTTTAAAAAAGTGTTGGGGCTTGGCCCGTGAACAAAACTATATCTCGTCTTTACAAAATGTGGAGGTAATACTAAGTATTTATGAAATGTGCAACTGTGTAGCTAAATTTATGAACACCGTGACAGTTTTATTTAAAGTCTGTGAAGTTATGAAAAATGTATGATGAAGATTTAAAAACTGGGTTTCGAATAACGCTGCTGCTATTGTTTCTTTAGGAACTGTGAGTTTTATAAAATGTTATACAAATCGGAAAAGAAAATGCATGTTACTGTCCTTTGATTTTTAGCTAATTGTTGAATCTATGTGACATGCTTCGGCCAATTCCTCGTCTTTAATTGTGTTAAAGATTAAGTAATACAACTGTAAGTCAGTCAGGGTTTAGGGTTGTAGTTAAGTTTAGATTGGATGAAATGATGATGACTATTGATACGTTCGGCATCAGGTGAAATTTGTGTGTACTGTTTGACTTTTGCTCCTACAGTCATTGAAATGTCTTAACTTTGTATTGATATTTGAAATCAATGAGTTTGATCTACAGTGATGATTTATGATGTGAACATAAACTTAATTTGTCTAATGTGAGTAAAACAAGAAAATGACAGAGAGCTTAATCATTTTAGCTCGATCCTGTAACAACATTTCAATTGTATATTTGTGATTAAATGTGCATGTAAAAAGAAAAACATTAAACCCTGACTATATAATAAAAGAGTTTGTTTAATTAACTACTTTGTGTTTACAATAATAGGAACATAGTAATAACAGTAAACTTTGAAAGTATTTAAATGTAGAATTACAAACCCTAAGTTAGTAATGTGATGCTTCTTATTTGTCTAACTGTCCTGTAACGCCCCATATTTTGATTAGGCATATTTATCAACTAGACATGCTATAATTTATTTTCTTATATTCTGTTGAACTCATCTCGACTGAGTAAACTATATTGGACCTCATTATATGATGTTACTCTGTTTTATGATTTCACCATGATTATGATGTTACTAGGTTATACGATTATGATGTCATGATTATCATATGATTTCCTTATTTTACGATTGCAGTATATGTTTATATGTTTTCATTAATGAAATGTGAAATATATGATTCGGTGCGTGGATACCATCTTCTTATATGAATTATTGAAATGTTATATGTCATACGCATCTATGATGAGCTAAAAGGTTACATGAAATAAAATGATAACATGGATCAATTGGCGATCAATGGAAAATGCTTTCTATAAATTGTATTTTGCAAAATACTAACCTACAGGACACAAGGGCTATGGGATAGCCAGTTACTTGATCTGATATATATATTGGGAAGGAAAAACATGTTCATACAGCAAACCTTAGCAGCCAAAATGAGGATACGATAACACAAACTGATAATCCCGATAGCAGCAGAGTATGAGTTGATAAGGGCGTAGGCCCAGTATGTTGAGAGGGATGGATGTGTTTCCCACCCTATGTTTCCATGAGACCCGAGTTCGTGGGAGGGCCGTGCTGAGACACGCTCCCCATGTTGTTGTGATGACGATGGTCGGATGCCTGCTAGGGGAGGATAGGTCCGCTGTTCAAGCCGACGCTATCGCTCTCAAGTTCTATGTGGTCAGATCGGTGAGTCCGACATCCACTGTTGTACTAGCAGAGGGAGGATAGGGAGGATGCTGGACGTAGGTTATGATGGGAGGATGTGTTAGTTAGTACGGTTGGGGGTTTAGTATTCCTTGATTCCAAGTTAGTGGAAGTAGGCACCCTTCCTGTACTTGATTGATTAAACTAATGTAAACATAAAGACAATGATGTTAAATCGTAAAGGGTTAACTGTTAAATAACTGAGGATGTTAAAGTAATTATACTATATATTGTGCTTGCTTTTCTGCATGGGGGTAGATACTATTATTAGTTAGCAAGTATGCATAGGCGGAATGGGGTTTGTTTATAGTACATGTCCGACATGTGCATACACTGGCCATGCATGCACACCTTGTACGTGTACAATATTACTGGTGTATAACATACTTGTCATGCTTGAATAGTAGTATAAATGTCATAGATAACTCAGTTAAGGATACATCAATCAACTTAGGTAATGAATGGTTAGGTTGTCAATGTGTAAATAAGTGAATTAGTAATTATATGAAAACATTGTAATAATAAACTAAGACAAGTGTCGTCAGTTAACATTGTCATAGAAGAACTGTTGTGAATAGGGTAACGATAGTGTCTAATTAATTAGTAAAATTGTTTAAGCCCTCACAAGTGCTTTGTTTATAAGAACAAGGATGCTATGTTGATGATAGGCTACTCATGTCATAAACAAATAATTAAGAATATTATGATTGATTCACCTTTTATTATTGTCAAAGGGTGATTTAATTATTATTATTAATTAATAAATGATATTCCAACAACATTTATATCCCTATCGTAACAAATGCAATATAAGTAAGATTTAAAATATTGATTTATAAATTAATATTGTGTGATTAATTCCATTTCAAAAGTTAGCCATAATAAGATAATCATTTTTGGAATAAACGTGATGTGATGGAAAATGGATATTTAATTATTCAATGTTAATCTTGGAATTTAAACCTCAAGCTAAGTAGTCTCGACGGATAAGGTGGATCATTAAGACACATCATGTCCAAGTTGACAAGGGGCAACTAATTATATAATATTTTATTAATTACATTAACAACATTAAAATATCAAGGATGGCGGATAGACTTGTATTTAATGAAACTTGTCCCGAATGGATAACCTTGGGGTGATAATCCCCACCGTAATAAATAATTACGACCGTCAATCCAAAACCAAATGAATTTTTCCATAAGAGTAATTAATTATACATTTTTATAATGAGACGTGGATGAATGAACTAGGGAAAGGAGTAAAGGTTTGAGGGGCTCGAGAGGGGGAGTTTGGGGCGGTGGAGTAAGCCCAAGGTCTTCTCGAGGATGGACATGTATATAGAGGGGGAGAAGGTTGAAGGTTGGGGAGTTTTTTTGATTAAGGGAAGAACAGAAAGTTGGGAGAACAGAAAGATTTTGAGAACAGAAGGAAAGACTGCTCTCGGGATTATCAGATTGTGGGCTCGGGGGCTTGGAAATCCTTTGATTTCCAAGGGCCAGCAAGATTATAGCTGGTCGGTAGGGTGGACACTTCAGTTTGGCTGTCTAAGGGGTTATACAACCTGCTACAACTTACGGTTAGCATCAGCATCAGGTAATTTCCGTTATTTACTATTATGCTTAAACTTACTGTAAACATGCATCACTTACTATTTACTGATTTACTGAGTTGTGAAACATATTCTTATGCTAGAACATGATTGTTGGAAAGAAAATATTGGTATGTTTGTCTATTTTAAATTACGAATGTAAGGTGATAAAAGAAAACACGACAGTACACTAAATATTATTTAGGCACATAGTAATTCTTAGAAATTTACTTCCATAAACTGGTAAAGTTAAAATGTAGAAAAATAAACCTAAAATTTTACACAGTGCTCTGCTGTAAAAACCAGAGCACTACAGATGGTATCAGAGCTCTAGCTCGAACACTTTGACCTTATTGGGCCTTTCACACCTTCACACCTAAAATACCTGAAATTTCATCGTGTTTCTGTCACTATTTTGGGTAAATGGAATAGTCTCTGCAGCATCCCTATTACCTTTACCTAGCTTTACCTGCGAGAAATAAAACGAACACTTCGTTATAAAATTTAAATAAGTATTAACGAAAATAAGCAATCAATATATATATATATAGAAAGAAAGTGCTTGTACATATATAATGATGTGTATTTTCAAAAAACCTTAATTGATAAAATCCCCGATTTGTTTATAGTAGTCTTCAAGAATGTGAATAGTGTTGATTACTTTGTCAAGCGATATTTTTTTCTTAAGCTAGAAGGAACATAGAAGTACAACTTTTTTGAAGAATTAGTAGTTAACCTGAAGAAATAATAGCAGAGGTATATGATAGGTTGAAATATCTAACTACATCGATACATTGAAATAAAAATCAAGATTCTTATTAAGATAGTATGAAATATTACGAATCAATATTTATTTTTACCAAACAAAAAAAAAACAGAGAGGAGAAAACTTAAAACCTCTCGAAACATGACATTTAAAAAAATAGGTTTCTGTCATTTTACCCCATCAAACTAAGACTGAAATTCAAAATTTTGTTAAACTGAAATTTTAATTCTTCACTTCTTCCTGCACTTCCTGCACTTCCTCGGGAATTGATGACGTGCTGTATTGTCCATTCATTAATCTTTAGAGAGTCAAATGGACTGAATGGGCGAGACAATTTAGTCAAACTCTGTTTCAATCTAGAATATTAGGTGGGAAAGGGTAACAGTCCTCTATCGATTGGTTGCTTGAAACAATAACACGGTTTTGCTCATATTCCAATGTCGATTCAATGCAAAACGGGCACTGAATTTGCTCGATTTACATATGCTTTTGCCGGGTTTTAAACTAAATAATATCCATAACCACTAATATTTTTATGTTAGCTACGTAGAACTATACACTATTGGGAAGTTCCTGAGATGAGCAGAGCTGTCGGGATGTGTTCAGCGTTACATGCATTGCAAAGAAGATGTCTTATGCTCAGCACATGAAGTCTAGTAAATCCTGTATTTGTCCAATGGGTTATGAGGTAAATAGTCCCCGAATAGTGGAGGCTATCTACTATGGATGTGTTCCAGTAATTATAGCAGATAATTTTGTTCATCCTCTGAATGAGGTTCTAAATTGGAATGCGTTCTCAATCACGGTTGCAGAGAAGGACATTCCAAAGTTGAAAGACATTCTTTTGAATATTCCAGAGAAGAAATATTTTTCAATGCAATTAAGGGTGAAAAAAGTCCAGAAACATTTCATATGGCATAGAAATCCGCTCAGATATGATATTTTCATATGATTCTTCATTCCATCTGGTTGAATAGGTTAAATCAGATTGAGACCTAGAAATTATTGCCTCTAAAAAGTCGGTTATGCATATGGTGCAAGCACTGAGATAGAAACTTGAACAAATTGGAGGATTGAACATGACTTCTAACCCCTTGGAGGAGCAATAAAATAAAAGCGTGGAGGAAAGGGCATTCTTTTTAGCATAGTGAACTCTGAAAACCCGCCCACTTACATTTGCGCAGGCTCAACCTTTCACTTTATAAGTGATGGGAAAGAAGGAACCTTAGACCTAGAACCATTAACGGAAGCCAGTCACCCATTGGAGATATGCGCCGAAACAAAAAAAAATATATATATATGAAAATAAATAAATAAATAAAAAGGATCGAATGGCTTTGATTGAATCTGGGCTTTTGAGGCTCTTGAGCTTTGTTAATCTCTGAAGTTTATACCTAGTTGAGATCTAAGCACCCGAGACCTAGAGCCAAGCCAGCATCACGTGCTGATAGTGCAAACGAGAGAAGATTAACCCATGGATTCGATCATCCCTCAGTAAATTAATTAGCCTTTTATTCAGCAGCAACGGTATACCTACGATTTTAACTATTCATTACTATTCAGTGGGTAATACAGTTAATTAGTAAAAAAAGGAAAACTACAAAAAAAAATTAAAACAAAAAACTGGTGGGGCGCCTGCGAATTGTAAACGGAAAGGGAAATTTTGATGAACCTGTAGTAAACCATTTCAATCAAAATATTAAGGAAACTAATTGCAGCATCAGAAACTGCAACCGCGCAGGCGATGACATTGAGCAGCAAGAGATGTCTATGAGTGAGATTCCAAGTGACGAGGGAGGTGGGAGGAATTGGGGAGGGATTCCCCACCGTTGAAACGAAGGACGAAGAAGGTTGAGCAGTGTCTCTGGAAACACCCATCATACTTGCAATGGGATTCGAATTCCGAACCTGAATCTGCTGTACCTGCGGGTGGCTCATGACCCCATAATTCTCGGTGTTGAAGAGGACGGCCAGGTGGTTAACTTGGGGAGGGAAGGATTGCATCTCCCGGACAGATTGATCATGAAAGCCATTATTCTTCTTACTCTTCCTCACATTGAACGCACTCCTGCTAATTCATATGCTCTGTTGCTCCGATGATTTCGCCACACGCACTTGCTAATTCATATGGTTTTTTTCATAAACTGAAACCAGACCCATCACACTCGGTGAGCAAATTTGAATAGCTGCTTGGTTTTCGAGAGACTCTACGAGCTGTTTTTCACTTTATGGATGAAATTCAATCAAAAGATCCAAGATAATTTCAGGCTTTTGATGTAGCAAGGAGTTGCAACAAATGGCTTTAAAGTTATCCAGAAATTCTTCAGAAAACAAGAACAGCAACATTTTAATTTTTAATCACCAACTGGACGATACAGCATCGATAGAACATTTCCTGCCCAAACATTTTAATGTTTTACCTTGCTGCTAAGCTTTAATTGGCCCATTCCAGGGAGATCTTCGTCGATGGGTAGAGGCTTTCTTCGTCCTCCAGCCTCTGTAAATCCTCATAGACGGCATCGTCGCCCTTGACGAAAAATTTGGCACGGCGTGCAGACTTGTTATCGAGCAGTCCTCTCTTCTAAATTGCCGGAAGTTGCACCCAATATTGCACGAAGTCGTGGATGAGATAATCCGGGGAGAGCTGCCGAGGCAATCCAACCACCAATATTTTGCAGTTCTGCAAATAGTAACTCAGAAAAATTGTATTAGGTTTCAGCTTTCAATTTCTAAAACATAGCCAGTTTTTAAATTCAACATTCTATTTTCAACGAATGGTCTCACCAGACCCACGCGCTGAATGGGAGACCAGGCTCGCGCGCGGGAGACGAAGCACCGCTTAGTAGGGGGAGGCACCACGTTTTGGTTAATGGGGAGAGGGGGGTGCATGCAGCCCAGGTGGCTGGCATGCAGCCCAGGCCTCCTCGTGGATCCTTGAGCCGGTTGGTCTGGCGAGAGGTAGAAACCCGGTCGAAGTTAATAGGTGGAGCAGGCGGTAGTGGGTGGATGGCCTTGGAGGAG
Source organism: Larix kaempferi (assembly GCA_027924585.1). Lineage (NCBI taxonomy): Eukaryota > Viridiplantae > Streptophyta > Pinopsida > Pinales > Pinaceae > Larix > Larix kaempferi. The sequence goes on along the minus strand of BSBM01000709.1, from coordinate 1,308,337 downwards.
TAACCTCATGCCTCGTGAGGAAGGGCAAGTGTGGCTAGGCTGGAAAAGGCGGATGGAGGTGCCGATTGTGGAAAGGGATAGGAGAAGGTGACGGTGGAGTGGGAGACACGAGGGGGTAGGTAGGGTGGACGCGTCGAAGTCCGCGTGAGATGTTATAGTGTTTAAAAATGAAAAATATATATAATAAATGGTTTAAAACGTGAAATAGATTGTTTAAATGTTTCAAATTGTTTAATGTTTAAAAGTATTTAAATTTTAAAATTTTAATTGTTATAAAACTTAAATTTAATTAATTTTGAAAATTTAATTATTAAAAAAAAAAGGAAAAAATTCAATTGTAGTTCTTTCAAATTGATATTTATGATATATATATATTGCTAAAAGTATGGAGATATAATTATAAATTTAATGCAATATATATATAATAGTTTTAGGTCGATTTTAAAAAAAAAATCATCTAAAAAAAAAATTAATTAGATTATGATATTTTAATTAAAATAAAATAAAGTAGAAATTCAAATTCAATTATGAAAGTACAAATTAAATAAAGTTTTATATAAGAGCAATTTAGATAAACAGTTGCTTGCGTTGCATTATTGTTATGTAGGTTCGATGATGTTTTAATTAAGAACAATCAATATAAACAAATTGTGTTGTCTCTAATAGCATTTCTCTTTCTTCCGTGGCCTTTTTAGAGCACCGATAATGGGAGATCCACATTCTTTTAGTCTTTGTATATATTTATTTATTTACTTATGTTTTTTTGGTAAATTTTGTATATTTTCAATAATTATAAGGGGTTAATTTGGTAAGGACAAAAGTACCCTAGCATATTTATTTATTATAGTAAGGATGAATTAATTTATTCAATATCTTTGGTTGGAAATTAATGCTTATGAAAACATAGCATAGTGTTCTAGTCTAGGGCAAGCGCTTTTATAAGGTTTCATATTCATCCAAAATGATTATCCATGGTTTCATATTACATTTGGTGTATTGGGAAGATTAAATTTAACGGTTTATTATTTGAATGTCAAATGTCAAGTAAAATACCATTGAAAATTCATTCACTCCATTTGGTTGAGATATTATAATTTCACATATATGTATGTGAGGAAATAATTATTTTATAATCTTCAATGTTATTTATTAATTCTATTATTAGTGAGAACTTCAAACCATGTATTATTATATCTCCAACACCATTCATAATGGCTCGAAGTACTTGAAGAATATTAAGAATAAGGAGTTTATATATATATTCTATCCGAATAAATTAAAAATAATAATTACTTAGATTAGCTTATAAATAATAAATTACTTTGGATGAGTGTTCATATATATAGAGAGAGAGATGAATACAATGTAGGAGTATAGCATAATGAATAATATGCGATCAAAGTGAAACAATATAATAACTAACCATTATTTTAACAAATACAAATAGAGATTGATTGATATATATATATATATATATATATATATATATATATATATATATATATATATATATATATAATGAAATAAGTCAATATGTGCCTACATTATTTTTACGAGAATGAATATAGACAAACAATGTTAATAAACCCATTTGGGAACCATATGATTGCAACTTCTAAACCGACAAAAGCATAACTAAATATATAGTACCAATTATACAAACATAGTTTAGTATAATGACTGTATGAGGAAGGTGCCTGTGAGACCTAACATGCAGTAGTAAATAAGAAACATGGGTTGAGCATAATGACCATGTAACCATGAAGTAATTTCAATTCTTAGAAGTCCATTTGTGTCATTTTAATAAATATTCCCAAGCCAAAAAGGACTATAGTAGGCCCATCTTTAAGAAGTAGTGTACGCTTAATACCAAGGAAGATAAATTCCGGTGCAAATTCATTGCAATTAAAAAAAAAAAAAATTTACGACAAGGAGATAAGGTTCTTTATGCTTTAAAATGAGAATGAGATGTGAAATGCATTAAGAGTAAAGCATGAGGAGACCCTATGTGATGGATTGTGTCAACAAATAACGTCTAATGAATGTGCATGAAATGATATGTACATCAATGTATGAAAGATGGGAGTAGTATCGGAGGAATAAAATGGAACTAATGGCATGTTAATGGATAGAGTTATACGAGAAAAATAAACAATTGAGCAAGGCGAGAAGTTAGTAATAGTATAATTATGGGATAACTTGATGAGGATTGTCAGTAAGTAGGGTATGGTTAAATAAGGAGATAGAAGGGCATTATCATTAAGCCTGAAATGTACAATGCATATATGCATAAAGGAACATAATGATGAAAAAAAACATGAATATGTTAGGGCATATAGCATCCCTATTAGGGAGAGTGTGATAACGCATGATATACCCATACGATAATGATGAAAGAGGGTGGCGAGGAAAGCATATAACAATTATAATGAAGAGTAGATCATAGTAGAATGAACATGTGAAAGTGGTGTCTAGTCATGGGGGTATAAGGGACTAATTTTAGTACCTCAAGTAAAGGTATGCTCTTCACCTTCACCTAGTAAGGGTAGAATAAGAGCAGATCAACAATGCAGGGGGTTACAAAAACGAAAATTTATAAGGCCATGATAACTTGGAATTCATCATGCAGTTGAGCTGATGGTATTCTATAAGGGAGTGCACTCAAGTCAAAAATTTAATCTATAACAAAAGGGGTAGTGCGAGATGCATGCGTCGGGGTTCATAAGGAGCATTAAGTAAGGATATGTAATTGATTAAGGAGAGAGGCAAATTATGCATAAGGAGGATAATTGGGTATATGATAAAATGGGGAGAATACAAATCATTATGATAATAAATGAGGGTGATATAAATAGAGGACGAGGCAACAATATGTTTAGTGACACCTACTTCCATAAGAAGGTTAGTAATAGGAAGAGAGAGGTGAAAGGATGAAGTATTTCAATCCTTATTAGAGTCAAATAAGCGAATGCATAAAAGACATTTAGATCTCATCATAGAAAATGACATGACAAGCATGCAAACTAATAATTTAACTCCATAGTATCAAAAGCCGGGCACATTACTAAGGTTACCAAGAAAGATGTGGTGATTATACTACCATATTACAGGAGTACAATAAAGGACTAATATCAAACAAATGGACTAGGTTAATATTGATAGGGACCAGTATAGCCCATGTTCTACTATTTAGGAAATGTAGAACCTTGTGTCTTGAAATTCCCATACCATTACGAGTATAACTTCGGGACGAAGTTTCTTGAAGGGTAGGTGTATGTAACGCCCCATATTTTGATTAGGCATATTTATCAACTAGACATGCTATAATTTATTTTCTTATATTCTGTTGAACTCAGCTCGACTGAGTAAACTATATTGGACCTCATTATATGATGTTACTCTGTTTTATGATTTCACCATGATTATGATGTTACTAGGTTATGCGATTATGATGTCATGATTATCATATGATTTCCTTATTTTACGATTGCAGTATATGTTTATATGTTTTCATTAATGAAATGTGAAATATATGATTCGGTGCGTGGATACCATCTTCTTATATGAATTATTGAAATGTTATATGTCATACGCATCTATGATGAGCTAAAAGGTTACATGAAATAAAATGATAACATGGATCAATTGGCGATCAATGGAAAATGCTTTCTATAAATTGTATTTTGCAAAATACTAACCTACAGGACACAAGGGCTATGGGATAGCCAGTTACTTGATCTGATATATATATTGGGAAGGAAAAACATGTTCATACAGCAAACCTTAGCAGCCAAAATGAGGATACGATAACACAAACTGATAATCCCGATAGCAGCAGAGTATGAGTTGATAAGGGCGTAGGCCCAGTATGTTGAGAGGGATGGATGTGTTTCCCACCCTATGTTTCCATGAGACCCGAGTTCGTGGGAGGGCCGTGCTGAGACACGCTCCCCATGTTGTTGTGATGACGATGGTCGGATGCCTGCTAGGGGAGGATAGGTCTGCTGTTCAAGCCGACGCTATCGCTCTCAAGTTCTATGTGGTCAGATCGGTGAGTCCGACATCCACTGTTGTACTAGCAGAGGGAGGATAGGGAGGATGCTGGACGTAGGTTATGATGGGAGGATGTGTTAGTTAGTACGGTTGGGGGTTTAGTATTCCTTGATTCCAAGTTAGTGGAAGTAGGCACCCTTCCTGTACTTGATTGATTAAACTAATGTAAACATAAAGACAATGATGTTAAATCGTAAAGGGTTAACTGTTAAATAACCGAGGATGTTAAAGTAATTATACTATATATTGTGCTTGCTTTTCTGCATGGGGGTAGATACTATTATTAGTTAGCAAGTATGCATAGGCGGAATGGGGTTTGTTTATAGTACATGTCCGACATGTGCATACACTGGCCATGCATGCACACCTTGTACGTGTACAATATTACTGGTGTATAACATACTTGTCATGCTTGAATAGTAGTATAAATGTCATAGATAACTCAGTTAAGGATACATCAATCAACTTAGGTAATGAATGGTTAGGTTGTCAATGTGTAAATAAGTGAATTAGTAATTATATGAAAACATTGTAATAATAAACTAAGACAAGTGTCGTCAGTTAACATTGTCATAGAAGAACTGTTGTGAATAGGGTAACGATAGTGTCTAATTAATTAGTAAAATTGTTTAAGCCCTCACAAGTGCTTTGTTTATAAGAACAAGGATGCTATGTTGATGATAGGGTACTCATGTCATAAACAAATAATTAAGAATATTATGATTGATTCACCTTTTATTATTGTCAAAGGGTGATTTAATTATTATTATTAATTAATAAATGATATTCCAACAACATTTATATCCCTATCGTAACAAATGCAATATAAGTAAGATTTAAAATATTGATTTATAAATTAATATTGTGTGATTAATTCCATTTCAAAAGTTAGCCATAATAAGATAATCATTTTTGGAATAAACGTGATGTGATGGAAAATGGATATTTAATTATTCAATGTTAATCTTGGAATTTAAACCTCAAGCTAAGTAGTCTCGACGGATAAGGTGGATCATTAAGACACATCATGTCCAAGTTGACAAGGGGCAACTAATTATATAATATTTTATTAATTACATTAACAACATTAAAATATCAAGGATGGCGGATAGACTTGTATTTAATGAAACTTGTCCCGAATGGATAACCTTGGGGTGATAATCCCCACCGTAATAAATAATTACGACCGTCAATCCAAAACCAAATGAATTTTTCCATAAGAGTAATTAATTATACATTTTTATAATGAGACGTGGATGAATGAACTAGGGAAAGGAGTAAAGGTTTGAGGGGCTCGAGAGGGGGAGTTTGGGGCGGTGGAGTAAGCCCAAGGTCTTCTCGAGGATGGACATGTATATAGAGGGGGAGAAGGTTGAAGGTTGGGGAGTTTTTTTGATTAAGGGAAGAACAGAAAGTTGGGAGAACAGAAAGATTTTGAGAACAGAAGGAAAGACTGCTCTCGGGATTATCAGATTGTGGGCTCGGGGGCTTGGAAATCCTTTGATTTCCAAGGGCCAGCAAGATTATAGCTGGTCGGTAGGGTGGACACTTCAGTTTGGCTGTCTAAGGGGTTATACAACCTGCTACAACTTACGGTTAGCATCAGCATCAGGTAATTTCCGTTATTTACTATTATGCTTAAACTTACTGTAAACATGCATCACTTACTATTTACTGATTTACTGAGTTGTGAAACATATTCTTATGCTAGAACATGATTGTTGGAAAGAAAATATTGGTATGTTTGTCTATTTTAAATTACGAATGTAAGGTGATAAAAGAAAACACGACAGTACACTAAATATTATTTAGGCACATAGTAATTCTTAGAAATTTACTTCCATAAACTGGTAAAGTTAAAATGTAGAAAAATAAACCTAAAATTTTACACAGTGCTCTGCTGTAAAAACCAGAGCACTACAGATGGTATCAGAGCTCTAGCTCGAACACTTTGACCTTATTGGGCCTTTCACACCTTCACACCTAAAATACCTGAAATTTCATCGTGTTTCTGTCACTACTTTGGGTAAATGGAATAGTCTCTGCAGCATCCCTATTACCTTTACCTAGCTTTACCTGCGAGAAATAAAACGAACACTTCGTTATAAAATTTAAATAAGTATTAACGAAAATAAGCAATCAATATATATATATATAGAAAGAAAGTGCTTGTACATATATAATGATGTGTATTTTCAAAAAACCTTAATTGATAAAATCCCCGATTTGTTTATAGTAGTCTTCAAGAATGTGAATAGTGTTGATTACTTTGTCAAGCGATATTTTTTTCTTAAGCTAGAAGGAACATAGAAGTACAACTTTTTTGAAGAATTAGTAGTTAACCTGCAGAAATAATAGCAGAGGTATATGATAGGTTGAAATATCTAACTACATCGATACATTGAAATAAAAATCAAGATTCTTATTAAGATAGTATGAAATATTACGAATCAATATTTATTTTTACCAAACAAAAAAAAAACAGAGAGGAGAAAACTTAAAACCTCTCGAAACATGACATTTAAAAAAATAGGTTTCTGTCATTTTACCCCATCAAACTAAGACTGAAATTCAAAATTTTGTTAAACTGAAATTTTAATTCTTCACTTCTTCCTGCACTTCCTGCACTTCCTCGGGAATTGATGACGTGCTGTATTGTCCATTCATTAATCTTTAGAGAGTCAAATGGACTGAATGGGCGAGACAATTTAGTCAAACTCTGTTTCAATCTAGAATATTAGGTGGGAAAGGGTAACAGTCCTCTATCGATTGGTTGCTTGAAACAATAACACGGTTTTGCTCATATTCCAATGTCGATTCAATGCAAAACGGGCACTGAATCTGCTCGATTTACATATGCTTTTGCCGGGTTTTAAACTAAATAATATCCATAACCACTAATATTTTTATGTTAGCTACGTAGAACTATACACTATTGGGAAGTTCCTGAGATGAGCAGAGCTGTCGGGATGTGTTCAGCGTTACATGCATTGCAAAGAAGATGTCTTATGCTCAGCACATGAAGTCTAGTAAATACTGTATTTGTCCAATGGGTTATGAGGTAAATAGTCCCCGAATAGTGGAGGCTATCTACTATGGATGTGTTCCAGTAATTATAGCAGATAATTTTGTTCATCCTCTGAATGAGGTTCTAAATTGGAATGCGTTCTCAATCACGGTTGCAGAGAAGGACATTCCAAAGTTGAAAGACATTCTTTTGAATATTCCAGAGAAGAAATATTTTTCAATGCAATTAAGGGTGAAAAAAGTCCAGAAACATTTCATATGGCATAGAAATCCGCTCAGATATGATATTTTCATATGATTCTTCATTCCATCTGGTTGAATAGGTTAAATCAGATTGAGACCTAGAAATTATTGCCTCTAAAAAGTCGGTTATGCATATGGTGCAAGCACTGAGATAGAAACTTGAACAAATTGGAGGATTGAACATGACTTCTAACCCCTTGGAGGAGCAATAAAATAAAAGCGTGGAGGAAAGGGCATTCTTTTTAGCATAGTGAACTCTGAAAACCCGCCCACTTACATTTTCGCAGGCTCAACCTTTCACTTTATAAGTGATGGGAAAGAAGGAACCTTAGACCTAGAACCATTAACGGAAGCCAGTCACCCATTGGAGATATGCGCCGAAACAAAAAAAAATAATATATATGAAAATAAATAAATAAATAAAAAGGATCGAATGGCTTTGATTGAATCTGGGCTTTTGAGGCTCTTGAGCTTTGTTAATCTCTGAAGTTTATACCTAGTTGAGATCTAAGCACCCGAGACCTAGAGCCAAGCCAGCATCACGTGCTGATAGTGCAAACGAGAGAAGATTAACCCATGGATTCGATCATCCCTCAGTAAATTAATTAGCCTTTTATTCAGCAGCAGCGGTATACCTACGATTTTAACTATTCATTACTATTCAGTGGGTAATACAGTTAATTAGTAAAAAAAGGAAAACTACAAAAAAAAATTAAAACAAAAAACTGGTGGGGCGCCTGCGAATTGTAAATGGAAAGGGAAATTTTGATGAACCTGTAGTAAACCATTTCAATCAAAATATTAAGGAAACTAATTGCAGCATCAGAAACTGCAACCGCGCAGGCGATGACATTGAGCAGCAAGAGATGTCTATGAGTGAGATTCCAAGTGACGAGGGAGGTGGGAGGAATTGGGGAGGGATTCCCCACCGTTGAAACGAAGGACGAAGAAGGTTGAGCAGTGTCTCTGGAAACACCCATCATACTTGCAATGGGATTCGAATTCCGAACCTGAATCTGCTGTACCTGCGGGTGGCTCATGACCCCATAATTCTCGGTGTTGAAGAGGACGGCCAGGTGGTTAACTTGGGGAGGGAAGGATTGCATCTCCCGGACAGATTGATCATGAAAGCCATTATTCTTCTTACTCTTCCTCACATTGAACGCACTCCTGCTAATTCATATGCTCTGTTGCTCCGATGATTTCGCCACACGCACTTGCTAATTCATATGGTTTTTTTCATAAACTGAAACCAGACCCATCACACTCGGTGAGCAAATTTGAATAGCTGCTTGGTTTTCGAGAGACTCTACGAGCTGTTTTTCACTTTATGGATGAAATTCAATCAAAAGATCCAAGATAATTTCAGGCTTTTGATGTAGCAAGGAGTTGCAACAAATGGCTTTAAAGTTATCCAGAAATTCTTCAGAAAACAAGAACAGCAACATTTTAATTTTTAATCACCAACTGGACGATACAGCATCGATAGAACATTTCCTGCCCAAACATTTTAATGTTTTACCTTGCTGCTAAGCTTTAATTGGCCCATTCCAGGGAGATCTTCGTCGATGGGTAGAGGCTTTCTTCGTCCTCCAGCCTCTGTAAATCCTCATAGACGGCATCGTCGCCCTTGACGAAAAATTTGGCACGGCGTGCAGACTTGTTATCGAGCAGTCCTCTCTTCTAAATTGCCGGAAGTTGCACCCAATATTGCACGAAGTCGTGGATGAGATAATCCGGGGAGAGCTGCCGAGGCAATCCAACCACCAATATTTTGCAGTTCTGCAAATAGTAACTCAGAAAAATTGTATTAGGTTTCAGCTTTCAATTTCTAAAACATAGCCAGTTTTTAAATTCAACATTCTATTTTCAACGAATGGTCTCACCAGACCCACGCGCTGAATGGGAGACCAGGCTCGCGCGCGGGAGACGAAGCACCGCTTAGTAGGGGGAGGCACCACGTTTTGGTTAATGGGGAGAGGGGGGTGCATGCAGCCCAGGTGGCTGGCATGCAGCCCAGGCCTCCTCGTGGATCCTTGAGCCGGTTGGTCTGGCGAGAGGTAGAAACCCGGTCGAAGTTAATAGGTGGAGCAGGCGGTAGTGGGTGGATGGCCTTGGAGGAGTAACCTCATGCCTCGTGAGGAAGGGCAAGTGTGGCTAGGCTGGAAAAGGCGGATGGAGGTGCCGATTGTGGAAAGGGATAGGAGAAGGTGACGGTGGAGTGGGAGACACGAGGGGGTAGGTAGGGTGGACGCGTCGAAGTCCGCGTGAGATGTTATAGTGTTTAAAAATGAAAAATATATATAATAAATGGTTTAAAACGTGAAATAGATTGTTTAAATGTTTCAAATTGTTTAATGTTTAAAAGTATTTAAATTTTAAAATTTTAATTGTTATAAAACTTAAATTTAATTAATTTTGAAAATTTAATTATTAAAAAAAAAAGGAAAAAATTCAATTGTAGTTCTTTCAAATTGATATTTATGATATATATATATTGCTAAAAGTATGGAGATATAATTATAAATTTAATGCAATATATATATAATAGTTTTAGGTCGATTTTAAAAAAAAAATCATCTAAAAAAAAAATTAATTAGATTATGATATTTTAATTAAAATAAAATAAAGTAGAAATTCAAATTCAATTATGAAAGTACAAATTAAATAAAGTTTTATATAAGAGCAATTTAGATAAACAGTTGCTTGCGTTGCATTATTGTTATGTAGGTTCGATGATGTTTTAATTAAGAACAATCAATATAAACAAATTGTGTTGTCTCTAATAGCATTTCTCTTTCTTCCGTGGCCTTTTTAGAGCACCGATAATGGGAGATCCACATTCTTTTAGTCTTTGTATATATTTATTTATTTACTTATGTTTTTTTGGTAAATTTTGTATATTTTCAATAATTATAAGGGGTTAATTTGGTAAGGACAAAAGTACCCTAGCATATTTATTTATTATAGTAAGGATGAATTAATTTATTCAATATCTTTGGTTGGAAATTAATGCTTATGAAAACATAGCATAGTGTTCTAGTCTAGGGCAAGCGCTTTTATAAGGTTTCATATTCATCCAAAATGATTATCCATGGTTTCATATTACATTTGGTGTATTGGGAAGATTAAATTTAACGGTTTATTATTTGAATGTCAAATGTCAAGTAAAATACCATTGAAAATTCATTCACTCCATTTGGTTGAGATATTATAATTTCACATATATGTATGTGAGGAAATAATTATTTTATAATCTTCAATGTTATTTATTAATTCTATTATTAGTGAGAACTTCAAACCATGTATTATTATATCTCCAACACCATTCATAATGGCTCGAAGTACTTGAAGAATATTAAGAATAAGGAGTTTATATATATATTCTATCCGAATAAATTAAAAATAATAATTACTTAGATTAGCTTATAAATAATAAATTACTTTGGATGAGTGTTCATATATATAGAGAGAGAGATGAATACAATGTAGGAGTATAGCATAATGAATAATATGCGATCAAAGTGAAACAATATAATAACTAACCATTATTTTAACAAATACAAATAGAGATTGATTGATATATATATATATATATATATATATATATATATATATATATATATATATAATGAAATAAGTCAATATGTGCCTACATTATTTTTACGAGAATGAATATAGACAAACAATGTTAATAAACCCATTTGGGAACCATATGATTGCAACTTCTAAACCGACAAAAGCATAACTAAATATATAGTACCAATTATACAAACATAGTTTAGTATAATGACTGTATGAGGAAGGTGCCTGTGAGACCTAACATGCAGTAGTAAATAAGAAACATGGGTTGAGCATAATGACCATGTAACCATGAAGTAATTTCAATTCTTAGAAGTCCATTTGTGTCATTTTAATAAATATTCCCAAGCCAAAAAGGACTATAGTAGGCCCATCTTTAAGAAGTAGTGTACGCTTAATACCAAGGAAGATAAATTCCGGTGCAAATTCATTGCAATTAAAAAAAAAAAAAAATTACGACAAGGAGATAAGGTTCTTTATGCTTTAAAATGAGAATGAGATGTGAAATGCATTAAGAGTAAAGCATGAGGAGACCCTATGTGATGGATTGTGTCAACAAATAACGTCTAATGAATGTGCATGAAATGATATGTACATCAATGTATGAAAGATGGGAGTAGTATCGGAGGAATAAAATGGAACTAATGGCATGTTAATGGATAGAGTTATACGAGAAAAATAAACAATTGAGCAAGGCGAGAAGTTAGTAATAGTATAATTATGGGATAACTTGATGAGGATTGTCAGTAAGTAGGGTATGGTTAAATAAGGAGATAGAAGGGCATTATCATTAAGCCTGAAATGTACAATGCATATATGCATAAAGGAACATAATGATGAAAAAAAACATGAATATGTTAGGGCATATAGCATCCCTATTAGGGAGAGTGTGATAACGCATGATATACCCATACGATAATGATGAAAGAGGGTGGCGAGGAAAGCATATAACAATTATAATGAAGAGTAGATCATAGTAGAATGAACATGTGAAAGTGGTGTCTAGTCATGGGGGTATAAGGGACTAATTTTAGTACCTCAAGTAAAGGTATGCTCTTCACCTTCACCTAGTAAGGGTAGAATAAGAGCAGATCAACAATGCAGGGGGTTACAAAAACGAAAATTTATAAGGCCATGATAACTTGGAATTCATCATGCAGTTGAGCTGATGGTATTCTATAAGGGAGTGCACTCAAGTCAAAAATTTAATCTATAACAAAAGGGGTAGTGCGAGATGCATGCGTCGGGGTTCATAAGGAGCATTAAGTAAGGATATGTAATTGATTAAGGAGAGAGGCAAATTATGCATAAGGAGGATAATTGGGTATATGATAAAATGGGGAGAATACAAATCATTATGATAATAAATGAGGGTGATATAAATAGAGGACGAGGCAACAATATGTTTAGTGACACCTACTTCCATAAGAAGGTTAGTAATAGGAAGAGAGAGGTGAAAGGATGAAGTATTTCAATCCTTATTAGAGTCAAATAAGCGAATGCATAAAAGACATTTAGATCTCATCATAGAAAATGACATGACAAGCATGCAAACTAATAATTTAACTCCATAGTATCAAAAGCCGGGCACATTACTAAGGTTACCAAGAAAGATGTGGTGATTATACTACCATATTACAGGAGTACAATAAAGGACTAATATCAAACAAATGGACTAGGTTAATATTGATAGGGACCAGTATAGCCCATGTTCTACTATTTAGGAAATGTAGAACCTTGTGTCTTGAAATTCCCATACCATTACGAGTATAACTTCGGGACGAAGTTTCTTGAAGGGTAGGTGTATGTAACGCCCCATATTTTGATTAGGCATATTTATCAACTAGACATGCTATAATTTATTTTCTTATATTCTGTTGAACTCAGCTCGACTGAGTAAACTATATTGGACCTCATTATATGATGTTACTCTATTTTATGATTTCACCATGATTATGATGTTACTAGGTTATGCGATTATGATGTCATGATTATCATATGATTTCCTTATTTTACGATTGCAGTATATGTTTATATGTTTTCATTAATGAAATGTGAAATATATGATTCGGTGCGTGGATACCATCTTCTTATATGAATTATTGAAATGTTATATGTCATACGCATCTATGATGAGCTAAAAGGTTACATGAAATAAAATGATAACATGGATCAATTGGCGATCAATGGAAAATGCTTTCTATAAATTGTATTTTGCAAAATACTAACCTACAGGACACAAGGGCTATGGGATAGCCAGTTACTTGATCTGATATATATATTGGGAAGGAAAAACATGTTCATACAGCAAACCTTAGCAGCCAAAATGAGGATACGATAACACAAACTGATAATCCCGATAGCAGCAGAGTATGAGTTGATAAGGGCGTAGGCCCAGTATGTTGAGAGGGATGGATGTGTTTCCCACCCTATGTTTCCATGAGACCCGAGTTCGTGAGAGGGCCGTGCTGAGACACGCTCCCCATGTTGTTGTGATGACGATGGTCGGATGCCTGCTAGGGGAGGATAGGTCTGCTGTTCAAGCCGACGCTATCGCTCTCAAGTTCTATGTGGTCAGATCGGTGAGTCCGACATCCACTGTTGTACTAGCAGAGGGAGGATAGGGAGGATGCTGGACGTAGGTTATGATGGGAGGATGTGTTAGTTAGTACGGTTGGGGGTTTAGTATTCCTTGATTCCAAGTTAGTGGAAGTAGGCACCCTTCCTGTACTTGATTGATTAAACTAATGTAAACATAAAGACAATGATGTTAAATCGTAAAGGGTTAACTGTTAAATAACCGAGGATGTTAAAGTAATTATACTATATATTGTGCTTGCTTTTCTGCATGGGGGTAGATACTATTATTAGTTAGCAAGTATGCATAGGCGGAATGGGGTTTGTTTATAGTACATGTCCGACATGTGCATACACTGGCCATGCATGCACACCTTGTACGTGTACAATATTACTGGTGTATAACATACTTGTCATGCTTGAATAGTAGTATAAATGTCATAGATAACTCAGTTAAGGATACATCAATCAACTTAGGTAATGAATGGTTAGGTTGTCAATGTGTAAATAAGTGAATTAGTAATTATATGAAAACATTGTAATAATAAACTAAGACAAGTGTCGTCAGTTAACATTGTCATAGAAGAACTGTTGTGAATAGGGTAACGCTAGTGTCTAATTAATTAGTAAAATTGTTTAAGCCCTCACAAGTGCTTTGTTTATAAGAACAAGGATGCTATGTTGATGATAGGGTACTCATGTCATAAACAAATAATTAAGAATATTATGATTGATTCACCTTTTATTATTGTCAAAGGGTGATTTAATTATTATTATTAATTAATAAATGATATTCCAACAACATTTATATCCCTATCGTAACAAATGCAATATAAGTAAGATTTAAAATATTGATTTATAAATTAATATTGTGTGATTAATTCCATTTCAAAAGTTAGCCATAATAAGATAATCATTTTTGGAATAAACGTGATGTGATGGAAAATGGATATTTAATTATTCAATGTTAATCTTGGAATTTAAACCTCAAGCTAAGTAGTCTCGACGGATAAGGTGGATCATTAAGACACATCATGTCCAAGTTGACAAGGGGCAACTAATTATATAATATTTTATTAATTACATTAACAACATTAAAATATCAAGGATGGCGGATAGACTTGTATTTAATGAAACTTGTCCCGAATGGATAACCTTGGGGTGATAATCCCCACCGTAATAAATAATTACGACCGTCAATCCAAAACCAAATGAATTTTTCCATAAGAGTAATTAATTATACATTTTTATAATGAGACGTGGATGAATGAACTAGGGAAAGGAGTAAAGGTTTGAGGGGCTCGAGAGGGGGAGTTTGGGGCGGTGGAGTAAGCCCAAGGTCTTCTCGAGGATGGACATGTATATAGAGGGGGAGAAGGTTGAAGGTTGGGGAGTTTTTTTGATTAAGGGAAGAACAGAAAGTTGGGAGAACAGAAAGATTTTGAGAACAGAAGGAAAGACTGCTCTCGGGATTATCAGATTGTGGGCTCGGGGGCTTGGAAATCCTTTGATTTCCAAGGGCCAACAAGATTATAGCTGGTCGGTAGGGTGGACACTTCAGTTTGGCTGTCTAAGGGGTTATACAACCTGCTACAACTTACGGTTAGCATCAGCATCAGGTAATTTCCGTTATTTACTATTATGCTTAAACTTACTGTAAACATGCATCACTTACTATTTACTGATTTACTGAGTTGTGAAACATATTCTTATGCTAGAACATGATTGTTGGAAAGAAAATATTGGTATGTTTGTCTATTTTAAATTACGAATGTAAGGTGATAAAAGAAAACACGACAGTACACTAAATATTATTTAGGCACATAGTAATTCTTAGAAATTTACTTCCATAAACTGGTAAAGTTAAAATGTAGAAAAATAAACCTAAAATTTTACACAGTGCTCTGCTGTAAAAACCAGAGCACTACATGTCCTATATGTACAAATATGATATTAACAACAACCTTT
Organism: Larix kaempferi; assembly: GCA_027924585.1. Taxonomy (NCBI): domain Eukaryota; kingdom Viridiplantae; phylum Streptophyta; class Pinopsida; order Pinales; family Pinaceae; genus Larix; species Larix kaempferi. The sequence continues at coordinate 1,292,887 of BSBM01000709.1, read as the reverse complement.
AGTTATTCTTTTGAAACTAATCATTGGGAAAACAAAAATGAAAAAAATGGAAATAAAACTAGTGCTGTGAGTAGAATACAGTAAATATTGCTAAATAATAATAGCAGATAATTTTAGCAGAATATAAAAATAGTACTTCCATCACCATGGCAGTTTTCCTATCCTATCTTATCTATCTTAATCTGTTTCTATACTGGAGTACGATGCTGTTTCTTTTTGCATGGGGAAAAATACAGAAACCATTTTATTTAATCATTTCATATTTATACAAAAATTTTAACTTATACAGAAAACTGAGATAACTTATAAATTAAACAGTGAAAGTTTAATAAACAGTAGAACTGTAATATGCAGAATAGATAATAGAAATTAAAAATAAAACAGATAAGACAATAGAACCTGTAACTTACGATAGGGCCGACAAACACCCAAGGAGGCATGTTCCTCCCAACCTGCTTCAGAAGAAGCAGCTCAACTGTTGACTTCTAATGAACCCCCGAGCTTGCTTATTGATCCAATAAGTGGGTGGAATCTGTGTAGAAGCAAGGCACTCAAAAATACCTTCTCCACTTGATATCAACCTCCTGAAACAAATGCCTTCTCCACTCAGCATCAAACTCCTGAACTCAATAAGAGTTTGGCAGACTCACAACACGATCAACAACAGCATATCCCCTCATCAAATCTCTTGGGTGCAAACACAACAAAACCCCAAGGTAAATTTCCTCGTTAGTAAAATTGATGAACCTCAGTTCAATATTTGATGGCTATTATATAGACTGCCTAGGTCTTTTAGTCGTCAGTTTGGAATAAATGAGCCTCAAGCTCTAGTCCCATATTTCAGGGCACTATGACCACATTTCAAGGGAGTTGTCCCATACCAACAGCTAGTTAGTTGCATCATGATGTTGCCACTTGTCCATTGCCTTCTACCCCAGATTCCATTCCACCTAGTGGATCAGTAACCACTCTTTCAACAGTCCTCTTAGGTGTTTGTCTCCTATTTTATTTATTAAATAATAATATATTGTGCAAATTACAGTCATCCTTGGACACCTGTCCAATATAAACTTTACAATAAAAGTTATCATAATGTTTCTAAACGCAAAATGTTTTTCCAGCTTAAAGGGTATGTTACATGCATGCAAAATTAGGGTTTGCATGCATCCTAGTCATCAATACCAGCACCTAGCCCTCAACAACCTAGCCCCGGGAGATTCCTTTAGATCAGTTTTAGCTCTCCTAGAGCTTAGTGCGCCCTCCTTTCACCTACTGCATGAGAAGGGCACCTTTATTCACCTACCAGTCCAGTTTAGTTCAGTTATCTTCAGTTCTTTCTTTGATCTAAGGATTAACTTACACCTAACTGACCTTACCACTCTGATGGACCTCCAATGTGACTAGACAGCATGTTCTGACTCTAGTTAGCTCCATCTGTGCCCTCCACTGAGCCTCCTTCACTACATTAGTGCTTCCATGTGCCAGTTACACCAACCACACTCAGTTAGACTCAATTTGACTCCCAATTGACCATTACTTGTGCATTGATGACTTCATTGATGAGAAGGTGGACTCCTAGTTATGCATTGATGACTCTCCACTGATTATGGATATGTGCATGAAGGCTAATTCGAATTACACCTAGTGAATTCGAATCCTCATCCTCAGCATTGTATATTTACCAGTTTATTATTCAGTTTAATGTAATATGTGTAATTATTCTGCCTCTATCAGAGCTCCTTTGGATCTATGTTCTATTGCTTGTCTCTTCTTCTATTATTCCTAAATTCTTTCATTGTGAGGTTTACATCATCTCTTTGGATCTTATGTGGGAAATTTCACATTTTCAATGAGGCATTTTACGAATCATTTTCACATGATATTTTTAAGATTGCTCTTTTTCATTAAGACATTTTTTATCATTTTAAAACTAGTTTTTACTTTGCAAGTATTAACACCTCACCATATTTATGAAAGACTATCAAAGGGAGACCTAGCACATTTAACCTACAGATTTTTTATGATCGTATAGTCTATAGAGAGATGTAGGGAAAAAAGAAAAGCTAAAATTCAAACTGAACTAGAGGCCATGCTTGATAAAAAGTTTGCATCCTTTGAAGACAAGATTAAAAAATAAATAGACAATAAAATCACAATGATGGAGAATAAATTGCACTCAATGGAGATTAGATTACAGAAATGGAAAAGAAAATCCAAGAAACAAAACAACCAACCCAACAAGGAGAGATTGATAATTTAGAAAATCTTGAGATGAAGAGCAAGATTAAAGAACTAGAAGTAAAAGAAAATGACAATCTAACTCTAATAGAGGGGGTTGAGAGAGGGAGGGAGTTAAGGATTTATATAGAAAGAAAGGGAGAGATGAGGGGTTAGGATTTAGGATAAGAGAGAGGGTTTAGAGAGAGGTGTAAGTGTTAGGGGGGAGAATTATAGATAGAGAGTAGGTTAGTGAAAGAAGTATATAAAAAGGGGAGGTTATAGAGATAGATGGCTGATAGGGTTAGGCATCAAAGAGAGAGAGAGGGGGGGAGGGTTAGGGAGAGAGGGATAGATATAGAGGGGGTTAGGGAAATAATATAGAGATAGTGGGGGTTATAGAGATAGATGGTGGGAGGGAGGGAGAGACAGACATAGGTGTGCATGTGTGTGTGTGCGGAGGGAGAGAGAGAGAGGGGGGGGGTTGGGTAATAGGAAGAGATAGGAAGGTTTGAGACATAGAGAGATGAAATGGGGGGGGTTGAGAGAGTGAGGGGGGTTGTTAGGGATAGAGATATAGAGAGAGGGGGCTTAGGGATAGAGATAGAGAGAGATAGAGAGAGAGATGGGAAAGTTAAGAGAGGGTGGGTTAGGGAGAGATAGAGAGCAGGTTAGGGAAATGAGTATAAAAGAGAGGGGGGTTATAGAGATAAAGGTTGGGAAGTGTTAGAGATCTAGGGGACAAAGAGAGAGTGATACATGGGGAAGATGAGGGAGGGAAGGAGAGAGAAGGGGTGTTGTGTGTGTGTGAGAGAGAGAGAGGGGGGGGGAGATAGGGGGCTTGGAGGGAGAGGAAGGGAGAGGGGGTTTGAAGAGAGAGAGATGGGATGCGAAAGGGGTTGAAAGAGAGGGGGGTTTAGAGATATTGATGGAAATGGGGGGGTGAGAGAGAGGGGGGGTGGGGTTATAGAGAGGTAGGGGGTTAGGGAAAGGTGGGGTTGGAGAGAGGGAGAGAGACCGGGGGAGGAGGGTTAGGGAGAGAGGGGGAGAGGAGGGGTTGGGTGGAGAGGAAGAGAGAGGAGTGTTGGAGAGAGAGAGAGAGAGAGATGGTATGCGAGGGGATTGGGAGAGAGGGGGGGTTAAGGATACTTACAAACAGGGAGAGATTGGAGGAGGGTTAGGGAGAGGGGGGTTGGGTGAAGAAGACAAGAGAGATAGGTTGAAGAGATAAAGATATGATATGCAGGGGGTTGAGAGAGAGGGTGGTTAGGGGTAGAGAGACAAAGAGAGGTTAGGGATACGGATAGAAAAAGTGATGGGAAGGATGAGAGAAGGGGTAGTTAGGGAGAATGGGAGAGATGGAGAGTGAGTTAGGAAATTGATTATAGAGAGAGAAGGGGTTTTATAGAGATAGAGGGCATGCAGGGTTAGGGATTAGAGAGAGAGAGAGAGAGAGAGAGAAGGGGAAGAGTAGAGGGGGGATTAGAGAGATAGAGAAAGGAGGGGATTAGGGAGAGAGGAAGGGAGAGATGAGGGAGTTAGGGTTTAGGGTAATAGAGAGGGTATATAGAGGGATGGGGTGGTTAGGATTAATGGTATAAGAGATGTGGGTTTGAGAGAGAGTGGGGGTGGGGTTATAGAGAGGGATGTTGGGTTAAGGAAGGGAGGAGAGAGAGGGGGGGTTGGGTTAGAGAGAGGTAGGGGGGTTAGTGAAAGGTGGGTCTAGAGAGAGAGAGTGGGTGTTTTGGGTTAGAGAGAGGGAAGGGAGGTAGGGAAAGGTGGGGAGAGAGAGAGAGAGAGAGAGAGAGAGGGGGGGGGGTTGGGTAGAGAGGAATAGAGAGGGGGGCAATAGAGATAGATGGGATGCAAGGGGGTTGAGAGAGAGGGGGGTGGGGTTATAGAGAGGGAGGGGGTTAGGGAAAGGTGGGGTTGGAGAGAGGGAGAGAGGAAGAGATATTTAGGGGGAGATGAAGAGAGAGGGGGGGAGGGGGGTTAGGGAGAGAGGGGGGGAGAAGGGTTAGGGAGAGAGGGGGAGAGGAGGGGTTGGGTGGAGAGGAAGAGAGAGGAGTGCTGGAGAGAGAGAGATGGTATGCGAGGGGATTGGGAGAGAGGGGGGGGTTAAGGATACTTACAAACATGGAGATATTGGAGGAGGTTTAGGGAGAGGGGGGTTGGGTGAAGAAGACGAGAGAGGTAGGTTGAAGAGATAAAGATATGAGATGCAGGGGGTTGAGAGAGAGGGTGGTTAGGGGTAGAGAGACAAAGAGAGGTTAGGGATACAGATAGAAAGAGTGATGGGAAGGTTGAGAGAAGGGGTATTTAGGGAGAATGGGAGAGATCGAGAGTGAGTTAGGAAATTGAGTATAGAGAGAGAAGGGGGTTTATAGAGATAGAGGGCATGCAAGGTTAGGGATTAGGGGGGGAGAGAGAGAAAGAGAGAGAGAGAGAGAGAGAGAGAGAGAGAGAGAGAGAGAGAAGGGGAAGAGCAAAGTGGGGATTAGAGAGATATAGAAAGGAGGGGTTTAGGGAGAGAGGAAGGGAGAGATGAGGGAGTTAGGGTTTAGGGTAATATAGAGGGTATATAAAGGGTAGGGTGGTTAGGATTTATGGTATAAGAGATGTGGGTTTGAGAGAGTGTGGGGGTCGGGTTATAGAGAGAGATGCGGGGTTAAGGAAGGGAGGAGAGAGGGGGGGGGGGGGCAGGTTGGGTAGAGAGGAATAGAGAGGGGGGAAATAGAGATAGATGGGATGCAAGGGGGTTGAGAGAGATATGAGGGATAGGTATATAAAGAGAGATGGGGTGTTGAGAGAGAGGGGGGTGGGGTTATAGATAAGGAGGAGGGCTAGGGAGAGAGGGGAAGAGGGAAAGAGGGGGATTGGGTGGAGAGGAAGAGAGAAGGGGGTTCGATGGATAAATAAATGAGATGCAAGGGGTGGGGAGAGAGAGAGAGAGGGGTTAGGGTAAGAGAGAGGGGGTATTAGGGGGAGAGAGAGAGAGAGAGAGAGAGAGAGAGGAGGGTGCGTGTGTGAGAGAGAGTGGGGGGTGGGGGTTATATAGAGAAAGGGATGAAAAGATAGAAGGGGGGAGGGAGAGATGAAAAGAAACTATGAAAACAATATATAAAATAGTGTGTTCACATTATTTTTGCAAAAACAACACGTGCACACTAGTTATGGTAAATAACACTCACGCTCTAGGAACACGTCCACACTCTTGAATTCAATTTTTTTTGGCACACTTGTCTATTTACACCTACATGGTAGATTAGTTGGTAGGTTTGGTTCTAGTTTGGTATTTCCAAACCTTATGGCTTGGATTGCATTATAGCAAAACACATCATGTTATGTAACTTCATGTTTTCAACCTTGATTGTATATATGTTCCACTTGTCCACTGCTAATGAAATTGCACAAACTTATAGAACTATGTGTGTATATTCCAAATATATATATATATATTTGAATAAATATATGTTATTTTTTCTATTTTTCTTTGGAATCATGTCATATTTATATAAAACATAGGTCATTTATTTTGGCTATAACTTTTGTCTGGCTCACCTATTTTAGAAATGGAAAAGAACCCGCACAAGTATACATGAAGAACTATGCACTAAAAAACAGTTGATTGATTATGTTAATACCATGATAGCGAGGCCTAAATTTTGACCCTTTCATTTTAGGGGTTTGCTGAATTCCTTAATTTTTTAAAAATTTAAAATTAACTTTGAAAATTTTGGAAAAATAGTGTTGCACAAGAACAACCTATTATCTACAACTCTACATATTTGTTTTCACAAAATTCAACAATTTACATACCAAACCTAGGGCCTAATGCAAACATATGCATTACATTTTTTAGAAACTATAACATAACAATCTTAGAAGAATGCCACTTTTTGGGAGTTATACTTTTTCTATAAATAAAAGTTATATATTCTGGAAGGTAATTCATTTTAATGATCATATTTCTATTTTTCAAAAATCCATTGCAACTAATGCATCATAAGTGGGTATCATTACCTTGCACCAACCTACATCATATTTAATTCAATTAAAAAGGAAAATGAGTGTTAGTTTTAATGAGTAACCTTAATATTTGCTACTACAACTTACTTTGATGGTCCATTTTAGCACTGTGCATCTTGTGGTTTTGCTAAGGTTTAAAGGCCACAATTTGAAATATTTATAAATTTTATGAGGTACATGAAGATAAAACATAACAAGAATTTTCTATGAGAGTACTGAGGCTATAATTTAAAAATATTAGAAGAATGCCACTTTTTGGGAGTTATACTTATTTTCTATAAATTAAAGTTATATATTCTGGAAGGTAATTCATTTTAATGATCATATTTCTGTTTTTCAAAAATCCATTGCAACTAACGTATCATAAGTGGGTATCATTACCTTGCACCAACCTATATCATATTTAATTCAATTAAAAAATGGAAATGAGTGTTAGTTTTAATGAGTAACCTTAATATTTGCTACTACAACATACTTTGATGGTCCATTTTAGTACTATGCATCTTGTGGTTTTGCTAAGGTTTAAAGGCCACAATTTGAAATATTTATAAATTTTATGAGGTACATAAAGATAAAACATAACAAGAATTTTCTATGAGAGTATTAAGGCTATAATTTAAAATGGTAAATCCAAAATTTTCAGAATTTAAAATGAGCAAATACTGCAATACAATGATAATAACAATATATCTCATAAGATGGACTCTATCCTTATTTATGGTTATCTCAATTGTTGAGTGAAGGGATCCATTATTTTAACTTGAAATCCTCTAAGAATATTTTTGAAATTTTGGAATTGCATATATTAAATGTCAACATTGTTTAATTCTATTACAACAAAACATTTAAGGGTGTTAAATCCACTTTTTGCATTAAAACAATAATTTTAACAATCCAAAATGTCCACAAAATTCTTTAAGGAAAAAACTCAAAAAAAATATTGAATTTGTTCACTTATTAAATTACTCTATATTGAATTACCCACCAAAGAATAATTAAGAAACCTTATTCAATAACAAATTAGTTATATTTTATAATAAAAAAGTTTTACAAATTTAATAAAAATTTACTCTCTTAAACAATAACACAATAAAACTTGCTGGAAAAAATAAAACAAATAACTAAATAGACAACTCATTAAAAAAAAATATCCATATTTTAGTGGACAACTAAGGTCATATTTTAAGGGTCAAGGAAAAGTTCAAGGAGCCACTCAAGGAATTGGTGGGTATGGGATATGATAGACGACACGAGTCCCTTAAATAAATGGAATGGAGATATTTATAATGATAAATCCCAAACTCAATTGATATTCATGTAACTAGGCCATATAAAAGGATTAAACGAGTTATCGCTAAAAAAAAGTTGGAAAATGTCAAACAAATATAGATGAAGAGAAAGAAATCCGAATTTTGGTAGCGAATGAATGTTGCAAATAAGATTGTCTTCAACATGTGGATAGGAAAACCATTGCAACTGCTAGAAGGGGTATGCAACACATGAATGAAAATGGTATTAGGGAACTTGTCTTGAATTCACTACTTTCAAAGACAATCATGTCAAAGAGCCATGGCCATGGCCTACCTCCTATTGTTAGGAAAGTAAAGGATGTGCGATTTAATGGAAATATTATTTGTAAGAAAGCATGGTACAAGATACATAAGATTCCTCAAAGAACCTTCTATAAATACCAACATTGTTTCCAATATGGACACATCAAAGCCATTCATGGTAATACCAACAAATGCAAAGCACGTGCACACATCGTGGCGGCCATAGAAATATTGCACAAAATTGTCAATGATAATTCATATTTTTCACCAAACCAAACACGTCAAGTTGAAGAAGATGGAATGTATGCTCCTTTAAAAAAAATTCCTTCAACTTAGACACAAATTTCTTTGTAAAAGGAGATCAATGAGGCTCTTCAAAATCTCAATTATCCATCAATATCACAACCAACAATGATCAATATTTGGAATACTCGTTTTTGAGATGTGGCATTCTCAAAGAACGCCAACTGTAGTAAATGTAGTGAATGTATCATGTTGAAAGCATAGATGAAGACAACAACTACAAAAGAGTTGGAAGAAAAGGCACAAGGAAAACTAAACAAACATAACAAGATTGTTATGTGTGGAAGATATTGCTACATTAATGTGTGGCCATGCCATTTCTAAATTAAGGTTATACTAGCAAGGAAGCTACAACTATTTAAAATTACAACCTCAAAACCCTCGAAGAAAATTCTTGTTAAATTATTATCTATATGTTTATGAATTATAACGACTATGTAATTTTTGAATTAGGATTATAATAATGATTTTGAGTAGTATCATCAAAGTTATAACTTTTTCAAGTCGTAGCTTCAAAAAATTAACAAAACCACTAGATGCACACGATGGTGAAATGGACCAACAAACTAATATGTAGTAGCAAATATTAATGTTACTCATTAAAAACTCATTTTCCCTTCTTAATTGAATTAAATATAGTTTAAAAAAAAAATTATATATGTAAAGTATATGTATGAAATTAAATTTAAGATTACGAATTATGCTACTAAAAAGTAAGTGTTAATCAATTAGTTTCATCTATCCATTTTAATTGGATTATATATATATATATATATCACATACCTATCACAAATTGTATCAATGAAAGGGGATGTTCATCAATTGGTCTCATTCATATCCAAAAAAAGCCAACGCCTAAACATGGATAAAGAAAATTACTTAAAAAAATAGTTTAAATGATATAGGTATTCTTATTTCACTAAGAAAAGATTCGTGATAAAAGTTTACACTTTTTTAACTTGAAAAGTTTCCACCTAATTTATATCATTGTTTTCTATATTAATAAATCTAAATTTAAGATTAATATATACTTATATTAAATTATAAATTTCAAAACAAATTCTCTCTTTATAAAAATTATCTTATATAATTATCTTATTTATAGGCAATGGTGTTTGGCTTTTTATTTTAATTATTTGATTATTTTTGCATATGGATCATTATGAAGCAATCTACTTTTTTTTGCAAACTTTATCCTACCCATTGCATATTTTTTAATATATATGTACTATTTAAGATGTCTTAGCATTTATTTTTCTTTAATTGCGAAAATTGTGTGGAAATAATTTTAAATTGTTGCAAGTTCTCCTCAAGAATGACTTAATTGTGTTTTTTATATAAAAAAGGTAATGGACTAAGTTGGTCTATGCTGTTAATAGAGCTCACTTACATTGTATGAAACATTGTATAGGTTGTTTTACCAAGTAGTTTTAGTACAAATGTGTTTTGTATGGATGAAAACATGTTTTTAGCTACTTTTTTTATTTAAATATTTAACATTATCATGAATTGTTTAGATGTTTGAGAGTGGTTCCAATCTCATTATATTTTATATAGAGAAAGTAGAATTTTGTATCTTATTCAAAATTTTAGAAGACTTAATTGCACTATTTTCATTCGATTCTAGCATGTATCATGGTATCTTTATGTATCTCGATATTGGTAGCGTTGATTGTTGAACTCCTTTATCATAGCCTTAACCAAAATTTACCGTTTATTCAAGCCAAAATCTCTGATTAGGCATGTTAAGATTTGTATACCATATTTTAAGATTTGGATTATGTAGTTTCATCAAAATTGGATGGTGTTGAGTGACCTCCCTAGATGATCAAGGATGAGACAACAACTAGAGATGGAGGTAGCATGTGATACTAATGACAATGATCCTAATAAAAGTGGTGGAACATTGCTTGGAATTTATGTTTATCATTTAAATGTTCTTTCTCATTTATTCATAATCCTTTCTTCCAAAAATTAAATATAATGTGTTACCTTATTTTATATATGTATGTGTGTGGCTTTTCCTCATTTCCAAATTTTTGAGCCATCTGGAAATGTTATGTTTTGGAAAATCGTACCCATTTCCCCTATCATGAAACATAGAAGCTTTCCAATTTAAGCTAAAGATGTTTTTAATCATTTTGTCCTCTATAAGGAGTTGGAATGACCATCCAACAAAAATCTATTGCACTTACTATTTTTAATAATTATATGAATCGTTGTAATATTATAAGTAATATTACAATATGTGGATTTCTACATTGTAAAAATTTAAACTAAACAATTCCAAGGTAACATATCCAAAATCTAAATGATACCCTAGGGTGAAAACGTGAAGGTGGGTAACACTTTCGTGAGAAACGAGCGCAAAATCATCTTAGCGGAAGTTATTCGACCGAATAATAAACATTATTCGGCCGAATAATTCAAAGGTTATTCGGCCGAATAACCACAAACAGTTCTCCGTCCAGTCTAACGGAGATCCTCGGAATGTGTGCAAACAGTTGCCGGACGGGAAAAATTTTTCGAACAATAGTTTATTCGGCCGAACAATTATTCGGCCGAACAATCATTCGGCCGAATAAATATTCGGCCGAACAAGTATTCGGCCGAACACTTTTTCGGTCGAATAATTATTCGGCCGAATATTTATTTGGCCGAATCATTGTTCGGCCGAACTATTTTTCTGCATAAAAACACAGCATCGGCTGCCATATGGCATTCCCTGCTGGAAATTTCTGGACCCCCCAACGGGCCCGCAGTTGCTGTGTTGCCACCCCCGCCGCTATTCGACGACCCGCCTGCTGCCCCTAGACCTGTTGACGCTCCACGAATTGCGGCTGAAACGTTCGCCACCCTGCTGCTTCTCCACCATCCTCCGCTGCCCCGCGACCTGCTGTTGCTCGTCGCCTTGACGTTTGATAGTTCGTCGCCTTGTTGGCTGCTTGCCACTGTTTGTTGTTGGACGTTGCTAGTCGACCGTTACGTTTCGGGTGGCAGGTGTGTTCGGTTGTGTTGCTGCGTGGACGCTGTTGCGGATTTGTGTGCAGGCTCGAGACTTCGTCATTGAAGGTGCGTTTATTCTTCCCTTGTAATTTTTTGATTCTGGCTGTGTATGTTATAAGTCATGGTTGATAATTTTATTTGTCCCTTGTTGAAGGAATTCGTTTCTGGAGCGTAGTGGATCGAATAGGCGCGGCGTCGTGGATCGAAGATTTCGTATCGCTTCGTTTGGATACAGGTATGCTTCGATACACATAGTCTGCTCCTTAGTTGGTGGCATAGGAGAAAATTAAAAAAAATCTGTTCTGGCTGTTAAAAATAGAAGTTTTAATGTTTTTATGATTAATTTTGATTTTAGAGATGTTTGTATGTGCATGAACAGAGTTCATGAACTCTGTTCATGAATTCTGCTCATGAACTCTGTTCATGAGCAGAGTTCATGAACTCTGTTCATGAGCAGAGTTCATGAACTCTGTTCATGAACTCTGCCCATGAACTCTGTTCATGGGCAGAGTTCATGAACTCTGCTCATGAACTCTGTTCATGTGCAGAGTTCATGAACTCTGCTCATGAGCAGAGTTCTATTCATGCACAGAACTGGAACAGGTATAGCTAGGCATCAAAGCTTTTATCTTAGTCATTACCCAACGAAAAGGGCAATATTTCAAAGGCATATGTTTGAGTTCCCATAGGATAAAACTAGATGTATGCTTGGTTGCCTCTTTTATTACAAGTTGAGTAGGATTATATCATCTAGCCATCTACCTTATGTTAATGTTAATAATTAACCATTCTGAAAGAAGAAACAAGGCTTAGGCAATATACTACAACAGTATAAATAGAATATAATTAGCAGCCGCTCCAACACGAGTTTAAAAAACACCCTGCTCATTTATTTTCAAGATGATTTCAAATACATTAGTAACTAATATATCATCCATCTTAATTATAAGATCTTATCTGGGTTCATGAAGATTAGAGATCAAACTAAAGTTGAACTTATAATGTCTTTTATCAATGGGGTTATTAATTCTAATGGTGTTAGATACTGTATTTACTGCTGAATCCTTACCAGATAATATAATTGCCAACGCCATAACCTTTCTATATATGATGATATATCATTGACCACCCTTATTTTTATGATTGTTCAATGAATTCTAGGAGCTCTAGTCATGTTATACATACTTTTTGTGTGGTATTATTGAATACAAAAATAGAAGCTTACTTCTAGCAGGTATCTAACCATGAAGAGCCCTTAATAATATATAATTCTTTAAAGATTAACCGGACCACTAGACCTAATAAAATTTCATCCTTGTTAGCCGTGATCTAAATACTTAGAGCTATATATGAACAGGTACTAATTAGCCTATAAATCTTATCTTGTTTTCTCTTAAGCACTATAGTTATTATACCTGCATTTTTTAGGGAAATAACGTATGAGTAAATTAGGCTTATACTAATAGTTAAAGATACTAAGTAAAGATGAAGTATCACCATTGGTTATCAGCTTATACTATTACTATAACACAAGCTTGACAATAGCTATAAGCTTTATACTGCTTACACAATGACTGTAACTAACATATCATATCACGTGTTTGATTTCATAGATTACTACTTACTGCTATCAGTGGAATCACCTTCTCTTACTAACATGGCATGAGCAGAGTTCTGTTAATTAGCAGAGCTCTGCTCATGAGCAGAGCTAGAAGAGGAACTTACGAAAAATTTGGAAGGTTATTGTACTATTACAATTAAATGATATTGAGATGATTATTGATGTTATGTTTATGCTGCAATAGTGTTCTTAGAGCTAGAAGAGGAACTTACGAAAGAAAATAAGTTATAATATTTTAGGTGGCTCTACATTTTGTATGCAGATCTTTAAGAGATGTTTTTAAGTTTGTAGAATGTGTGTAAGTTGTTTTATCATAAATATAAATTAGAAATCTCTTAATAAGTGTATATATATGTTATACTATTTTAGCCATCTCTACATTTTGTATGCAGATCTTGAATAGATATGTTTTTAAGTTTGTAAAGTTAACATGTACAACTTCAATGTGTGTAAATTGTATTATTATAAATATGAGCTAGAATTCTTTTAATAAGAATATATATATATGTTTAGTGAGATGTTTGTTCATTGACATGTATAATTCAACCATATTTGTTGGATTAAAATTTTTTAAGGTTACTATACTACTTCAATTAATCATGTTATGACTTATATTTGATAATGAAATGATTATTAGATATATCTTTATGTTGCAATATTAGTGATGGTAAGGAATTTTAGTTAATTAATTAGAGTTAGGAGGGGGACTTACATTTTGTTGAAGTTTTTTATCAAATATTGGCTTGATGTTTGTAGAATAGTCATGTACAATTTCAATATGTTAACGTTTGTGTAAATTTAGAAGTTATATCAAATGGAAAGAGAGTCTTCGAGGGGAAAGCGTAGGAGGTCATCACAATCCTCAGGAATTGGTGTTCCAGTTGGTAGTCGAAGGTTGTCGAATTCACCGAGAGGTTCAAGTTTATTGCATGGGTCCCAATCATTTGATCATCAACGAGTTCGAAGGGGTACAAATGAATCTCCTTCATCTTCTGTGGGAGATCGTCGATCTCAACCTTCTGTTGGTATGAACATTAATGTTTAATAACGTATAAATTGTATTTTTTTGTGTTTTGAATATATGGACAAGGTTAATTCTTGATAATGGCTATATTTGAAGCAGAGCGACGTTCAGAAGATGTGCGTAATTCGATGGAGCAAGGGGAAGATCAAGATAGGATTGTAGATGATGGAATAGGTGTGGGTGGAGAGCAAGGTCCTGAAGATCCTCCTAGAGCTAGGATGACATATGTTCCACTAGCTGAGGGGTGTACACCCATATCAACTTATCCATCTGATTTACCTGATGAGCTTCCATGGCAAGGTGTTGTGCAACAAACTATTCTTGAAAGTTGTAGATCCCACTATGACAGGTTGAACAATGATCTTTGTTCTTTGGATCTCCCTCCAGAGAGTAGACAAAGTCTAGAGATTGTTTTGGCATCTTTGCAAAAATTCATTGATGCATATGAGGACCTTGGACCAACTACAAATGGTTTTGTTCATTTGATGCGGATGCGAAGGGACCAAGTTATGGGTCCAGACAACTGGGAGGTTGTGAAGGAGAGAGTCACTAGAGAACAAGCCAATTCAATGTTCAATTTCAAGGAAGGCCTTAAGCGAAAAATGTTGAAAGTGCAATATTTCAAGCATCCTCAAATTGCACATTTAATATATGATCGATTTCTTGCAGCTTATGGTCGATTGCCTTGGAACGATGAGGTTCCTAATTATTTTGCAAGATTTTTTTATGCGGAGTTTTTTTTAGGTATGAAGCCTAACTATACTGATGTTCCTTCTGACTTTTATGGAGTTGGAAAGGGTAGAATATATAATCGAAAAGGCGCTCTCAGAGACCCTACCACTATACAACCTCCACCTGAGATACCTCGTCCACCAAGGGTTGTGGCTTTAAGATCAGAGATGGAGACAACATCTCAACTAGGGACAATTGGAAGGGAATCGATAGGTGATGGTTTAGCTTCAGCTCTTGCTGGAGTAGAAGTTGGTTTGGGGCGAGAGAGGGCTCGTGCTATTGTTCGTCAAAGTTTTGTTTACAAGACTAATGACGAGGTAGATGCATTGAGCATGGATGATCGCAGGGCTTATGCTAAGTCTTGTCGAGATATAGCTTCAGATGTGTTATCCAATGACACATCTAGCATGGGAGAGGTTTGTTGATTATGCTATGATAATCTATTTGATTTTTTATTAATCATTTTGAATAGAATTTTTTAGTACATGAGAATAATTATATTAAGCAAATGTATTTTGTTTGCAGTTTTCGACAATGTTAAATGCACATAATTTTCGAGTCTCCAGTAGTCAAAACCAAGAGCATCTTAGTCAAAATGAAGAGAGCTTAGGAGAGGTATTTTAATTATAATATTTATGATTGAACTCGATATTTTTTTTGTTTATTTGAATTTTAATATTTATCAATGTATCTTATTGTTAATTTGACTTATTTATGCAGGTTTCTTTAGATTCCAACTTTTTAGATGGTTTACCATCTCTTGTGAGCTAATGATTTTAATTTTTTTTTGTTTTGGTTTTAAGTTAATTGTCTAATTTATTATTTGTATCTACTATGTTTTATTTATTAACAAAATTTAAATTTTAGGGAAGAGACCATTTGGAAATTGGGGGCGAAGATGTGGGGTCTTTAATGAATGCAGATATTGGCACCAAGGTAATTTTGTTGAACTAGAAATGATCTTTGATATAAGTTTAATGTTTTATATTTTTTTGATTTATTTGAAAATTGTTTTTGTACATGTTGCAGCTTGGCTCTTTGAGATCCTTTGGAGCCAAAGGAAAGGCTCTAGGGGAAAAAAGTGGACATGCATTCAAAGAATTTGATGTACGATTTTTTTAATAATTGAATTGTTTTGTAGATGAGTTTAATATCTTGATATTTTGAATTTAGTTTAAAATTGTTTAAATAATTTATGATCTAAAAATTTATAATTTGTTTTTTTGTGTATTGTAGGTTGAGTTGAGTCCCAGGGAAGGTCCTAGTGGAAAATAGTGGAAATATATTGGTCGAGATGGATAGTGGTTCAGACTTTATAGTTTTTGTTGATATCTATATATTGGTGTTGTTTTGAACATGGAGGGTATTTATTTTTTGATTATATATATATGTACATTGAATTCACAAGTTCATCAACTCTTTTTTGGATTATATACATGAGTACATGTCCATTATTTCTCATTTGGTAAATGTTTAGAATATGTTTTGCATGAGTTTTGATAATATTTATAATATGTTTCGCATGAATGTTTAAAATGTTTTTATAGGTGCAATCCAAGGTTAGGAAATGTTGAATGATGACAATGAATGTTATGAAGTTAGAAAATGTTGAATGATGAGAATGAATGTTGAATGTTGAATGTTTCGAATGTTATGGAAGAATGAATATTGGGAAAGAATGAATGGGAAGTGTTAGGAATGTTTGAAATGTTATTTCAAGTTGGGAAATGTTGAATGTTGAGAATGAATGTTATGGTAAGAATCAATGTTGGGAAAAAATGAATGGGAGGTGTTAGAGAAAAAGAAATGTTGGGAAAGAATGAATGGGAGGTGTTATGGAAGAATGAATGTTTTCAATTTGTTATGTTGAGAATAAGTGTTATTATAATATGTTTTGCATGAATGTTTAAAATGTCTTGATAGGTGCAACCCAAGGGTAGGAAATGTTGAATGAATGGGAACCCAAGGGTAGGAAATGTTGAATGAATGGGAGGTGTTGGAAATGTTTAAAATGATAATCTAAGTTAGGAAATATTCAATGTTGAAAATGAACGTTATGGTAAGAATTAATGTTGGGCAAAATTAATGGATTTTTAATTAATTTAATTTTTATTTTCAATGTTCAGGTACATTTGATGCGGCTGAAATCATGGCAAATGGGGGTAACGGTTTTTTTGTTTTTTAATCATAAGCGAAGATTCCAGGATTGTGAAGTTTGTGCTAAATTAGAGCAATGATTTTAAACAACAATTTGATGAATTTTCATTGATTTGTTGTAAATAATCATTTCTCTAATTTAGCATAAGCTTCACAATCCTGGAATCCTTGCTTGTGATTAAAAATCAAATGATCGTTATCTCCATTTGCCATGATTTCAGTTATGTGAATTTGCACAAGCGATATTTTAAATTAAAGATTTGGGACGGAGAACAAGATTAAAATACTACAAAATTTAGTAGGTCTTTTTGTATTTTTTCGTTAGTATAAATCAACCAAAAGTAAAAATTCGGGGCGGAGTGGGGATAGCCACATCCGTTATCTCATCCCTTAGTGGTCTAATAGACATATGGGGACCCGAATAAAGTACTTTTGAATTTTCAAATTATATTTGAATTCATTTTTAAGCATGTTAAAGTACAACCATTTAAGCTTTTATGTTAGTTGTCATTCAAGAAAATATTCATAAAATCTCAATGAAAAAATATACTGGGCACAACAATTTTGATAATTGGACAAAAAATATATTGCACACAACAATTGACATAGACAAAAATATAGAACAATTTATTTTTGATATGTAGTTAAAAACATCGCAATGGAATACCATCTTCAACTATCCGTTCATGGTCACATATGGATAGTTTCCATTTTTTGGTTTTTAACTGTTTTTTTGATGGAACTTGTATCAATTTTATTCGAGATGCACATACTAAATGACTATATTGACAACATATAACATCAGGCTCATAATCCTGAAAGTAGACATATTTTTTTGTCATATGCGTCTGCTGAAAAAAGTAGCCTTTTAAAATGATGGATCCTCTTTCGTATGTAAATCCGTTGTCGTTGTAGTCCTCCAATAACTTCATTTTTCCTTCAGTGCATCGCATCAAATAATATTTGACATTTTCGTTGTTGTCTACAGGTGCAATCACAACGAAAACATCTCCTGTGCAAGTTATGATTGCTGTTAGCATATTTAAATGAATTAAATTGACTACTTATGGCGATGGATTAGAATGAACAATTGATTAAAAAGTCAAAAACAAGTTTATTAACTTCTCTTACGAGATCTGAAATTCTATCGCCATCAGACGATATTGCTATTTCTTCTGATTCTAATTCTTCAACACTTGCCAGAGGCATTTTTCCTTTTGGATTAATCTCTGTGTGTCTCCAAGCTTTTACGTAGTTGTTTGTTATGTTTTCACAAACTTCTGTAGACTCGACATTTTCAATGCAAATATGACAAAAGCATGATTGCTTTCTACTGTCAAATGCAAACACGTTGTGAAATGATTTTGTTTGAATAGAGTGAAGATCTCTAGTTCCATGTATGGTGCTAGCGTCATATGGTATTGATCTATTTATATCTTGGACCCCAACAAGCCAAAAAAACCTACACAATAAATAGTGTACATGTGTACTTAAATGTTAGTATATACATTTTTTAAAATTTTAAGAAATAATATAAATTAAAAAAATAGTGGACATACCTGCGCACGTCTTTTGATTGTTGATTATAATCATGGCTTAGATTTAATTGACACCATTGGACAACCTCTGCAGCTGAATGAAACCGTGCTGAAGAATAGTTCATTTGCCATCTTCGAAGTGCTCTTTTCACGCATGCTCCTGCACCATCATGCTCACCTTTTCCATGCCCAGTTTCAAAGAAATTCCAGCGATGTTTAATGTTCAGCGCTTTATGAAGTCGACATAACCAAAAAAATGATCGTGAAGATTTAAATTGACCCGCACATCCATCAGACCATATCCAATGCTCTTTGAATTTGACTTCGCGTTTTTTCAGTGAGTCATAGAAAATATTTTCTATACAATGTTGGACAAAATGTGTATCG
Organism: Larix kaempferi; assembly: GCA_027924585.1. Taxonomy (NCBI): domain Eukaryota; kingdom Viridiplantae; phylum Streptophyta; class Pinopsida; order Pinales; family Pinaceae; genus Larix; species Larix kaempferi. Next base: position 1,274,320 of record BSBM01000709.1, on the reverse strand, counting down.
TGTGTACGATCATTGCTGATATAGAAGTGATATTCTTTAATCACATCTCGATTGTCACATGTGCTTTCAATTCCATCGATATCCTGTTGAGAATGTCTATATACAACATGGACAAATATCGAAACTTGGTCAGAGTGATAGTATTCACTCTGTATTTCTTTTTGTGCAGCAAATGTATAGTTTTCAGCAAAATCAACCACCGACAAAATTGTTCCGGGTGGAAAAATTTCACGAGACTGTTTGAATTGAAGATCTTGCCATCGTGATCTATGTGAATGCTGGGTGTATTTATAAATTTCGTTTTCAAATTTTTTGAGAAAATCTGTGACGCATATCTTGTCTTCTATCAAATCAATTCTTTTGGAACGTGAATCACTAGAACTTGTATTATAGTTGATGTATTCGTATCTCTTCCAATCAACATTTACATTTGACAACGATTGATCATTATCGATAGGGTATTTATTGTGGAATAACACCAAATTTCCACAATGATGACAATGTTTTCCATTGACACATTTCTTTGAATAAAATACTTCATCGTGATTTCTCTCACATAAAATTTGAGATATGAATTCACGTATCGTCGGCGGAGGTGGTGAATTTGTCCAAAACATTTTACCAAATTCAAGAAACGTGTCATAATATAACTGAAATTGCACATGATAACGGCAACAACATGTATCACGTATAGTTATAGGTCGAACATACCATGGTTTTTGTTGCACAAATGTAGTGATTGATATATTAATTCCACGATGATCTTCCTTGAATTTATTGAACAATTGTACTTGTGTCATGTCCATTATATGTTTTGGTTGGCTTTCATATACATTTCGTGATATTCTTTTGCGTATCACATCTCTTGCATTTGGTGAAACTCGAGCATGTTCCAACCAATATTCTCGTACAATATCTTTAACCCCTGCTCCTAATCTATCTTTGTAAGGTTGTCTACAAATAATTGCCCAACAAGCAAGTTCATTATTTTCATCTATTTGCATTTTGAATTTGCTATGTTTGTATAATGCTTTTCTTGATGTTCCAACTGCTTTTGCTAGTTCTGTTGTCAAACGCTTTTGTTTAGTACTAGCTGAAAGAATTGCTGTATGAATTGCTTTACGTGCAGCACTGATATCTTTCTTCCTGGATTTTCCAAATTTTTTTATTGCATCGCCTATATTTTCCATCACATTTTGTTTCAATTTCGACTCTTTTGTTACTTTGTGAATACCCAATAACGATGTAGCACCTTCTAATTTCTTGGACACTAATAAACATCTCAAAATTTGTGCTTGTCCTACTATTGAGTAATCTTTGAGAACTTCATCATAAAATTTTGTAGCACGATATCGTGCAACATGTATTGGTAGTTTTTCTCCATATTTGTCGCAATCAATGTCTTCTAACATTTCATCATCAATAGTAAAAGTACCTATACATCAAGTTAAATTTAATTTAACATATATCAAAAAATAAAATTCATTATAAAAAAATGAATTTGGAAAATATATGATATATACATACCAGGTTCAATTTCTGGATTTTGAACTTGATCTTCAATATTGATTTCATCGACATTAGCATGTAAATCACTATTTACATCTTCTACAATGTTCTTTTCAACTTCAATTTGTTCTTCTTGTACTCTATTTTCAATTTTCATTTCTTCAACATTGTCATGTAAATCTGTATTTATATCTTCAATAGTTCTCTCTTCCGTTTCAGCAACCCTTTGTTTTTTGGCAATATATCTGAGTTTTTGTTTCTCTCTATTATCATCATCATCACGTTTACGATCAGCTTTTCTTTTACGATTTCTCTTATTGACCATGGTTGTTTAATCTATAGACGATAAATTAAAGAATCATGTTACTTTATAGTAAAAACAAATAAATTAAGATTTAAAAACATTTACGGAATTTATAAAAACATGAACTGAAATTTACTTTACCTTTTAAAAATTTTGTAAGAGTCTTTTGAAGAAGATTTCTTTGGAATTAACTTTCCTTTGAAACAATTCTCTGAACAAAAATCTTCTTTGGAAAATAATAAAAACACCTTGTGCCAAGGAAGAAAATAAAACACCTTGTAAATAAATCTTTGTTGTAAAATTCATTCCAAGAATACTTTTTTGAAAAAATATCTACGAAAAAAACCACTAGAAAAAAATACTTTCAATAAAAACTTATTTATAAATATATCTGGGAAAAAATCATTGTAAAGAAACAACTCTTTGAAAAAAACCCAAATTCAAAGAAATAAGAAGTACAAAATTACCTTGTAAAAAATCCTTTGCAAAATAAGATAACTATTTGAAAAAACTCCTTTCAAATAAATAAGAAGTGCAAAACTACTTTGGAACAAAATCATTTGCAAAATACCTTAGCAAAACAACTATTTGAAAAAACCTCTTTCAATTAAATAAAAAGTGCAAAGCTACTTTGAAAAAAAAACATCCTTGCAAAGAACCTCCTTGCAAACATGTCTAAGAAAAGAAATATTTTGAAAAAACTCCTTGCAAATATCCCTTAAAAAAAACACTTTCAATGTGTCTTTTGGAAAAAAGAAGAAGAAACATACTTTGTAAAAATCTCTTTTTCAAAAAAATGTTTTCTTTGCAAATATACAACAAGAAAATAAATATTTGGAAAAAACTTCTTGCAAATATGCCTTAGAAAAAAAATTTCTTCAATGTGCCTTTGGAAAAAAGAAGAAACATACCTTGTAAAAACCTCCTTTTGCAAAAAATGTCTTCTTTGTAAAAATGCAATAAAAAAGAGATATGTTGGAAAAACTCCTTCAATGTGCCTTTTGTAAAAAAGAAGAAGACATAGCTTGTAAAAACCTCCTTTTGCAAAAAATGTCTTCTTTGTAAAAATGCAATAAGAAAAGAGATAGTTTGGAAAAACTCCTTGCAAATATGCCTTGGAAAAAAAAACTCCTTCAATGTGCCTTTTGTAAAGAAGAAGAAGAAACATAGCTTGTAAAAACCTCATTTTGCAAAAAATGTCTTCTTTGTAAAAATGCAATAAGAAAAAAGATAGTTTGGAAAAACTCCTTGCAAATATGCCTTAGAAAAAAAAAACTCTTTCAATGTGCCTTTTGTAAAGAAGAAGAAGAAACATACCTTGTAAAAACCTCCTTTTGCAAAAATTATCTCCTCCTTCCGAAATTAGTTTGACAAAAAAATGCGAAGTTCAAACATGCGAAAATAATGAATTAACTTTACGTTTATTTATATGAGTATAAATTTTTATTTTTATTTTTTTTCCGGCAGACGTAATTTTTTTTTCCGTTTAGTTATTCGGCCGAATAACCTTCGCCATAAGTTACGGCGCCATTACGGAAAAAAGTTATTCGGCCGAATAATTATTCGACCAAATAATTATTTCGGCCGAATAATCTCTGAAACATGACCGATTCAGATCTCTGCAAAATTTTCAGGTTTCTCCATTTTCGGAAGGAGAAAACCACCTCTTACACAACAAAACGAATGTCGGACTTCATACCAGTAGATTCATCATTGAATCTACTTTACGAGGGTATAAATTTTGTTGTATATAGATAAGAACTGATATTTTTTAAGTTTTATATTTGTAACATGTGTCGAGTTATGATTCAGCTCTTTAAAAAAACAGCGAAAAGAAAAATCCATAATTTTGTAAATACAACACCAAAAAAATCGAAGAAAATGTGGGTTGATTCATTGACGTGTCTACTTCAAAACGGTGGTCGTAGATTTTTTGATTTTATAGCGGATTGAGAGAAAAGTGGTGCAACAAAAAGGTTGTTGAAAATCGACTGAGTTTCCCCATGGATCGACTTTAAAAAAATATAATAATTAGTATAGAGGTCCATTGGATGCAAACTTATAGTCACGCGTTAGGACATTGTGTGTAGATTGTCGTAGCATTTTCAGTTTTTGCAAAACACAAGTCTAACAACGATTTTAGTGGTGCAACAAATCATAACTCTTTTGTAGTCTTTTCATTTTATAAGAACACACTGTCAAACATTTGCGAAATCGACATATCAAATCTTAATAAAAAAAATTGAAAAAATTATGAGTAGAAAGCTAACATAATTCTACAAAAGTTATCTTTTTACGGCAAAGTGAAATTTTAAATAAAAATATCACTTTTGTTCGCCCGAAGTTGGAAGACATGAAAAAAACAGAATTATTTTCTCACGAGACCCCCCAAAATAGACACCCATCTTCATTTTTTCACCCCCTACCCATTTCCAGCGACCACCATGAATGGACCTTAAGGATTAATTAATCATCAAACAATTACAACAAAAGTAAAAGTGAATTAGGGAATTTTTGGCTAACATGAATCGATTCCCAATTTTTACTATTAGATTAACTAAACATTTTCCTCTTTGATGTATGTACACATATAGTGAAGGGATCAAGTTGTTTGTTTGTGATTGCAACATAAACAAAATCTATTCATATTATGAATACAGGTAGCTCACGAACTCATGGCTACTCCCACAACTACTAATTGCATATCAAAACGTGTGTTTCTAATATGGTATAGCGAAATTTTTTATAGCCTAAAAGGTCCTAATGAAAATTGGTTAAGGTGACATGTTGGCCCTAAAATATGGGCAATCTTGATTGTTATTCAACCACAAATTCATGCAAGATGAGTGAAACTCGTGGCCACGTGGAATATGGATAAGAACATAATTCAGGTTAAAGCTATCTAAGCAGACAACACAATCCTCAAAGAAATCTAAGCACACAACACAATCCTCCTTTTCCAATGCTCTTGATTTTAACTTCATCCAAATTTCTCCTCTTTTTGTTTCATGTGTATATATCTCTTTTATTGGAAGGCTGGCACATTCCTTACTCATCTCTATAGAAGTAGCCTAGACACCTTCTTTGACAAAGTCTCATGGTTTCCTTGATACATTATTCACTCATCACTACAGAAATACCTTCTCTAACAAGGTCTAATGGTCTCCTTTGATACCTTTTCTAACAAGGTCTAATGGTTTCCTTGCAATCCCTATTATTATTCAACATGATATGACAAGTCTAATTATAATGAGAGCATTTCACCACTATTAATATCCATTCATTAGTTGATAGAGACAAATTAAATATCAATCCCAAATAAATGTTTACAATATGTAGTCTCAAACACTTTTTTTAAACTAGAAAATATGATGGATGAAGCAATTCCATTGGATTCATACGTAAGATTATGAAATACATACCTGATAAAAAAAATTAGTTTATGAGATAACTAGTTGTTTTATTTATGTTGGTCCTTCAAACTCATCTTCATAGTCTAGATCTGTGCTTCATCAACCAACTTCATCTTATCTTCATTTTTGTCTAATTATTAAAACAAAATATGGCAAGATTCATTATTTTCATCGAGTTGGAAAGATTATATATGTTTTATTTATGTTGGTCCTTCAAACTCATCTTCATAGTCTATATCTGTGCTTCATCAACCAACTTTATCTTATCTTCATTTTTGTCTAATTATTAAAAAAAAATATGGCAAGATTCATTATTTTCATCGAGTTGGAAAGATTATATATATATATATGGGTGAGTGCACAGAGTTGAGGGACCTTTTAGATGCAATGGTAGATTCAAAAAACCCATTCAATTTCCATAAAAGATAATTGAAGGCCAAGTAGGATAGTTAAACAAAATGTGTATGCATTATGAGATACTAAACGAATACGTGTTTTTTAAAACTTTTTTATGCCCAAAACGAATCGACCCTGTAATTTCCTCCACAAAAACGACATAGCAGGAATGACGACGAAACGAGTAGTGGTGAATGTGTTTTGAGATATAGAGCCCAAATCTTTCACCTTGAGCACCAATTTCTTCAACCTCGGGTATTTAAACCAAATTCCACCCTTCTAATTACTATATTTTTTTATTTTTGTATTCCCTAAAATCAATTGAATCCATAAATTTGTAAACATGTGTGCCTTAAATGAAATTTAGACCATAAATCTAAACATTTGTATGCCCAAAACATATTAAAATCCCAATTAACTTGTAAAATCAAATCAATTTCAATCAATACATACATACATACATACATACATACATACATACATACATATATATATATATATATATATATATATATTCAAGCATCCTTGTGAATCCAACCCAATATTCACAAATATCCAAAGATTCTCATGTATACAACAAGGTTGCTTACAACTAAAAAAAAATTCAAGTATAATTTATATATCCCCCAAAATACATAAACAAAGACGCTAAATGGCCTATAGAGTCCAAAAAACTTCATGCCAAAACAAATAATAACACTAAAATCCTTACCAATATTGGGATTTTATTCATCAATAGCACTGTTTACCCCCCCTCCAGGCTCTAGCCCTTGCCTCTACCCGGAATATCGAAGTTGGACCTCCATGGACATTAGTCAACACCTTATAGTTTTGATGAAACTTCATAATCCAAATTTTAAGATAGGGTAGATAAGTTTCCCATGCTTAATAAATGTTTTCACTTGGGTGAAGGGTGCATTTTGGTTAAGGTCAAGACAGAGGAGTTCAATAATAGGCTCTACCAACATCAAGAATCATAGGGAGGTTGATGTGTTTGATTACATGTCAATCCCATAAAATCACACATGATAGAATCCAGTGGAAATATTGCAATCCTAAAAGATTCAAAACTATGAATTCTAGATCCCAAGCCACTATAAACAAACATGCAAAGTTTCTCATGTGTGTATAGAAAGAGTGCATACAACTAAAATAACATAAAGTGAAATCCATATATACCCCAAATTACATATAAACAAAGATGCCAAATGGTCTAGAGAGTCCAAAAAACATCATGCCACAACAAATAATTACATATATCAAAATCATTTCCTATATTGGGACTTTATTCATCAATAGCACCATGTGCCCCCTGCTCTAGGATCTAGCCCTTGCCTCTACCTGGAATATTGGAGCTGGCCCTCCAAGGGCATTAGTCAACACCCTACATTTTTTATGAAACTTCATAATCCAAGCCTAAACATAAGGTAGAGAAGATTCCCAATCAACATATACACTTAGTACATTTAATGTATGTATCTGGCAATTGAAACTAATACACACATATGACATGAATTTAAGATGGAAAATGTTAAATGTTTATTCTTTAGTGTATAATTTGTTCGATTTTAAATTTCAAATTATAAACAATTCATGTTGTTATTTGTTGTACACTAGTTTTACATTTTCCATTGCTTAGAGATGCCATTAGACCATATCTACTTTTCTAATGATATTTTTTTGTATTTACGATTGTAGTGGCTATTATGGATCAGAATGCAGAGAGATTGAGAGAGATTGCTCATATGAGAGAGATCGGTATAGATTGGAGGGGTGGAGATGAAATCCGCCGCTCGTTGGAAGCATCACTAGATGCCATTGTGGATACTATCAATCACTCAAATGATGCATTGTACAACATAGCATTGTACAACACAGAATTGTATAGAGAAATAAAACAACAAGAATATGCCGATGGATTGAGTTACAATGAGGTGAAGAAATTAAAAATAACTAAAGAGAAAATATATTCACTTTTTAGAGTGATTGGGACAATTCCATTCCAAAGACTACTAGAGCACATATTTCAATTGGGTTGTGTGTTTTTCCACCAATCAGAGATCATTGGATGGATCGATGATATATGGTATTTGAAATTCCCCCACACAACAACAAGGAAGTACCGCTATACTTCCTTCAAAAACTTTATGATGAGTTTGTAATGGGTAAACATGTCAACTATTTCGATATGTTGGGGTTCTAGGGTGTTGATATGGGGATGCCCCAAAACTGTCCCAATGCTAGGAATAGAGATGCCAATTGACCAATACCTCCACCTTATAGCCATGTATCAAGGCCAAACATCCCTCTTGCACATACAATGATACCCCAGACATAGGAGAAATTTCTGATGCTAGCTCAAGTCATTGCACGCTACAATACAACTATTGACCAAGAAGGAACCTCTTCCCTTGGTGGCGTATAGTCATCAGCTTCCAGCGGCAGAGGACCATCCACTAGTGGGGATAGACTGGCATCACATGAGCCACATATTCAGCTACACGTGTGCACGGTGTGTGGCCAAACTTTCTATGGTCGTGGACCAACACATGGCACCTCTACGATGACTTATAGTCAAGTAAGGACATAGTTAAAATATTAATTTGTTGTTCAAACTATTTTTTTCCATATTGTACACATTAAAATATTGTTAATATATACAATTTTTAATCTTTCAAGAACTTGATACCTCTGTAGCGGGTGGTAGTGTACCTAGTGTTTTCATATCTGAGATAGTAACAACCAACATGGATGTCATATTTTCAACATGTCATTTTGTTAATAAATGTTAGTTCATTAATTTATTAGATGGTATAATATCTACAATTTCTGAAGTTGCAAGCATCGCATTCTCAACAGGATACAGGAGACATTGATCTTAGCGAATTCCCCACAACGGGCTTGTATGTGTTTTTCAGGAATGTAAGTACATGGTTAATGGTTAATGACTTAATCTTGTTACAATTACTTTTTCTTAGCATATTCCTTTATAAATTGCTAACATTTATAATCTTTAAAATTGTAGGTGTTATCTGGCTCTATAGAGGTGCAAGAATTTAGTAGTAGTGATCCCTCCCATGGGGGAGATATGTCCCAAGCAGAGGTAAGTATTACAACATGTTAGTTTTTCAATACATATTCTTTCATCTATTCATGTCCATGTCTAACTATGACAACACTCTGTGATTGCAGGAATCAATGCAACTCAATCTACCACTGCTTTGGTTTGGCTCTCCCCATAGTCCAAATGTAGAGAAGGGTCTTGTCTACACTAGATTGCCCTCTTCCATAAAAAGAGCCAGTGGACCTACTAATTCCATGGTAATTTACATAGCCATCGATGATAGTTGTTGGTTAGATTACAATTCACTCCACAACTAGTTTTTATTAATATTTTTTTCACATGTTTACAACAGCATGCTATAGAGTCCTCCATGCCAGACATTAGCGGAGTTGTTGATGTTGTCATTCAAGTTGCATGTACAATGGGAACAAGCCACACAAAGGTATCTACTTGAATATTTGTACATGTACAGTTCATTTGTATTGTGTATGCACATGCATGATGTCTAACCATTTTACTATTTGGTGAATGTATCCCAAGTCTATTCCAGTAGAGCATGTGACTGAGGTTCATGTTCAACCTACAACTCTTCTCGCTACAGATGATTTAATCAGTCTCCTGTCCTAGAGAATATTTTTTCGTTGAGACATGTTCATCATGTATAAAATTGGTTAGTACTTTATCACACATACAAGTTGATAATTGTTGAGCTAATTGACATAGGATATTTTATTTGTAGAGCACCATTGCAAAGAGGCTTTCAGATAGGAGAAGTACACCACGTGCCTCTATTCCTCGGATGAATTCAGTGAGTGTTTGTTATAAGCAATTGAGTCGTATTTTAAATTTTTTATGTTTTTTAGTGATTTGGTATTAGTTCAATTACCTAATCAAGAAATATGATCTTTTACTTGCAGTCACCATAGATGCATAGTGGTTGTAGACAGAGGCAAGATGCATCACAATCTGGAAAAAACAAGAGGAAGTTAGAGTTTTTAGGTGTAGTCTAGGACATACATACTTTTGTTTAGAAGAGGAAGTTATAGTTTTGATGTGTTATCGTGGACATACTTTTGTTTACATGTACATCATTGACCTTTTTTATACATGTACATTGGAAGGCCATCTAAGGGCCTTCTATTTTTGTATTATATGACTCCATGATATATTATATATTTCTTATTGTCTCTTGACATCTTCACAGTTCAGTGTTATGTGTGATCATACATATGTGGCCAATAATGTTTATATGCGTAATGTTCCCAATTTTTATATCTTAAAGGAGATATCAGTTATAATGTTGAGAAAAATGCACAATTACAATAATGCACATTTACAATGTTATTGACAATGATCCAATTGCATATAAAATGTTAAATTGTGTCCACAACAATGCACATTTACAGCATGTTCTTGACTACAATCAAATTATATTAAATTGCATGTGAAATGATGTGAGTGACACACCTAATCCACACAATGTACTAACACACTTAACCTACAAAATAAGAAACTAGTACAACTAAGTGATGTACATAAACTCCTAGAACCCACATAAAAGCCTAACAAGTGGGACAAACACATATCGGATATGCATCTAGACTTTCACACATGTGATGCACTCATGCAACCCATATAATCAGGTTAAATTTTATTGTGATGACACTCATATAACAAAATGAACATGGGCATGCACATAAGTTCAATGTGACACTATCCTATTAACATGACCCTTGACCCCTAAATCAATAATCCATTTATCATAATCCCCACTCACAACTCACCAACTAAACTCAAATCATTTTTATCATAACCCACTAACACTATTAATCCTAATCACCTAATGCATCTCATGTTTCACCTCAGTCGCATAAGCACCCAATGTACTTAAGTGACACACATAAGGAACAAACCAATCTAACTCAAGCACATGAATACCTAACCTACATAAGCACCTATTGGACATATTAAAGGATGCACATAGATGACACACACTTATTTATCCCACATAGGTGATACTTATCTTTTACCTTGACCCATCCAACCCCTATAACCTTAATCCATATACCACAATACCATTTATGGCTAACCCACTAGCCCCAAAACCCCCAAAACACAACCTACTAATGATCCTAACCTTAACTACCTAAGTCACTTTGCAACATACCTAGCACACATAAGCACCAAACACACCCAAGCAACTAACCCAGCCAAGTGGAACACATAAGCACCTAACAAACATAAAGGTTGTACATAGTTGACACACCTAAGTGATGCACCTGTGTGGCCCACATAAATGAATAATTGTATACCCCACAAAAATTTACAAATGACTTGAATACTTGTCCAATTCAAATGAAAGAGATTAGCAAGCCTGAAAAAATTATTTTTTCAAGTGGATCCTAAGAAACCACAAGGACAAGTCAAGTAAAGCGACAAAGATAGAAAGGATTAGAAAGGTATTATCGATGAAACACAACCTCCCTTTTTTATTTGGAACTTTGAATTCTTAAAAACAACATTAATTGCTCAAAATGAAAATACAATGGAACACTAAGGACATGTCAAATGACGTGGCACACTAAGGACATAACAATATATTAAGAGTGTAGTGTGGTGGGTTTGAGTGCCATTATTTGAATGTTTAGTTATACAATCAAAATCAAAATATTGCAAAGTTGACCCCTTTGTGCAAAAAATGCATAGAACCTTACTGGGCGAAACCCTAGTTTCCAAAATCGGCCTATAAGGAAATATCTAGGCCTTGGACCTAGAGGAGAGGGGTAAACCTAGCATCAATTCAATGTCCTGAATCCAACGGAGTTGACGGTTCATCGATCCAAGCCACGGTCACCATTCTATGGTTTGTTACAACTCACACCCTAAAGGATCTCATGGACACTTGTTGAATCCCTGCTGGGGGCATAGAATTCTAACTCTACAACAAAAATAAGTTCTGGGAGGTTCTACAAGTGTGTCTAGGAAGGTTCCACGTGGGAACACTAGCCACAAGTTATCGGCTGAGGAATTTGCAAAGTTGACCCCTATGTGCAATAATTACAAAGTGCCTTACTAAGAGAAACCCTAGTTTCCGAAATTGGCCTAGAAAACAATCTCTATTTGATGGAAACGGAAGAGAGGGGAACCCCTAGCACTATCCCAATGTCCTAAATCCAACGGATTCGACGGTTCATCGATACGAGCCACAAACACCATTCTATGGCCCGTTATAACTCACACCGTAAAGGCTTTCACGGACACCTGTTCAATCCCTACTAGAGGCATATAATTCCAACCCTACAACAAAACTGGGTTTTTGGAGGTCTTTCAAGCGTGTATAGGAAGTTTCCACATCGTAACTCTAGCTACAAGTTCCTGATCAAAGAAATTGCAAAGTTGACCCCTAGGTGCTGTTAGGATATTTAGACACTTAGGAGTTAGTTAAGATCAACTTGTGTAATATATCCGTTAGGGATAGTGTGTTTCTTTAGTATGCATTAGTATGCATTTGTAAATACTTAATCCGACGGTCACGATATGTTTCCGACATAGAGTAATCCGACGACTCAACTTCTCTTAGATCAAACCTAACCTTGATCCGTGGCTTAACACTCGATTGGTCCATGATCTCTATTTAGAGAGCATGGAGGGTCATTGTTTAGTTGATCGATTATGAGAAGCTCATTTGTAACTTTCTTTCTTTGCATAATAAATTGTCCCGTAGAAGCTATTTGGACGGGGCCGTGGAGTGTTTCCCTCAAGAGGGTTTAAACCACGTCAAAACATCGGTGTGTTGATCTGTGATCTGTTTGTGTGAAGTGGTTGCTCTTGGTGTTCGGTCCTTTGGTAGTACCCTGTGTACCCGAACATGGCATCACAACTTTTATGAAGTGTCGCTTTCGGTTATGATCTAGATCTTGAACTACTGTTGCCGAAACTCGAAAGGGTTTATAGTTCTGGTATTTTTGTGCATTTCTGGGCTGTGGGAGGTGTTCATTGCGTCCGGAGTGTCGTTTCCATTGGTAAATAGTTTTCGTTTGATCGAAAACGGTTCCCGGTTGCTCCAGAAACGCGTATTTCATCAGATCTGAAGGTATAATGTTACAGTGACGCATTTTTTTTATTTCGTTTTTTAAAAAGAAAAAAAATCTCATATTTCATTTTTTTTTACTGTTAGATTTTTTTCGGTTCGGATTGTTGCTTTCTCGTCTGCGTATGCTCTTTGCCGTGCACCTTGAGCGATCTCGACAAATCAGAAACAGAAAGGGAAAGGGTTTTTCTCAGCTGCGTATGCTCTTTGCCATGCACCTTGCGCGATCTCGGCAAATCAGAAACAGAGAGAAAACGTAGACTTTCCGGGCAAGCTAACAAGATCTAACTCCACAACTGTGGAAAAAAACATTTTGTTTCGATTTGTGGTTTGTTTTGCAGGAAAAATGGCAAGCACGCAAACCGAGCAAGAAGAGTTAAAAAAAAAAAAATCCTTCCTCATTCCCATATTTTACATACCTTTTAATCTAGCTCACTTGGTTCAAAGTTGCTTTATTCGTTAATAGGTCTTGAGTTCAAGTCTCAGGAAGTTACTTTTAAAAGAAAAAGTGCATGCAATTTCTAATTTCATGTTACTTTATTGTAAAAGTGCATCTCACTTAAATAATAAAAAATAAAAATACAAGTGAGTCACTTAAGTTTTTTTTTGTTGCATTATTTAAAAGTAATATCATTGTAAAAGTGAAATCACTTATTTTACAAAAGTGGTTCACTTAAAGCAACTTTCTTGAAAAGTGATTGTCAAAAGGTTCATATTGGGAAGAGGGGGGTTCTTTTTTTGCTGGACATTCTCTAGCTGCCACGTCACTATTGGGTACATCTTCAACAGTTTCTTTGTTCAAGCATAACTTCATCATACAGAGTCAGTTTTCAGTGTTGTTTTTTTTTAAACCGCCTATTTTTTCGAGATCTTCCCATCCAGACTATTGGTTTCTGCTTTTACAGCCATTAATTTACAAATATGGCCGCCCACTGTGATATTCTACTTAACAGTTCCAACTATTTCTCATGGAAATCTCGTATAGAGGATGTTCTACGAAGTAGGGGACTTTTCAGAATTACCAAAGGGAAAGAAAAAGAACCCACTAATGATGACAAGAAAATAAAATGGGCAAATAGATGTGATGAAGCTCGTGGATTGATTGGGATGTCAATCTCTACTGATTTTCGATTCCACATATCTGGAATTGATGAACCTAATGCTACTTGGGACAAGTTGGAATCTGTGTTTGGTAAACACAATGAAATTCGAGGTCACCAACTTGAAAATGAGTTGATTTCTTTAAATCCAAGTGACTTTTCATGCATTCAAGATTATTTATGTGCAGAATGTAAGATTGAGAGGGAAGACAAACAATGCATTTATCATATTCTTTCCAAACTTGGACCTGCATATTCTGTTTTTGTATCTACATTTTACTCCATGAAAGCATCCTTGAATGCAGCCAGCTATCAAGAGCATAGTCTTGAATCCTTTTGTGATTCCTTGATTAGGGAACAAGATAAACTCATTCATCTTGGAATAATCAACAATGCAGATACATCTGGGAAAGCCTTATTGTCCCAACAGAAAGAAAAGTCCAAGCCTCCCAAGAAGCAAAATTTTCGCAATAATAAGTCAAACAAGGGTCTAAAACCCTCTCAGTTAGCTCCTTCTTTAAAAAATGACAAAGGATCCAAGCCAAAAGGCAAGAAGACTGAGCGTCATTGCAACTATTGCGGGAAAGATAATCATGATGAATCTAAGTGTTTCAAGAAGATGGCAGCCTTGGAAGCAGCAATGAAGAAGCACCACATCAGCCTAGATTCGCCTTCAGAATCTGCCTCTCATGGACATGCACTTTGTGCTTCTAGTTATTCTTATAATGCATCTTCTTCTTCTACTTCAAATGAATGGCTCATTGATTCTGGAGCATCTTATCATATGGCTAAGGATCAAGCCATCTTTACTAATATGCATGAATGTAACACCAAACAAATATTTGTTGGTGATGATAGATCTCTAAGTGTTGTAGGAGCTGGAACAGTTCCAGTAGATAATGGTCATTTTAGTGATGTACTATGTGTTCCAAGAATTTCCTACAATTTGTTATCAATCTATCAGATCACTCATTCTGGTGAAGGTAAAAGTGTGACCTTTACACCTCACCAAGTTGTAATCAAGGATTTTAAAGATCCTCAACAGGTTCTAGCTACCGGAATTGTTGATGATATTACGAGGTTGTACAAGTTTAACAACTTTGGGTCATCACCTTTCCCTTCAGTTTTTGTTGCTCATAGTGATAACTTGAGCAAACTTTGGCATGAGCGATTTGGTCACTTAAATTATCGCTTATTGCAACAACTATGTAAAGAAAATATGGTTACAGGTCTTCTGATGGTATCTTGCAGAGATGGTGTTTGTTCCGGTTGTGTACTCGAAAAACATCATCTAGACAGTTTTGACAAACGTGCCTCTTGGCATGCCTCGGTTCCCTTGGAGCTTGTGCATAGTGACTTGTGTGGTCCTCTTCCATCTGCTTCATTTTCTGGTTTCAAATATTTCTTAACTTTCATTGATGATTACACCAGACGCACTTGGGTTTATTTCCTAAAACTTAAGAGCGAAGTATTTAACATGTTCTTGGCCTACAAGGCCCTTGTTGAAAAATAATCTGGTCATCAAATTATTAAGTTAAGATCTGACAATGGAGGAGAATATGTTAACAAACAATTCACTACTTTCTGCACTGATCAAGGCATCCAACAACAACAAACTGTTCCATATACACCACAACAAAATGGTGTGGCTGAGTGGAAGAACTGCACTTTAAAAGAAATGGCTAATTGTATGATCCAATCTAAGGGACTAAGTCTTCAATTTTGGGCTGAAGCCATAAATTGTGCAAATTACATAGTTAATCGCACCCCCACAAAAGCATTACAAGGTATAACACCGGAAGAAGCATGGAGTAAAATTAAATCTGATGTAAGTCACTTTCATGTGTTTGGTAGTGAAGCATGGGCTCACATTCCTGATGAAAAACGGAAAGCTGTAGCCTAAAAGTGAAAAGTGCATATTTGTTGGATATTCTGAAGATGTAAAAGGTTATAGACTTCTTCAACCACATTCTCATGCTATAATCATTAGAAGAGATGTTAAATTTGATGAAAATATCTTGGTCTGCGAGCCTAACTCGGCGATTGTGCCATCTTTGGCCTGCGAGCATGATTCGGCGTTTGTGCCTTCTTCTTCTTCTTCCAACTTCCTTGACAGGTTTCCAACTCCAGTTTCTGATGATGACAGTGAGGATGAAAATCCACCTCCGCCTGCTCATGTTCCTCCAGTTGCATCAGCACAAGTGCTTCCTCGATGGGTCCGTTCAACATGTGAAGCAGCTGGTGATCTTCCCGGTGATCCTAGAGATCAACATCGAACACGTTCTCAGTTTCAGCGAGCCTCTTCTCTTTTGGCTCAGGTTTCCGAGAATCATGATCCAGAAACTTTTGCAGAAGCTTAAGGGAATCCAGATTGGGATGCATCCATGGATGAAGAATATCGTTCCTTAATGGCGAACGATACTTGGGATCTTGTACCTCTTCCAAAAGGAAGAAAACTTGTCAGATGTAAATGGGTCTACAGTACTAAGTATGCATCAGATGGAAGTGTTGAAATACTTAAGGCAAGGTTAGTTTCCAAAGGTTTTTCCCAAGTTGAAGGGAATGACTACAATGAAACCTTTGCTCCTGTCGCAAAAATGAACTCCATCCGCCTTGTTCTTTCCCTTGCAGCCTTACACAACTGGGAAGTCCATCAAATGGATGTCAAGTCTGCCTTCTTACATGGTGATTTACAGGAGGAAATTTACATGGAACAACCTCCTGGCTATGTTCAGAATAACTCTAGCCTTGTTTTCCGCCTTAAGAAATCCTTATATGGCCTTAAGCAAGCTCCTAGAGCTTGGTATGCCAAAATGGATAACTTTCTCCTTGACACAGGTTTTTCTAGATGCCATTCTGACCCCAATGTCTACACCAAGAAAGTAGGAAACCATCTCATCATACTTGTTCTATATGTTGATGACCTTATTCTTACTGGTAGTGACCCTAAGCTTATAACCCATGTGAAATCCAGTCTTAAACAAAATTTTGAAATGTCAGACTTAGGACATTTGCATTATTTTCTTGGTCTCCAAGTCCTGCAAACCAAAGAAGGAATCTTTCTTTCTCAGTCTAAGTATGCTTGTGACCTTCTTCGTCGCTTTCACATGGAAAATTGTACACCAGCCCCTTCTCCCTTCCAGTCTGGAGTCAAACTTTCTGCCACTTGTACTTCACCTGAAGTCGATGCCACCTTGTATTGTTAGCTTGTTGGTAGTCTCTTATACTTGACTCATTCCCGTCCTGACCTTTCCTTTTCCGTTGGTCGAGTTGCCTGTTATATGAAAACACCTCATGAAAGTCACTGGAAAGCAGCTAAAAGAATACTTCGATATATTCGAGGCACAGTTCAGTTTGGGATTCATTACAGTATAGGGGGGAAACCTTTGTTGGTTGGTTTCACTGATTCAGATTGGGCCGGCGATCCTGGTGATCGAAAGTCTACTACAGGTTATGTTTTCAGTCTGGGATCTGGACCTATTACTTGGGCTTGTAAGAAACAACAAGCTCTTGCTCTTTCTTCAGCGGAGGCAGAATATCGAGCAGCCGTCAATGCCAGTCAGAAAGCTTTATGGCTTCGACAGATCCTTTCAAAGTTTGGATTCGAGCAGCAGCAGCCTACTCCACTTTGGTGCGACAATCAAAGTGCCATCAAGCTTGCCAAAGATCCAGTTATACATCAACGCAGCAAACACATTGAGCTACATATGCACTTCATCAGAAATCTTGTTCATGATCGGATTCTTGAAGTGCTCTTTTGCCCTACAGATGATCAAGTTGCAGACATCTTCACCAAGTCTCTTACAGAAGCGAAGTTTTCTAACCTTCGATCCATGTTATGAGTTCAGGAACTTGTCATTAAGGGGGGATAGGGTCTAATGCCTCCTTCCTCCTCCTAATAGTGTCACTTTTGTAAATCTTTCAATCCTATCCCAAGTTGTTCTTAAGGGGGGATGTTAGGATATTTAGACACTTAGGAGTTAGTTAAGATCAACTTGTGTAATATATCCGTTAGGGATAGTGTGTTTCTTTAGTATGCATTAGTATGCATTTGTAAATACTTAATCCGATGGTCAGGATATGTTTCCGACATAGAGTGATCTGACGGATCAACTTCTGTTAGATCAAACCTAACCTTGATCCGTGGCTTAACACCCGATTGGTCCATGATCTCTATTTAAAGAGCATGGAGGGTCATTGTTTAGTTGATCGATTATGAGAAGCTCATTTGTAACTTTCTTTCTTTGCATAATAAATTGTCCCGTAGAAGCTATTTGGCCGGGGCCGTGGAGTGTGTCCCTCAAGAGGGTTTAAACCACGTCAAAACATTGGTGTGTTGATCCGTGATCTGTTTCTGTGAAGTGGTTTCTCTTGGTGTTCGGTCCTTTGGTATTACCCTGTGTACCCGAACAGGTGCAATAATTACGAAGTCCCTTACTAAGAAAAACCCTAGTTTCCAAAATCGGCCTAGAAGAAAATATATGTACCATAGAACCAGAAGAGAGGGGAACCCATAGCACTATCTCGATGTCCTAAATCTAATGGAGTTTACAATTCGTCGATCTGAGACACGGTCACCAGTCTATGGCCCGTTACAACTCACACCCTAAATGATTTCAGGGACACCTGTTGAATCCCTACCAGGGCCATAGAATTCCAACCCTACAACAAAACTGGGTTCCTAGTAAATCTAGCCACAAGTTCCTGATCAAGAAATTGCAAAGTTGACCCCTAGGTGCAATAATTACAAAGTCCCTTACTAAGCGAAACCCTAGTTTCCAAAATCGGCCTAGAAGAAAATATAAGTACCATAGAACCATAAGAGAGGGGAACCCATAGCACTATCTCAATGTCCTGAATCTAATGGAGTTGACAGTTCATCGATCTGAGACACAGTCACCAGTCTATGGCCCGTTACAACTCGCACCCTAAAGTATTTCAGGGACACCTACTGAATCTCTACCAGGGGCATAGAATTCCAACCCTACAACAAAACTGGGTTCCTAGAGGTCCTGCTAGTGTGTCTAGGAAAGTTCCATGTGGGAACGCTATCCAACAGTTCCTGGTCAAGGAATTTGCAAAGTTGACCCCTATGTGCAATAATTACAAAGTCCCTTATTAAGCAAAACCCTAGTTTCTGAAATCGACCTAGAAGATTATATATGTGCCACGGACCTAGAAGAAAGGGGCTCTCCTAGAACTATTATGATGTCTTGAATCCAACGGAGTCAATGGTTCGTCGATCTGATCCATGGTCACCATTCTATATCCCATTACAACTCACATCCTAAAGGATTTCGGGGACACTTGTTGAATCCCTACAAGGGGCATAGAATTATAATCGTGCAAAAAAGGGTTTCGTGAGGTCCTACAAGTGTGTTTAGGTAGGTTCCATGTGGGAACACTTGACAAAAGTTCACGGTCAAGGAATTTGCAAACTTGACCCCTTTGTGCAAAAAAAGCATAGACCCTTACATAGCAAAACCCTAATTTCCAAAATTGTCCTATAAGGAAATCTATAGGCATTGGACCCAAAGGAGAGGTGTATCCCTAGCATAAATTCAATGTCCTGAATCCAATGTATTCAACGGTTCATCGTTACGAGCCACGGTCACCATTTTATGGCCCGCTATAACTTGCACCCTAAAGGCTTTCAGGGACATTTGTTGAATCCCTACCAGGGGAATATAATTCCAACCATGCAAAAAAGCTAGGTTCCGGGAGGTCCCGCGAGTGTCTCTAGGCAGGTTCCACCTAGGACCACTAGACACAAGTTCCCGGGCAAGTAATTTGCAAAGTTGACCCCTTTTTTCAATAATTACAAAGTCCCTTACAATACTCATATTTTGAAAGGGTAATTTCTACCATCCCTTCGACTTATTAATGACTTGAATTGAGACTTTGCATATGTATGCTCCAAACACATTAAAATTAAAAAAAGTGTCATAATTCACTCATTGGCCAATAATGAAGTTGATCTAGTGATCTAGAGTGGGGTTCAAGGAAAACTTGGTGTGGATTCAAATGGTGTATTTTAGTATATATTTTGACTCTTGTGCATAATTGTGCACAATGGTGTCGATTCAAATGGATGCACATGAATGCACATACTAGGGCTTTTTGGACTCTTGTGCATCTTTGTATCACAATGGTGTGGATTCAAATGGTGATGGAGGTTTCTAAGGATTTTGAACACAAACTAGGTTGTCGGCTACAAACTAGGGTTTATAGGGATTATAATTCAAATTAGGGTTTATGCTAAACTAGGGTTTCTAGGGATTAGAATTCAAATTAGGGTTTAGGCTACAAAATATGGTTTATAGGCTTCACTCTAGGGTTTATAGGCTACGATTCTAGGATAGGGGTTTAGATTACAAACTAGGGTTTCTAGGATAGGGGTACTAATACAAATGAAATAATTTTTTTCGAATAAATAATAATATCATTGAAATGAAAAGCAAAAGCACTAAAAATAAATGGTTAATAATTTATTTGTCCAACTTTAACCCAAATGAATTTTTTTTTTCTTGAATTGCATGATATGTCCAATAGTGTCATTGGAATTAAAAATAAAACTATTAAAAAAAAGATAGTGAATAATTTACTTGAATGATTAATAATTTGTTCATGTATCTCTTGGCATAATGAAATGTGATTTTCTTCAAGTCTATAATAATATCATCAATATGAAAAGCCAAAGCATTAAAAAATAATGGTTAATAATTTATTTGTCCAACTCTAACACTAATGAAATGTCTTTTTCTTAAGTTTTATGATATGTACATTAGTGTCATTTAAATCAAATTGAAAGTATTAAAAAAAAGGGAAGGCTACTGAATAATTTACCACATTTTTATACTAAATTAGATGTGTTTTTTCCTAAAGTTTTTGATAAATTCAGTGATTTCATTGGGATGAAGATTTTTTTACTCTTGTGCATAATTGTGCACAATGGTGTGGATTAAAATGGATGCACACGAATGCACAAACTAGGGGTTTCGAGTACAAACTAGGGTTTTTTGGACTCTTGTACATGTTTGTAGCACAATGTTGTGGATTCAAATGGATGCACATGAATATAACATGAGTTTTTTGCATGCATGTATAGTTGCATCATGAATATCGTTTTACTCTTGTGCATATTGTGCACAATGGTGTGGATTCAAATGGGTGCACATGAATGCACAAACTAGGGTTTTTTGGACTCTTGTACATCTTTGTATCACAATGATATGGATTCAAATGGATGCACATGAATATAAAAATATTTTTTGGCATGCATGTATAGTTGCATCTTGAATATTTTTTTAATCTTGTGCATAATTGTGCACAATGGTGTGGATTTAAATGGCTACACATGAATGCACAAACTAGGGTTTTTTTGGACTCTTGTGCATATTTGTAACACAATGGATAGATCAAGTTTCTATGTTTGTGATTTGGTTTCTACATTTCTAAATTAGGTATGTAACCATTATATTTGTGTGGATGATGGATGAGAATGTTATCATAGTGAAGAAGGGGATGGTGATGGTGACAACATGGGTAGGAGGAGGGTGGTGGTGATGTTCATGGTGGAAATAGAAATGGTGGTGGTGGCAATGGGCACGAGGATGTTGATCTTATGGTGTGCTTAGGATCCATGACAAAGCTTGTGAAATTTATCAATTTAGGATCCATGACGAAGCTTGTGCAATTATCAATCTATCAAGATGTCAATGTCCAGTTGCAATAGTCAAAATATTAATGTCAATAATCAATGAGACAATAAAACAAAATCATAACATACATGTAAAACATAAAAACATAATATAACATGCAAACAACATACCATATTACCTACCTATGGTCATTCGACTAGACCATCAGAATCATCTCTAATACCAATAATCTCTTTTAACCTATCGAGCTCGGAGTCAGGAAATAAGTATTGTGCCTTTGATGAGTTATTACTTGGCATTGTTTGTAGTTGGAGGTTTGTGCTAGTAACTAAGTTTGTGTAATGGTATACAATCTGATCTGATCTATAATCTTCAAATACATACCCTTTTCTAGCGTTTGAGTGGGAAACCTGGTTCAAATACTCTCCTTTGATAACCATCGACCCAAACGGAAAATCAATGTCCTCGTAGTCCCTTAATGAGACATTGAGGGTCTGGTTCCCCTCCAAGCAACATGCCAACCAATAATGCGTGTGCTATGCATTGCATCTCGGGGAAACAATTACGTATATGTTCCCTACAGAAAAAATAATGCCAACATTTAAGTCAACTAACTATACACAACAAGTTGTCAAAAATTTCAAAATTATCAAAATATTATTTGAACTTGGTTGTACAAGATTTGATATGTGGTCATAGTCTATTGAAATGCTTGATTGGTCCTCCTTCAACTAGGATAATTCTGTAGCTATACGTCAACCAATTGGGATTGATACACGGTCCCAACTATCAACCCAATTCGTGAATTCACATGAGTCCCATTCACCACCACTACATGAATAACAAAAGCAAGAGAGTTTCGTTGTCCACATTTCAAGTATAGCATTGCCCAACATTCTAACTGAATGCAATGCACAAGTTCCCTATATGGTCTTGCACTCATATAACTGTGATCGATCTACATCCACCACCTCCCAAAAATATCTATGCACATGTGCTTTCTTGGTTGATTGATCTTCATTCCTTCTTTCTCCCTCCCCCATGACTAAATAACACCATTCAACAATTGTCTTTGCATCTCGGATGAGCAATACATTTGTGAACTTCATTTATTACCTACGTGATGCAGTCTTGATGCACGCATTTGCTCCATCATGTTCACATTTTCCGTGACCGGTATCAAAATAGTTCCAAATATGTGGCACCTTGTGCCTTTTGCGGACCATCCATAACCATTGGAAGACACGAGCATTTTTGAATTTCCTTGCACAACCGTTAGACCAAACCTAATGTTGTTCCATCTATATAGTATTATCTATCAAGTGATTGTAGAACATTTGAAAACTATGTTGTACAAAATCCAATTCGTGACACCTATCATCACCTATGTAGAAGTGATACTCCTTCAATATAACTCGGTTGTCTTCAGTATTATCTACACCATGTTTATAGGTGATATGGACCATTATGCTAACCTGGTCTAAGTGATAGTATGATTGAATATTAATCTCGTTTTGCGGTTGAAGGGTGTGGTTTTCTACAAAATTGACCATTAATAAGATAGTCCCAACGGGAAATGTATCCTTGCACATTCTAAACTGCTCATCTTTCCAATGATCCACACGTACATGCTTTACATAATGTTGTGTCTTTTCTAAGAATCCCTCCATGAAGTCGCAAACCTGTACTGAGTAGATAAACAATAAAGACATATATCAATAGATTGGTACGTATGAAATTGAAATTTGAAGAAAAGAATAGTATTCAATAACTCATTACTAACCTGAGAGGTGACCAACTGTCACGGGGGCTTCACTAGAAGGAAATATAATATCACGTTCATTCATATTGCGGTATTAGATATTCATGAAAACGTAAAAATTATATTGCTTATATATTAAGGGGCAAAGGGTTTTTTTATTTAATGTAACAATACAAAAATACTTTGGGGTCCTTTTTATATGGGTTGACAAATATTTGCCAAATGGAGATGGCGGGATCAGGACTGGATGAGAAATCGAGTTAAGGCAAGGATCGGGTTTACCAGTACGTAGGTAAACCGTGTCTTGAGGCATGCTTGAGGCCAGGGGTTTCATGGTGAAGTGGGTTTCCAGTCGATCATAATCAAGAGATAGTGGTCATTGACAACCAATTGTTACCAATAGCACTCAGCGAGTTGTTACCAATAGCCTTGGGAGGCTCTAAGCCTCTAGGGCCTATTATATGCCCTCGATAGGCCTTGGGGGCTTGAATACCCAACAACTAGTTTCTATTACATGCCTTGGGAGGTTTAATCAACCTCCTAGATCTTGTTACAGGCCCTGGGGGCTTGGGTACCTATCCCACAACAGGCTTAGTCAGTGATTGGGGAACTGCAACATGCAATCTAAATGTTGTACTATGTGCATTGACTCTAGTGACATACAAGAAGTGATCTCCTATCTCTTCATTAGACCATTAGATGTTGCAAATCATAATGATATGTGGTTGAGTAATTCCATTGCGGGTGAAGTAACGTGCGTCCACAATGTACATCGAAAGAAGCAAGGTGCATTGTAGAATGCATGTGGGGTCATAAGAGGGGTATCATATCAATATACTAGGTAGAAATATAAAGGGGTATACAAAATGTTAATGAAAAAATTGATACATACAATCTCTAGTGAAAATAGGTTTTTTTTTAAATTGGGAAGGCATATTGGGAGGGAGTTAAAAAAAATGATTTTGGAAGTTATTTTCCAATATTTAGTGAAATTAGGGGTATTGGTTCATATGCCACGAACGAACATGCTATGATGGCGGTTTATTGAGTGAAGCCCTCGTGCCAACTGTATTTTTTTTTCTTTCATTCCCTTCATCCATATCATACGTGACATATTTGAATGACTGCAAGTTCACCTCCTACCTCCCAAGTTCATGCTCATCAGTCACATGTATGCATTTTTCCAATAATTCAATTCCACCGCACACTTGGCATGTCCCATCTACACAATATTTTTGATAAATGTGGAACCTTCTGGCCTACTGCACAATACACTATGAATAAAGTCTCTAGATGACATTGGTGGCAATGTAGCTGAGAATTCTTGCACAAGAGTGTTATGCAATACACGCAATATATATATGTGTGTGTGTGTGTGTGTGTCATAATAATAACCGTACTCAATGTGGTATCGACAATAACATGTGTTTCAAGTTGTGTTTATTTTAACACGCCACGGCTTGCATTTCTCAAAAGATCTTTGTCCTAAGACAAGTTCATTATGTTCATGCCTAAATATCTCATATAGTTATGTTTGTGTCATGTCAATAAAATGTTTAATGTGGGGTTCACGATCCCTTGAACCCCTTCTCAATTTTAGTACATATTTTTGGTTGGAAGAAGGTCTAGTGTTTTCATGCCAAAAATCTCGCACTAGTCCCTTTACTACGTCAATGAGCTTCATACCAGAGCGTGGCAACCTGCCAATGAAGGCCCAGGCATCTATATGACCAGTTTCAAGTTGCTCCCTTCTAACACAATACCTATGGAGTGTTTTGACATTCAAATTAATAAGTTTGGATGTAGATTTAAGAAGATGAAGGGCCCTAGTTCTTTTGTTCACGATTGATTGTGACAATACACAACGAGCCACATTATGATCTTTTGAAGAAGATTTCTTTCCAATTGTACCAAATGCATCCACTAAAATTTTAATAATATGAGAAATTGGTCCAGAACTGTTTACCATCCTTACATTTAACTTTCTCCTAACAACAGTCATACTCATATATTTTAATAATGATAAAAATAATTTACATTTATCTCCATCACAATTAAAATCAAAATAGTTAACAATTATTTGTTGAGTTTGATATGCAATACTGCGTTTAGATAGCGTACCTTGAAGTGAACCAATGAGACTTTCATCAATCTGTATGTGCTTCGGAGTTCTTTGTCATGAACTTGCTAATGGAGGTAGGGAGGTTGGAGCTTCATCACCTGATCAGTTTGGTGTTTCAACAGTAGCTTCGTGTCCTTCTTTCTCTTGTTGGCAGCTGGATGATGGAAATAGGACATCCTCTTGGATGGTCTCAATGACATTGTATTCTTTGAGCATATATTCACCATGCAGTGCCTCTCTAACTTCGTCACTTGTATAACCACAACCTACCAAATCGTCCATTGTTTCTAGTGGCCTTGATGTGCACAACCGTTTTACTCCTTGATCAGGGCCATGGGGTGCTTGTTCGTCAACTGTTGTGGAAATCGAAGGCCCCTAAAGTGAATGCTCTAATCATATTTCTTGTTGTGGATTGGTTGGAATAATCATGACATCCTCTGCAACCGGAATTGGTTGAGTGTCAATAGGATTTCTTCGATTGGTCATGTCATTTCTTCTCTTTTCTCTAATTTCTTCAATGATCTATTCAGGTAGCTTCTTCCTTGTGGATTTTATTTTTCGATTGCATAGATTTCCTATGACCACATTGATCTATGGTGCTCTTCAATTGGAGATTCTCCAAGTCTAGTTTTAGTCTTGCTTAATTGTATTATACTCCACCACAATTATCAATGAGATAAATTTCCTTTAATATAAATCAATGATGGAGATGGTTTATGGTGCTTCTCAATTGGATCTTCTTCAAGCTAGGTATTTTTCTTGCTCAATAGTTTCTATACTCCACCACAATGATCAATGAGATGATGCCTTTGATGCTCCTCAATTGTAATACCATCAATGGTAGGGATGGTTTATAGTGCTCATCATTATGACATTCTCCAACCTTAGTGTTTTTGTTGCTTAATTGAATCTATTCTCCACCACAATTGTCAATGAAATATTGCATTTGATGTTTATAAATTGTAAGAAACTTAATGATGGAGAATTGGAGATAGTTTTTCTATTGGACTCTTGAAACTTGTCGAATGTCTTTTTCCCCTCCAGGAAATCCTTGTAGCACTTATGATGGAGATGGTCTCAATGAAATACTCAATTTGTGTTCAATCTTTATTGTTATGAAAGAGTGTATATTGTGTATGCAATCCGAAATTGCACACATTGTTTAATTTTTTCATGAACATGTTAGAGTGTCTCTTGGACAATGATGCACACTGTCTATACAAGCACAAAATGTGCACGTGTTGTGCTTGTACAAAATGCATACGCATTTTGTAGTTATATAACGCGTGCACGTTTTGATCCACTAATGATCAACAACATTTAAGAAGGTAGTTCCATAGCTAACATTTAATTGAACGTTGGCCACACCCCCTATGTCTTAACCCCCTAACACCCCCCCCCCCCAACTCTTAAATTAGTCCCCCCTCTCTCACTTTACATTCAACATCTTTTCTTTTTAATAACAATAATTATATTTTTACATAGAACATCAAACCAAATGGAACAATCTACTTGTAGGTAGAGAGAAACGCGTAACCTTCTCATCTCTTTTTTAATAATCCAAGTTACCCTAACACATTAAAAAGATTCTCTTAGGCACCAAATAAAGGATTCAATACACAAATCTCAGAAGCTGCAAAGAGGAAATTATAGTAAAAAAGATCAAACAAATAACATGGAAATCGAGATAATGAACCAACATAAAACTGGAACATGAAAAAACAACTTTTGTAGATTGCAAGGGCCCATCATAAGACTCATGAACTAAACGAAGATTAATTCCATTATACAATATCACAAAATCGGTTGACTAGATGCTTTATTTGCAGATTATCAAAATATCATTTTACCTAGACTTCCTAATCCCCACCATTCTACACACACACACACGGTGGGGGGGTGGTGTTAGGATATTGGGGGTAAGTAAGAGTTAGGAGGGGAGAGAGATATAGGGGGTTAGTAAGAGTTAGAGAGAGAGAGAGAGATTGGGGGGTGGCAAGGGGTAGAGAGAGAGAGAAGGATAGGGTTTGGGGATGGTAAGGGGGATTAAGGAAGAAAGGGGGATATAGGTGTGGAACATGAGTGTTTGGGTTAGAGAGAGAAAGGTAAAGGGAGAGAATTTAGTGGGTGGTAAGGGGTTAGAGGTAGAGACGAAGGGGGGTTGTTAAGGGGTTAGAGGTGGAGATAGAGGGGGGTGTTAGGATATTGGGGTAAGTAAGAGTTAAGGTGAGAGAGAGATATAGGGGGTTAATAAGAGAGAGAGGGAGAGAGCGAGAGAGAGAGAGAGATTGGGGGTGGCAAGGGGTAGAGAGAGATCGAGAGAAGGATAGGGGTTTGGGGATGAGAAGGGGGATTAGGGAGAAAGGGGGATATAGGTTAGGAGCATGAGTGTTTGGTTAGAGAGAGAGAGAGGTAAATGGAGAGACATTAGGGATAAGGGGTTAGAGGTAAAGACAAAGGGGGATTGTTAAGGGGTTATAGGTAGAGACAGAGGGGGGTGTTAAGAGATTGGGGGTAAGTAAGAGTAAGGGGGGAGAGAGAGATGTAGGTGGTTAGTAAGAGTTAGGGAGAGAGAGAGAGAGAGAGATTGGGGGGTGGCAAGGGGTAGAGAGAGAGAGAAGGCTAGGGCTTTGGGGATGAAAAGGGGGATTAGGGAGAAAGGGGGATATATGTGAGGAGTATGAGTGTTTGGGTTGGAGAGAGAGAGAGAGGTAAGGGGAGAGACTTAAGGAATTAGAGGTAGAGATGGAGGGGAATTGTTAAGGGGTGAGAGGTAGAGACAAAGGGGGCTATTAGGAGATTGGGGATAAGTGTGAGTTAGGGGGAGAAAGAAAGAGATATAGTGGGTTAGTAAGAGTTAGAGAGAGAGAGAGAGAGATGTTGGGGGCTGGCAAGGTGTAGAAAGAGAGAGAAGGATAGGGGTTTGGGGATGAGAAGGGGGATTAGGGAGAAAGGGGGATATAGGTGAGGGGCATGAGTGTTTGGGTTAGAGAGAGAGGGAGACGTAAAGGGGGATACTTTAGGGGGTGTTAAGGGGTTAGAGGTAGATATGGAGGGGGATTATTAAGGGGTTAGAGGTAGAGATAGAGGAGGGTGTTAGGATATTGGGGGAAAGTAAGAGTTAAGGTGGAAGAGAGATATAAGGGGTTAGAGAGAGAGAGAGAGAGGGAGAGAGACATTGGGGGGTGGAAAGGTGTAGAGAGGGAGAGGATGCTAAGGGTTTGGGGATGAGAAGGGGGATTAGGGATACAAGGTGATATAGGTGAGGAGCATGAGTGTTTTGGTTAGAGAGAGAGAGAGGTAAAGGGATAGAATTTAGGGGGTGGTAAGGGGTTAGAGGTAGAGACAAAGGGGGGTGTTAGGATGTTAGGGGTAATTAAGAGTTAAGGGGAGAGAGAGAGATATAGGGGGTTAGAGAGAGAGAGAGGGGTGGCAAGGGGTAGAGAGAGAGAGAGATAAGGCTAGGGGTTTGGGGATGAGAAGGGGGAAATGGGTTAGAGAGAGAGAGAGAGGTACATGGAGAGACTTTAGGGGGTGGTAAGGGGTTAGAGGTAGAGATGGATGGGGATTGTTAAGGGGTTAGAGGTAGATACAAAGGGAGTTATTAGGAGATTGTGGGTAAGTAAGAGTTAGGGGGGAGAGAGATATAGGGGGTTAGTAAGAGTTAGAGAGAGAGAGAGAGAGACAGAGAGAGAGAGAGAGAGAGTGAGACTGAGGGGTTTTGGGATGAGAAGGGTAATTATGGAGAAGGGGGGGTATAGGTGGGGAGCATGATTTTTTGGGTAAGAGATAGGGATAGATGTAAATGAATATACTTTCGGGGGTGGTAAGGGGTTAGAGGTAGAGATGAAGGGGGATTGTTAAGGGGTTAGAGGTAGAGATAGAGGGGGTGTTAGGATATTTTGGGTAAGTAAGAGTTAGGGGGAGAGAGAGATATAGGGGGCTAGTAAGAGTTAGAGAGAGAAAGAGAGAGATGAAGAGGGATGTTGGTGGTGGAAAGAGGTAGAGAGAGAGAGAGAGGGTTAGGGGTTTGGGGATGAGAAGGGTGATTAGGGATAAAGGGTGGTATAGGCGACGAGCATGAATATTTGGGTTAGAGAGAGAGAGAGAGGTAAAAGGAGAGACTTTAGGGGGTGATAAGGGGTTAGATGTAAAGACAGAGGGGGCTTACCCCCTCTTCTCCCTACAAGGGAGAAAGAGTGTGAGAGAAGGGGTTAGTAAGGGTTAGGGAAAGGAGGGGAGAGAGAGATTGGGGGGGGTAGTGTAATGTCCCCATATTAACCCTATTGCATTAATATGGTAAATGATGTAAATATTGTTATTTAGTCATGGTGAGGAGCTCAAGGCCAAGGCCCCGCCATTGATTTATCGTTTTATGTATCGGCAATTAGAATATATGCATATGGTTCTTGTGCTAGCCGTGCATAATGTAAATTCGGACACCATGTAAATATGCAATTTTAATGAAAAACCCACAACCAGCTATGCAATGCAATAAAGAGATGGGGCATGATCTTACAAGGAATAGGGAGGAAAAATAACCAAACCCTTGAGCCAATGGAGTCAATCCATGTGTCAATGAGAAAAAACCATGAGATCCCAACTACCCATTTTGGCTTATGCCCCAATCATTAAATTCTTCCCAGAGTTGGTTGAGGCAGTTAATGCCTTGGGAATGATGAGGTATGGCAGCCAATTTTGGGTGTGGGAAAGCCATCAATTTGGGAATTTAAATTTTTGCTTGCAAGACAAGAAATCACCCACGTTTTTCCTTCCCAAGCCATTTTTCTGAACGAGAGTTTTTCCTCTCTCACGCAATCTAGGGCGAACTGGGGTTTTTCCTTCACGTTTTCACCATTCTCTGCATTCTTCCATGCCTGGGAACTCGTTTTTGGTTAGCATAGTGGCTGGGAGAAGAGAACCACGATTTTCTGGGGGTTAATAGAGGTCATTATTGCCCCAAAATGCCCATGGACGTTTTTCTGTAAACAATTATGCTCCTGGGGTTGTTTTCCCATTTTCCAATTTTTGTTTTGGGCTTTCCCATGTTTTCTGAACTGGTGGAATTCCCATCGTTGGGCATCCTACTGCAAAAACGCCCAGGACTTGCATTTCTGGCTGTTATGTCCCTCCCTGTTTAGTTTGAACCTGTGAGCAGGAGATTCAGGAGTGGAAGAGGACAGATGTGGCTTGGTGAGCCCAATGAAGTATTCATAGCTCAATGGTTGAGCCACTAGCCTAGTAATTCACTTATGCCCCTCTCTTAGCAGCCTGAGAAACCCAACTGTTGATTGGCTTGGCTGATTCTGGTGTATCCTTGGCTATGTGAGAGCCTGTTTTCCCCTTTTTCCTTGTGGAGATCATGCCCAGCTCGGGGGGTGGCAGTGGTGCTGAGAGATTAAGGAGCACACTGGCCTACGGTTGGGTGGAACGTTGCAGAAGCGTAGCTGGCTGCTCAGGGATTACTTGGTTTAAGATAAGTATTCTCCTTTGCTAATTTAATATTACTTAAATTGATGAATGGCATGAAAATCTGGAATGTATGATGGATGTATATTGGAATCAAATTCTGTTGTGTATTCAAATGTTTATGCATTTGCATTTCTCCATCTATAATTTGTATGAATGCTTATTTGTTTAGGAATGGGACTAGATGTCCAGTATTATTATTAGTGTCCTCTCCATAGCCTTGTAGGATAGGAGGGACATTACAGGTAGGGGGATCGTTAAGGGTTTATAGGTAGTGACATAGGGGGATTTTTAAGTGGTTAGAGGTAGATATAGAGGCCTGTGTTAGGAGATGGCGGGGTAAGTGGAGCAAGTGAGAAAGAGTGATAGGAGGAGTTAGTAAGTTTTAGGAAGTGGAGGGGAGAGAGAGAGAGAGATAGGAAGGGGGTTAGTGGTAGGGGGAGGCATATGGATGCATGTGTGTGCATGAGAGATAAAAAGAGAGAGAAGGGGGTGCTAATCGGTTGGGGGGGTGTATAATATTAATGTGGGGGTATTTGGGAGTTGTAGGAGGGGTGTATTAGTGTGTTTGGGGGGTTAGGAGCGTAGGTAAGCATAATGCGTACATGTTTCTATTAACACAAATGTGCATGCATTTTTAAACATAACGCACACATGTTTTATGTTCAATAAAACCCGTAAGCGATATGCAATATCAAAATTCTTCTATGATATTTAACATTACAATTTTGTCACGATATCTAACATTACATTTTTATCATTATATTTAACCTTACAACTATCTTGTTTGGTTTGGTGAAAAAGATATTCAAATGAATTGGGGAGTGGTAAGGGATTAGATATAGAAAGAGAGCAGGGGTGTTAAAGGGTTAGAGGTAGAGACATAGGAGGGTTAGTAAGAGTTAGAGAGAGTGGTTAGAGGTTAGGTTTTAGTAATGTTTACGAAGAGGAGGCAGAGAGATATATGGGGGGGTGGTTAGGTTGTATTTTAAAATTGGTTTCCCACCCTTATCCCTTTTCGTGGATTTCTACCGATGACATTGTTTAGAGGGAGTTATGTTTCCCTTCAAGTGACAAATTCTGTAGCCATTTTCTATTGGATTGTGTGCATCAATTTAGAAAAATTACAATCTTCCAAAGCATGGTAAAAAACAAGAAGATTGAATTTTGGGGGAAATAGCTCTAGAATATCGACTACATCAAGGTTACTTCAAAAGAATGGAACCAAATCATTATCTGAATACATCAGACCTCCTGCACAAAGTTGTAATGTAAGGTAATCTTCATAAAGGGTTTAAAATCCCATAGTAGTCCAGGGATTCATTTCCATTAACTTGTCCCAGATACTTGTGGATGCAGGAAGAAAAAAATTTGGAGAGCCTTGTTCCCTACTAATATTCCCACATTCAGCTACGAGGAGAATAAATTCTGGTGTAGATGGAAACATCTGATACACTTACCAAATATTTTTTGTTGGAAGAACTTACATACTTCAACAAAGGATCATTTTGTAGGTGACTTGAAAGTCCCTTTTAATTTTCAGCAAAGAAATAAAAAAGTTCAATGTACAGATTTTTAGGCAGGCTTTTCAACCAACCAAATGACCAAATACAAGGAGAATACAATTTATGTGGAGAGAAAATCAAATAATCCTCTCATCCTCCATATTTACTAGTGTAAGTCGTTCACCGAATGGAAAAGCTAATGTAATAGCCCATTTTTCAACATATTTCCTCTACTCAACCATACAGTTGTATTCCACAAGAAACCGTTGCCTCCACATGTAATAACTATATTGTGTCATCGTAAATTGATCTTTTTATGCTAACAAATGTAGAATGAAGGATTCATTGTTATTACTCCGAGAAGTTCTAAGTTTCGTTTCTCATAAAACAAATATTGTATAAATCCTGTTAAGATCCATATGTTCTAGATCACGAACTGAGAGCATATTTATCTTATACATAAACAAAAGAACTTTAGTATGAATACTAGACAGATGTTACTTTACAGCTTCAACCTTCTCAGGGAGTAGGGGTAGAACAATAACAATATTGGGAAGCTGACCTACATAAAAAATTTCGAGTTGTGTTGTGCATGGCCTATCTTCTATTCATTCTGGAATAATATATCAAATATTAACATTGAAGGGGCTTTCATTGAATCTTATCCTATATCCGTTTCTGAAAATGCAAGGATGGCTTGCAACTAATAAAATGCTCTTAAATCCAATACCTACAATGAAAACAATAATTTTCCATTCAAAACAGGAAAGAAAACAAGAGGGTTATATCTTTGCACTAATAACTAATTTGTGTCGACATTATTGTTTGGAGGGATTTATCCCACCCTTTCGGTGATAAATTCCGTAGCCATTTTCCGTTGGATTGTGTCCATCAAATTAGAAAAAATACAACATTTATTGCCTTATGGTTATCCCCTTGAATTCCTAGATTGGTGATATTTGACGCCCTAGGTTGGCTATATTTGGAATCCGTGGAACAACCCCCTCTCACTTTACTTCTAAACCCTTACCACCGCCCAAGGTCTCTCCCTTCACCTGTCTCTCTCTCTGTTTTTCTCTAACCCATTAACACACCCCCCCCTCGTTTCTCTACTTCTAACCCCTTACCACCCCCGTTTCTCTACCTCTAACCTCCTACCACCTCCCAGCCCCTTTTTTCTACCTCCAACCCATTACCAACAAAAATTATTCTTCATGTTATAATCGATGCAAAATAAAATTATACCCCCCTTCGGCAAAAAAAATATATTGTTACAAAACGCGCACGCATTATGTAAGTGCACCCGTTCTTTAAATACAAAATGGGTGTGTGTTGTGTTTTGGCGGACTTTAAAATTTAAATTTAAACAAAACGCGAGTGCGTTACTTAGCACTATGCTCGAACCTCCACACGAGCTAGCGTGGCATTCCTATGCATATGTGTATGCTTTGGAATTTGCTTCGGTTTTACCATGCATGTGCCTTGGAATATGATATACCATGGCTAATTGAGCATTATATCCAATTTTTTAATGTTTGCTCATGTTTAGCCACTGGTTACATTATGCTACACACCATCATTTTTTATTAAATTTTAGACGTAGATAGCATTTTTTTTGCAGATTTTGAATATGTAATTTTTTAGAAGGAATATATATATATATATATTCTTATTTTTCTTGTGCCATGACTCCTTCACTCATAAAACACATTGTTAGTGTTTCGTCCATAACTCTTCTATTTCTCAACCATTTTGAAAAAAACATTATATGGTGCACTAAAGGACATCGACCTGTACATGCTATAAAAAAATATTTTCAAAATAGTTGCATTAAGACCTTCAAAGGTTGCACCCACAATTGGCATACTGTTTTCGAGGTTCGATCACTTAGATAATTAAAAAAAAATTAAAAATTAATTTTTTTTTTCTTGGGAAAAAAAATGGTGCACTAGTACTACTTGTTCTCTATATGTCTACTCGTAAGTTGATTCTATCGTTTAGGCACTCAAAGGTTGCACCCACAAAAACATATACCTTATAATTTGTCCAAAAAAAAAAGTGCCTATTACAAATGATCAAACTTTGGATAGTTAAGAACATTTTGAATAGAAAACTTTATATATTCGGAAGCGTCATTCAATTTCCTACGTTTCATCTTTTTTACTCATCGTAGGATTCGTTGTGTATGTGTCTCAAAAAAACCATGTAAGTTGATGGGTGTTTGTTTTTTTAGTATTCTATTGCATCTAACGTGTCAAAAGAGACCCTCATTAGCTTGCACACACCCATATATCTCATCTAATGGGGTGTGTGTGTGTGTGTGTGTATATATATAAACTTGTAGTTAAAAATAATAATATTCCAATTTTATTTGGTGATTAGGCTCTCTTTGGGAATGATAGACATCTTGATATATTGTGGTGGTACTCCTTCGATTTACATAGGAAAAGAAGAAGGGTAAAATCAAACCAGAGCATCTATTAGAATCACTGGATAAAAATATAAATGCTAAGATGGAAAAACATAGTAATTCTTGTTAGTTTCCACAAAAGCTCTATGAATTTCATGATTAGTTTTGAAGATGAGATATAAAGGGTGGAGGGGTTCACTCACAAATAAAATCATCCACACTGCTACCTAGATGTATAAAACTATTAAGTCATTTCCATATTCATTGATTGTGGAGTAGGGAAAACATGGAGCTTCGTGAGCTCTCCTTGACTCTCATTTACACATCCACTATCCTTTAAGCTAGGCCTATGAGGAACTACAATTTATTACTTTCAAGGAGTATCTTTGACGACAACAAGTATGTCTTATATGCCAAGGAGGGGTTTCTTGCAAGTGTTTTGAATGTAGTGGTGAATAAGTATTTCATAGTGTATCCTGGCACATTTCTTAAACAACGCATTTGTAGGAAAAATTGTTCCTTCATGTATCCATTATTTAAATCAAGCCCTCCATCCTCCCCAAACAATGTACAAATATCCCAAAGAAATAGTAAAAAATCATTTTCTACACCCTATTTCCCCATATAAAATGTTGAAGAACTAGATTAGTTTAAAATGAAAAAGACATGAAGACTAAAACATATGACTCGTTGCGTTTTTATCCACAATGGTGATTCAATTTGTTAGAGGGATTCTTGAAAAGCTCATCTGTAAAGTTTACTTTCAATTTATGTAGAATCTAATCCTAGTGAACCTTTAAGGATACATCAAGTCCAAAATGGGATAGCTAATTATTCAATATGTGCCTTAGAGGGACAATATTCAATTTTGCACCAAATACCTCACATCAAGACTAAACCATAGACAGAATAACTTGTTACACCAAGAGTGTCTCACTTTATTTACTTCTCCTTCTATTAACGAGAATATTCACAAGAAAATAAGATCTTAATTGTTTGCCCTGTAAACATACTTTTAATCATAAATATATTGCAATAAAAATATGATTATCGGTTAAACTTCATCTTTATTAAAAATTAATATAATCTCTCATTTCTGCTCACACATGCCTTGGATTATTTAATTCGACAAAATGATCTTGGAATATTTAATTCGACAAAATGATGTTCCTATCTGGCAAGCACACTTATTGAAGCTCTCTGCTGCTGAAGGTTTGGAAGCGCGCTTATTGAATCTCTCTACTGCTGAAGGTTTGGTAGTTAAGTTTGCCATTGGAATACCCTTATTTAATCGCTAATTTAGGACGATTATACATGCATTTGTATATAGCTGGCTGCATCCCTGCATCCATGCAGGTTTCTCTTCCCTGTACCTAACTTGTCAATAGACAGACACACATTGTTTAGTCAGGACTTCAATCTCAAACGCTTCTCCAGTACTTGGTCTCCATTTCTGGAATTCAGTATGCCTATCATAGAAGCGGCTGGCAGTGTGCTGATCAAGTTCGTTTTTGGTGAAGCATTAAAGAAGTTCGGAGTATTTCTTGAAGTCGTTTTTGGCAGCAAAACACGTGGTCAAGAACTGGAGGAAAGGATCTCATCGCTAGAGCCTACTATCCAAGAATCTCTTCAGATACTGGCCAACTCAAATTTAACAAGCAACGGAGGATGGCCGGAAATTCAAAAATTACTGCAGGATAGCTGTAATCTAGTGCGAGGACTTGAGGCGCAGTACAGGGAATTTCAAAACTTAATGCAGGATTGCCGTAATCTAGTGCTAGATTCAGATCAAATTGGCTGCCTTGATATAAAGAGAAGGTACGACTACGCCGAAATGACATTCGGAAGTTCGAGGAGAGAATGAAGGATTTTAATGATATCAATGGCTCGCCTATTTTCGCCCTTGCTGTTCTGAAACTACTTGTGAATATTCGCGTAACATTTGATTTACTGGTACGTCTAACAGAGAATGTCAGAACCAACAATCTCATGCCTCATCAAATAAACACAACTGAAGTCCCAGATATGCCAGATAAGTTTATCGTGGGTGTGAATAATCCCATCAATTATGTAAAAAAAAATTTGTTGCAGAGTCGTGTTAATTTCGTTGAAGTATCTGCAGGAATGGGTCGGAGCGGCAAAACCACTCTTGCAATAGCGCTTTGCAACAATAACGAAGTCAAAGGTCCGAACTTCATTTTATGTTCGTCATCGTGTATTCTCTTTGTGATTTTCAGATTTCTTCGGAAACAATATATTTTTCATTACCGTTTCAAAGTTTCCAAATGTAATGGGCCTTTTGAACACTATGTGGGATAAGATATTCCCTTCCAAAAAGGATAAGTCGATAATCCCTTCCGAAAGGCCCACATTCCAACTGCGGACAAAGCTTAGGTCAAGACTATCAACCAACTGCGGACAAATCTTAGGTCAAGACTATCTCAGCCAACTTTGGTGGTTTTGGAAAATGTTTGGTCGGCAACAGTTCTGCAACATCTGTTGTTTGAAGCCGAAGGATACAAGACACTTGTCATAACCAGAGAGAAAAACATCATTCCAAACACAGACGGTACTTGGCGGTATGGTATGCCGATGTTGGACGGTGCTGATGCCCTGTCACTTTTCTGCTTATGGGCTTTTAATCAGCATTCGATTCCAACCACACAAAGAGAGGATCTTGTTAAAACGGTATGAATTAGACATATTATTATTCAAATCTCATATATCCTAACTGTTTCTCTAACCTACTGATATTGCTGTGCATCGCAGAATAGTAATCAAATTCCAATTTAGTGTATGGCATTTTATGGTAAAAAATTGTAACAAGTACTATATAACATAAAGGTTAACTAGTACTATATTGGTAGGTTGCAGCAAAATGTGGGGGTCTACCGCTTGCACTCAAGGTTATTGGTAGTTCTTTGCACGGTCATCTCCCGCCAGTGTGGGAAACTGCTAAGGAGAATCTTACCAAAGCTGATCGCGAACATCAAGTTCGTAATCGCTTGAAAACGAGTATCGATCATATCCTCGGTGATAATGAGAAGCAGAGCTTTTTGGACTTGGGGGCATTTCCCGAAGGTGCAAAATTTAGCGTAGATTCGTTGCTGGTCATTTGGGTATATGTTCGCGGTATAAGATGGAACGCGGCTTTCATGGTCTGGGTAGAGCTATCAAGTCGAAACCTCCTGAATCTTACAAACGATTCAAGGTATGTAACATCTTTCTGGAAATTTGTTGATTCCTTCGCCGGTCTTCATATATGTTTTTCACCTTAAATTCTTGTGCTCGTGGCATCCTTCCATACAGGATGAACTTTGCACAAAATTTTAGACTTATTACCATATGCTGAATGTATACAGGAAAGAAATTTAAGACTAGAGTTTATTTATATTATTTCTAGAAGAAATATAGACCAGGGCCTGTTATAAATTGATATGTTGGTATCAAATTAGAGATGAAGTGGGGCTTCTGAGTTGACCACTATTGGTTTGGTTAATTGAGCAATGTTTTGATGTG
Source organism: Larix kaempferi (assembly GCA_027924585.1). Lineage (NCBI taxonomy): Eukaryota > Viridiplantae > Streptophyta > Pinopsida > Pinales > Pinaceae > Larix > Larix kaempferi. The sequence goes on along the minus strand of BSBM01000709.1, from coordinate 1,235,996 downwards.
TTAGGAGTACGGCTATCACACATGGCTGTGCTTCTGAGTTCTTTTTTTCTCAACATGGTATAATGCGGGATTTAGCCTCACAAGGTTGTTGAACAGTAACATCCATCATAGAAGGCTTTTCATGCCTCACAAGGTTGTTGATAGTCCACAAACTGGCAAAGTACTCTCCAAGATCAGCAATATGGTGCTCATTTTGTTTCTATTCATACAGGTCGAGCTGCCGCTTTCTTTCCCTTTCGCTGTCTGAGAATAATTATTTGGCTCAATTTACTATTTTCCAATAAATTTAGGTGTTTGGTTTTAAGCATATTGACTTTTATGTTTCCTGGGCTTTTAGGTGAAATGGAAGAGAAAGATTGGACCTGTCAAATAAATTTTCCTAGGGTGGAAGTTTTGGCTTTATTCTTTGCCGTAAATCATTACCATCTTCCAAAATTTTTACAGGCCATGCCAAAGCTGAAGGTTTTTATTATATACAATTATGGTTCCAAGCGTGCGATACTTAGTGGGCTGCCAAGTTTTCCTCGACCTGTTGAGATTAGGTCCGTGCTTCTTAACAAGTTGACTGTGCCTTCTCTTTATGAGAACTGTAGATCCTGGGAGAGGCTGGAAAAGTTGTATGTATGCCTTTGTGAGGGCCTTGGTAATATCACTATATTGGATGGGGAACTTGAAGCCCGAAACCTTCTCAACTATGTGGAAATTAATAGCTGTGATCCTTGTAAGTGGCTGGAAAAGTTGTATGGATACTTTTGTGGGGGTCTTGGAAATATCAATGCTCCATTGGATAACGAGCCTAGGGCCAACGAGCCTAGAGCCCTGAACTTTCCAAACATCATGGAAATTAATATTGATCACTGTAGTGATTTAGGGGAACTGCCGGCCCAGCTATGCAACTTAACTTCCCTACAAAGATTGTCTGTCACTTAGGGTGCTAAGATTGTCTTCCTGTCCAAGCTTGTCATCACTGCCACTCTCCATTTGCAATCTTCAGCAACTAGAATATCTCGATATTTCAGAGTGCTTAGGTTTGAAGGAGCTTCCCTCTCAATTTGAACTTTCAAAGTTAGAGACGCTTGACATGACGCGGAGCTGCAAGAAATTGAAGAGTCTGCCTTGCTTCAAGCTACCATCATTAAGAATTGTAATCGTCTCCGAGGAATATTCGAAGGCCGTTAAAGCGTGGCATTCCATGAAGGACTCTACCCTTCCTGATCTCACCATTAAGGTTGTCCCAGAAGTGTTTACTTTAGAGTGGCTTTGAATTTGTTGAAAGCTTAAGAACAATTTCAATATTGGAGTGATCATCATAATAAGTTCCCTAAACTTTTATTTTGAAGTACATGGCTCCGGTATTTTCAGAGGTGTGACTTCAATCTCTGTGAAGATGTGAAGATATAGGGTCAGTAAATAAATTATATCTTAATGTTAATAAATTATATCTTAATGTTGTTGAACTACTCATAGAATCGTTCCTGGCTGCGTGATCGAAGTCGAAGTGTTCTTGTATACATTCTAGAAAGTATACAAATGTTTCACCATTGAGATATTTTACATGGATTGTTTTTATTATTATTCATATATTTTATATAGATTGTCTTTGGAATGTTATTTTTTAAATTTCAGAATATATTTTAGTGCGGGGAATTGAACCCTACCTTACACTTTCTGAAATGTACAAAGTGGACTATGCTATATCACAAATGTATCAAATGTCTTTATAGAATAAGTTTCAAATCTTTTTGTTTTTGTTTTTTAACCATGGGAACAACAACTTCTCAAGGGTATATCCAACAGCCCACAAATCAGATATACCAGAAACTTGTGACTCAGCAGGGTCGAGATGTCTCGAGACCCTTTATCCCAGGGGTCGTCTACCCTTCGAAACTTGTCACAATGGGCTAATGAGCAATCCTACCCCCTACCTATGTAACCTCCTCAAAGATAACACATGTTTTTAACCATTAAACTCACTCAGATGCTCTAAGTTTAAAACCCTTTCTTTTCTTAAAAGTGTTTTAACTTAGTGAAAAGTCACCCGTAGTTTTGAAGCTTACCTTTTCCCTATTAAACAACAACTAGCTCAAAAAAAAGATAGTAATTCACAGATAAGATTAGTATTCTATTTCATGTTTATCGTAATTTCATCGATAAAGTTTACCAGTTTTTTTACACTTTTCTTCCCGTTGTAAATTATAATTTAAATTTATCTTTTTTAATTTTAACATATTATTATTATTATTATTATTATGGGACAAATATGGATCGTAGATGCATATTATTATTATGGGACATATATGGATCGTAGATGCATATTAGTTGCCAAGCACGAGTTTAATTGATTATATTTTTTATGTCCCCGAAGGGGATCATATATATATCATGCAAATTCTATTAATTTGTAGCTAGGATTATAAATTTTTTCTCCACTCTATAGTTTTTGGTTATTTGTATATAGTTAAAAAAAAATTATTTATATAAATTTTTGAAATAGTACTAATTTGTTAAGTTTTCATTGGATGATAGCTGATAACGTCAACCTCGATAACCGCTTCCTATTTCAGCGGCGAAAGGTGCGTCATACGTTATTATTATTATTATTAGACTTTAACTATCGTAACTCTCATATTAGCATATGAAAATGTTTAAATCAAAGGTCGATGCAATTAAAACCTATATGACTTATGTGCTAACATCGTCGAAATGATTAAGTTCTGATACCCAGGTAGACATGCGTTGGTAGGCAAACTATCAAAAGATTTGGATATTAAAGTTTCCATAAATACGATCATGGTGGGAAGTTGTTGTGGCTATAATCACGTGGTCTACTCGGTTTAAGTTGATAGTATTTTTGCTGGCTATAATCTAAAGCTTCAGCAAATGTGTCCATCACTTCTTCCTCGAAGTGTACTCGATCTGAAGAACGCCAAGCCTCTCTCTGAAGTACTCGAACTTCACCCTGGCTAGTGGCTTCGTCAGCACATCTGCAATCTGCTAGTCCGTCGCAACATACAGGAGCTTCACAGCTCCTCTCTGCACCATATCCTTGATATAGTGATATTTGATCTCTATGTGTTTCGACCTGTCATGAAACACTGGGTTCTCGGACAGCTTCACACAACTCTGGCTATCACAGAAGATACCAGTAGCATCCAATGGGAGATCAAATAGCTCAGACAGTAGCTTCCGTAGCCATACTGCCTCACAACTAGCTGAACAGGCTGCAACATACTTTGCCTCAGCTGTACTTAGTGCTACGCAGGACTGCTTCCTGCTAAACCAAGAGATCACACCTGATCCCATACTGAAGCAGCATCCAGATGTGCTCTTCCTATATGCAGCACTGCCAGCCCAATCTGAATCAACATAATCCTGCAGGTTAAACTTTTGATTCGCTTCATACTTGAGCCCATAATCCACTGTACCCTTCAGGTACCTCAGAACATGCTTTATAGCAACCAGGTGAACACTCCTCGAATCCGTCAGGAACTGGCTCAATGTGTTCACAACAAAGCAAATGTCCGGTCTTGTGTTCGTCAGGTACATCAAGGACCCAATCATCTGACGATACATAGAGACATCAATTGGCTCAGATGAGGCATCGCATAAAGCTTCAGATTCGATGCCATAGGTGTGGCCATGGCCTTGCAATCCATCATCCTGAATCTCTTCAGGATATCTACTGTGTACTTCCCTTGACCAAGGAAGATCCCACCTGCACTCTGCCACACCTCCATACCTAGGAAATAGTGCATCATTCCCAAATATTTCATATCGAATTCAACAGCAAGCTTCCTCTTAGTATCTGCAAGCAGTCTGTCATCTCCTGTTACAAATAAGTCATCCACATACAGGAGTAGAATCACAGGATTCCCTTCCTCAACCTTGTAGTAAAGGTTGGAATCCGCTTTACTCTTAGTAAAGCCCAAACTAGATAGGAAACTGTCCATCCTACCATACCAAGTTCTGGGAGCTTGCTTCAATCCATACAAAGCTTTCTTCAATCTGCACACATATGACTCTCTGTCACGTGTTTCAAAACCGAGTGGCTGCTCCACATATACTTCCTCTTCAACTACACCATTCAAGAAAGCAGTCTTGAAATCCATCTAGTGTATCTTCTATTTCATCACTTTTATATTTCTCTATGCTGCCATCTGCAGCATGCTTGATCTGATAGATCCATATGGAAGTCATAACAAAAATTCCCTTCAGGTCTTGGGACTACATCCCAAACATCATTCTTCATGATCGACGGATCATGGCATTCTTCCCGTATCCTGGGAACTTCAATATCTTCAATAGATGATTTTGTTTCTTGAACAAATGTTGTAGTCCTTCTTTTGTAGGTGAAGGTATACGGTCTTTCCTTTGTTTTTTTGTTGGGTGGACTCCCTCTGAGTCTTTGCTTCCTTGTAGGAGCTGTTGGAGTCCTTCTACACCTTTCTGTTGTGGAATGTAGAGAGATGGACAGCTCCCTCTGAATATCTGCACCCTTGCAGAAACCACTGGAGTGTGCTCCCTCTTGATCTTTGCTTCTTGGATTACATGTTCTTGAACTCATATTCATCCTTGGTCCCTATGCATGCTTATTAGAATCATGATTGTGTTATCCTTGTGATCTCATACAAAATCATACATTCATTAGTATACTATTAAAACACAATAATCTCAAGCATGTATAGTCATGATCATTTCAAACAGAAATAATAAGCATTAGCATTCAAGGTTTATATAGGACTCTTATGGTTAGTCATATCATAAGAAACATAACATGTCTAAACCTGTAATTACTCAAACCTATGACTCTTCTGGTTAGTCATATCATTAATTAAGGTAAGACACATAATATGCATATAGCCATGATTATTCAAACTTATGACTTTATGAACAATCATCATCAATCATGCCATGCATACTTATATGATAGATCCTATGATATAAGAAACACACACCTGGTCACCATATTTGCTAGTTATGTCTAGCAATGTGTTCTTGTTCTCTTCAATGACCTACATGACTCATTAGTTAACTTTTGCAAAAACAAATTATACATACCTCTATGTGATCCATGACTATGGATGAATCTTTGTCTTTATGTCACCATGGCATGTTCAGGTTGTCCCTTTAATTTGTACAAACCTCCCTCTTTCTCTCCAATCACTACTGCATCATCGATTTTTTTACCCTTTGGCCATATTAGGACTTGGCCATCTACAAATGCAACCCTCATACCTTTTCCATCCAATGCAGAGATGGAGAGTAAGTTCTTCTTGAGCCCAGGTACATAAAGGACTTCTTTCATCATCAAATATTTTCCAGAATCTAGGTTGTAGGAGGCTTCACCACTTCCTTTGATTGGGTATTGATAATCATCTCCAAGTTTCACATTATGGGGTGATTCATGTTCAGATAGATTCACAAAAGATTCCTTAAACCCAGTCATGTGTTTGGAAGCCCCACTATCAATTAACCAATCATTACAACCATGAGAGATAGTATCTGTGAGAGCAGAGATTAGAACATACTCTTCTTCACTTGATGAGTTATCATCACTTTCTGCCCTAGCCTTCTTCTTGGGTGGTTCATCATCCTCGGCAGCATGAGCATGAAACCTTCTTTTGCTGCCCTTTTTCTTCTCGTTGGAGTTGTTGTTCTCCTTCTTGTTCTTGGGACAATTTATGGCAATATGTCCTTTCTCATTACAGGTGAAGCATATTTTTCTTTCTTTGAAGTGATGTGAAGATTTCTTGGAGTGAGATGCCTCTCTCTTGGACTTCCCTTTCTTGGTGTGAGTTGTGAGAGCTTGACCTTCATTCCCCATCTTTTCTTCTCGTGCCACAAGCCTTGCTTCTTCTTGAGAGCATTCTTCTCGCAATCTGTTGAAGGAGATCAACTTCTTCCTTGCACAAATTCCTTGAATGAAGGAATCCCATGACCTGGGTAGGCCATTTAGAGTGGTCATCACCACTTCACCTTTCTCCACCATTTTATCCACTGCTTCTAGTTGTTCCTTGATCTGGGAGACCCTTGAAAAATAAGATTGAATGGTTTCTCCATTCTAAAACTTTACTCCTTTCAATTGGTTCCACAGGGTCATCTTCCTATTTATGTTCTTCCCTTCAAATAGCTTGGTCAAAGAGTCAAACATCTCCTTGGGTGTTTTAAGAGAAGACACATGGGGTATGAGATGGTCTTTGATAAAATCAGCAATGATTCTCTTTGCCTTAACCAAGTTCTTCTTATGCAATACCTTGGCCTCTTCATCCTCTGGGATAGGGATGTTTTCTTTTATATATGAGTCCAACTCATTCTCTTCCAGGATTAACCCAATCCTATACCTCCAGGCTCGGAAGTTATCATCCCCTTCAAGCTTACCCTCAAGCTTGGTGTGGAGAGACATTTTAAAGAGTACTTCAAATGGAAATAGAAAAGATTTAGGTCTTACCACTTGAATTGCTGAAAACTGGATCTGGTCTCGGATTAGGGTTTATCGAAAAAACCCTAAAAATTCAAAATGTGAATTTCAAATTTTTGAAAGGATAGAAAGATGCGCCTTTATGAGCTGATCAGCCTGGTGCATTCAGAATTTGAGATCAGCAAAGCTTTACCCTTCAGATTTGTCCTTTTGTCCTCCCGGGTTCATTGGGGAGAGCCCTGAATTAGGGTTTGAGTTTCCCGGAGATCTACCCAGCCAAAAATCTCGATCCAAAGCTCTAAACTTCAATTTTTGCAAAGAGCTTCCAGCAATGTCTTCAGATTTCATAAATTCCTATTTTTGTGGAAACCCTAATTTTTAGGGCCAAATCTGAAAATGCTCGGAATTGAATTTTGATTGGATAGATAGATGCGCCTTGATGAGTAGAGTCAATCCACTATATTGTTTTTCCAAAATCTGTGGAGAGAAACCCAATAAACAAGAAACTCAAGTTTCTGTCACTGCAAAATGTCTTCTTCTCAGGTTCGCTCTGATACCATGTTAAATTTTGAGCATTAATTCACAATACTCTAGGATCTTTACTGAGAGAATAACATATATACTATATCAATGCATGACAATCACAATAAGCATGACAAGCATCACAATAATCAAAAGCATGAGAGACAAGAGACACAGAGTTTCCGTGGGGAAAACCCTAAGGTGAAAAACCCCACAACTTCCTCAGAGATAGAGAGAGCAATGGCTCAACCAAAGTACAACCAAAATATACTGAGATAGTCTCCTAGTAGCAGATGATCCTCCTCCTCACTAGTGCGCCACTTTCTGAGTGAGACTGAGTTACTTTTCCGAATGAGTAAAATAGAGATCTCCGATCTCTATTTATACTAACCTTTTTGCCTAGTGACCTTATGGGGCCGACTTGTCTAGCTAGGTACATCCACATTATAATATATATAATTCAGGGCCGACCCCACATGGTAGTCTAATAACCCATCGGCAAGTACACACACTTGCGACACTTGTCAATCCACATGACGACACTTCCTTATAGAGGAATGACACATCTCTTATAAGGGTACAATAAATATATATAAATTACACAGATGAAATACATTCCAAAGTTACATATACATCAACAAGCCTTCTACATGTATGTTCACTATGTATTATACATAGTTTTTTTTTTCAACAAGGAAACAAATCTGTATCTTGTTCTTCAAACTTCGAATAGAGCTAGCAAGCTTGTAATTTTTCCGTTTTGAACTTTGTTTGACTAGTTCAGTAAAATGCACGCCCAACCCTTATTGTTTAGTATTTTTTAGTGATATCAATTAGATACGGTTTTTTTTTATTGTTTTACACCTTCCTATACCTTTATTTTTCCAATTTCGGGAAAAAAAGCCTATGATGCAAAAACATTACAAGGTTGCCTTGTAAATGTGAAATGATTGCTTAGTTCACTAAAAATGCAAGCTGGTGAGGATGAGACTGCTTGACAAGTTTATCTCCTTCGTGAGACTAGTATTATTTAAATACCCCAAATATCCTTGTGCTTATATATTCCACACCCTTTTTATCATTTTCAAATATGTTACATAATTTATAACTAACATGGTCATAATTGAAAAGAATGTCTAAAATTCTGATTTTGTTTTATAAAAACATACTTAGTGTAAATCTGTAACAATGGGCATAGTGTAAATCATCCCTCTTCAACATGCTTGTCTAAAATTCTGATTTTGTTTTATAAAAACATAGTGTAAATCTGTAACAATGGGCATAGTGTAAATCATCCCTCTTCAACATGCTCCCAGACCATCCTCTCTTCGATACCCAGATCAACCGCGCACAAAAAATTTATACCCAGATCAACCGCGCACAAAAAATTTACTCCTCATATTCTATCCTCATAACCCATTTTTCACAAAGCAACATCTTAATCCACAAGTTTAAAGACTTTAGATACTTACCTCACAAACCCTTGAAAAATTCTCGCTCAACAACACTGCAAGACTTTGTAGTGTTTACAACAAACTCTAGTATGCTATCCAACCAGTAATCAACAATGTGATATATCTTATTGTTAACGCCTTTAAGGGTCTAGACTAGCTCAGGTGTCCAAACTGTGGGCTCGCCACCTTGAAAACACCTATTTTGCAAGTTTAACCTCGACAACCACTTGGTTAATATAATGGGGAATTACCAAAAGAAAACTTCATGAATATCTTAGAAGAATACTTACCTAGCTAATCTTTCCAACTAGAGTGTGGATTTTTATTATGATTTTCAACAAATTCCTTTAGCTTCCTTTTGATCTAGTTCTGAATATCTGGCTTAGATGGATGCCACATCCCCCTTCAACACGGATCCTGATCTCGGCAATGGAACCATTTGTTGGATTATCTATACTTTGACCTAGGTTCACTAAAATACTCACCAACAAACCCCAAGATACCATCCCTCTCAGCATCACCTACGAGCAGGTGACGTCTCAACTGAGGTACCTATGGGAACTGCAGGAACCAAGTTTCTGTAACAGTGAATGGGAGTGACTTAAATATACTATAATCAACATCTTAGAGCTTCGATAGATCAATCAACATCCCACAAATTACATATGATGCGATTATATCAAAATCATCACATACATTCATTAGCTGCGTAGTAGACTTAATCAATCATCATGTATTAGCAGATCATCACCATTCAACCATTATAACGCATAGAAACATAAAATGAAATAACACATATCAACTATACACACACACATAGAACACCAAGGATTACGTGGAAACCCAATACAGGAAAAACCACAGAAGCGTTATTCTTATTCATGAGTCGCAACAAATTTAGCACTTCATGTCTACACACACAACCTGAAGAATTTCTCTTCTCATACAACATATCTACACACTAAGCTTGTAGATCACCCCAAATTCTTATGACTCATTCGTGAAAAATCATTACAACAATGTTTCTTCATACCCCAAAATGAACTTCCTTCATTATTCACACCCAAAAACTAAGCATTCTACCAAAATCTAACCAAACCAAAACTTCCCAACCCATTACATATATATAGGACTTATTCACAACACTTCCGCTCCCACTACTTGGACTCATTAATGTAAGTGGACACAAAAATGTAATTGCTCCCAACTAACTTCACTGTTGATGTAGTCAAACGCCCTTTGTTCTTCATTTCTTGGCCGCTACATTAGAGTTGATCTTGTTTTCGTGGGCCACTTCTCCATTGAACCTTCTTCCAAAACTTATCAGTTATGCCAAACATTTCCAGGGCCAACAAGATAATAAATTCTCAAAGGATTTGATGGGCTCAACATGTTGTTTTTGTAGCAAGTAGTCATTTGGTAATGGAAAGTGCCTCATGCCTCTCTTCCACTAGACAATCTTGTTACCGAATATAAAAAATTGATGTGTCATTAAATCTGGTACATTCATTCCTTAGGTGCTACTTTGAATATGGCATTGTCGGTGTAGTATTCATAGACAAGGTAATTCCTCCTTACCCAGTGATTCTATCTCGTGTTTTGAAGAAAGAATATGATCTCTTGTTCCACCAATTATGTGTTTCGCTTCCCTTACAAAACCTTGGGTTTCCATTCCACTCATAGCCATCAGTGTAAAATATTCGTTGCAGTAGAGTGAAGAATTCTTTGAAGTTGTCGTCGTCTCTGCTCGTGCAGAGCCACTTCGAAATTGGATTGACCTATAGCTGTTCCATTCTCTAAATTGGAAGCAAATGTGAGGGGGGAATTAACCAAATCCCTGGCTCATCGCATCTAACCACTGTCACATGAACATTTGATCCTTGGCTCCTCGCATCTAACCACTGTCACATGAACATTTGATCCTTGGCTCCTCGCATCTAACCACTGCTGCATGAAAGGTTTCCGAGAAATTCAACAATTGTTAATCCTTAATAATTAATCTGCATTTGTTAGGATCCTTAACCAATGACAAATACAATTAATATTCCTGTATTTTTGGGATTCTAGAGATCGACCTCCATCCCCAAAAGTGAAGAGAATAACACCAATAGGTGTTATTCTAACACCAATCAGCGTAATTATTGTTCTTTGATAAGGATAATGAAGTATTTTTGGTAGCTCTAATTATCACGAGTCGGATGGGACAACAAATGAATTCTTATTTAATAATATTGTTTTTAATTTATTTAAAGAATTTAAAAGTTTAAAAAGCAGTTTTAAAAATTTTACTATTATTTTAAAAAATAATTTGTATTCACATTTATAATATTAACATTAACATTCAAAATACTAACTAACATTTATTTATCGAAGCATGTCAAACAATATATAATTGTATTTAAGAAGCCTATTGAGAACACTGTAAAGAGAAATGAACAATGGAATTTGATGAGTGATCCATGTTGTTGATATGTAATCTATGCAATTGAAGTGAGTAGAGAAAAATTCAGAGTTGGCTAAGTAGAAACCAATTAAAAGAAAATTGACAGAGGGGTCTTTAATAGTGTCACATCCCCTCCCATCAGACCAAGCAAGGGAGAGAACATCACTCAAGTTCTGGACATCTAGCTCCATACTTAGTAAACAAACATTCATATAAAGAGAAGATGGACCTATGGAAATGCATAAATGTTTGAAAACACAGCAGAATTAAATTCTATTACACATCCATCATACATACAAGATATTCAAGTCATTCATCAATTAAGACAATACAGAATTAGCACATGAGAGTACTTATCTTGAAACATAGTAGTCCCTGAGCAACCAGCTATGCAACTGTAACGTTCCTCCCAACCATAGGCCAGTTGTGCTTATCAATCTCTTCATGCAACTGCCACCCCCGAGCTGGGAATGATTTCTACAAGGAACCAAGGAACAACAGACTCACACATAGCCCAACATACACCAAAATGATCCAAGCCAATCTACAATTGGGTTTATCAGGATGCTAGGAAATGGAAAGGAAGAATTGCTAAGCTAGTGAGCTCAAGCATAGAGCCATGGATACCTCTACAAGATCTATCTAGCTTGGCACCCACAATGCCTACACACCCCACTCAAGGAAGTATTCCCTTCACCAATGCACAGTCCCTCGGGCCATACTTTCCAATCTAGAGTGTCCAAGGTGTGCATAGAAGAGTAGCCAGCCCTCTTGATCTTCTTGAGAGGTTATTTCCCCCACTAGGTTTATCAAGCCAATTCTGTCCACTACCACTCCAAATCTCTTGCTCACAGGTTCAAACCAAAACAGGGATGCACATAACAAAAAAACCACAATTGCTGGGCATGAGAAAAACGTTTCTTCAGTGGGATGTCCAAAATGGGGCTTCTACCAGTTCAGAAAAATGTGGGAAATCCCAAAATGAAAAATGGAAGATGGGGAACAACCCTGGAAAGCAGAAATCATTTTCAGAAAAAACGTCCATGGGAATTTTAGGGCAAAAACGACCTCCATCACAGTCCCAATTCGTGGCCCTCCTCTCCCAGCTGCTATACAATACAAAAATGAGCTCCCAGGCATGGAAAATGCAAGAAAAATGGTGAAAAACGTGATGGGGAAAGCCCAACTAGCTCAGGCTGTGTGAGAGGGCAAAGACTATGGGTTCAGAATGGCTTTGGGCACCATTTTGTGGGGTTTTCTTGCCCACGAAGCAAAAATACGATTTTTCAGATTGATGGCTTGCCCATACACGAAAATTGACTGCCATGCCTCTCCATTCCCAAGGCATTAACTGCCTCAACCAACTCTTGGAAGAATTAAATGATTGGGCGCATAACCCAAAATGGGTAGTTGGGATTTATGGGTTTTCTCAATGAAATGGATTAACACCATTGGCTCATGGGTTTGAATAATTTCCCCTCCCTATTCCTTGAAAAATCATGCCCCCATCTCTTTGTTGCATTGCATAGCTAGTTGCGGGTATTTCATTAAAACTTGTATTTACATGATGTCTTCATTTACATTGTGCCTATCTAGCACAAGAGCCATATGCATCGATTTTTAATTGCCGATACATAAAATGATAAATCAATGGCGGGGCCTTGGCCTTGAGCTCCTCACCATGATTAAATAACGATATTTACATCATTTACAATTTTAATGCCACAGGGTCAAAATGGGGATGTGACATTCCCGTCCCCTTACATTAGCACTGTCCTCAGTGCTCATCAAAATTGAACAAAAATGGATATGCCACTCTCATGGCATTCTCCAGCTCCCATGTAGCCTCATCGGGACTGTAGTGCTTCCATTGCACCTTTACCTGTCCGATGGCTCAGTTCCGGAGCAATGTTACCCTCTTGTCTAGGATGCGCAATGGATCGGTTTGGAACTCTCCCTCAGGTTCCACCTGGATCACATCCCAATTAATCACATGGTTAGGATCATGTACATATTTCTTAAGCAAAGAGACATAAAAAACAGTATGAGCTCTAGTGCTAGCAGGCAATGCAAGTCTATATGCAACTGGCCCTATTCTTTCAAGCACTTCAAATGGCCCACAATATCTCGATAATAGCTTGGCACAACTCCCAAGCTTCAAGGGACCCTTCCTTGGTCTCACTTTAAGATACACATGATCCCCAACACTAAATTCCCTATTCACCCTATGCTTATCTGCATAGCTTTTGTGTTTATCCTGGGCTACTTTTAAATTCTGCCTGATCTTTGCAACCTCTTGCTCCATTTCCTTAAGCAATTTTGGCACAAGTACAATTCTATTCATTGGATTGTCCCAAGTAATTGGTGTCCTACACCTTCTGCCGTATAGAACCTCATATGGACTCATTCCTAATGATTCTTGCTGCCCATTGTTATATGCAAAATCTACCAAGTGTAGATAATCCTCCCACTTGGATGGTTTGTCCATTACATACATATGGAGCATGTCCCCAAGCACCTGATTTACTCTTTCCGTTTGCCCATCTGTTTGAGGATGGTATGCGGTACTGAAGTTCAACTGTATACCCAAATTTGCAAAGAGACTTTTCCAAAAATTGGAAGTGAACTTGTTATCCCTGTCAGAAATTATTGCCTTAGGCAACCCATGTAATTTGAAAATTTCCTTCATGAAAATATTTGCAATGGCATCGGCATTGTGCGTGGACTTAACCGGTATAAAATATGCTGCCTTTGTTAACTTGTCCACCACAACCATGATGGAATCATGTTGTCTCGCAGTCATTGGCAATCCTGTAATAAAATCCATGGAAATTACTTCCCATTTCCATTCTGGAATTGGCACTAGGTGCAATAAAACTACTGGGTGTTGGTGTTCAACCTTCACCTGCTAACATGTCATGCACGTAGAAATGTATTCAGCGATAGCCTTCTTCATTCCTGGCTAGAAATAATATTTTTTTGCTATAGCAATTGTTTTCTGGTATCTGGGTTGACCGAAGTATGGATCTTTATGGATTTCATCCATAACAATCCTCCTCAAATCTGCCACATGTGGAATATAGGCTCTATTCTTATAAGTAAGAAGTCCGTCTTCTTCTAAATGATAGCCTTCATACTTCTTTCCAAGGTTTTGCTGTTGCAATTTATCCTTTATCTACACATACACTTCATCCTCAGCAATATGGTTAACAATCTGCCGTCTCAAATCTGGTTGGCAAGTGCTAAGCACTGCCACATGCATTTCATGTACTTTCTTGTTGAGTGCATCTGATACCTTATTTTCTTTCCCTTTTATTTGTTTGATTTCAAAATCAAATTCACACAAAAATTCCAACCATCTAGCTTGCCTAGCATTTAAAGTTGGCTGATCAAACAAGTATTTCAGACCACAATGGTCTGTCCTTAACTCAAATTTCCTGCCCATTAAGTAATGCCTCCACATCTTTAAAGAATGTACTATGGCTGCAAGTTCTAAATCATGTGTAGCATAATTCTTCTCATGCTCCTTCAACTTTCTCGACTCATAGCATACCACGTGGTTGTCTTGCATAAGAACTCCTCCAAGTCCTTGATTGCATGCATCGGTATACACCACAAAGTATTTTTTCGGGTCTACAATTTTCAAAATTGGTGCACTCGTAAGAAGATTCTTCAACCATTGGAAACTTTCCTCACATCTTGGTTACCATTCAAACTTCATCTCCTTCTTTTGCAAAGAAGTGATCGGGTTTGCAACCTAGGAGAATCCTTCAATGAACCTTCGATAGTAACCAGCAAGGCCCATAAAAGATCTCACATCTATCACATTCCTTGGAGTTGGCCAATTCATAATGGCTTCAATCTTCTCAGGGCCCACAGATATTCCTTCGTCTAAGATAATGTGACCCAAATAATGAATTTTATCTTTATAAAAGTCACATTTGCTTAACTTTGCATATAGCTTATGCTCCCTTAGCAATTGCAATGTCATTCTCAAATGTTCTTCATGCTCTTCTACATTCTTAGAATAGATGAGAATGCCATCCAGAAAAACAAGAACGAACTTGTTCAAATACTTGCTAAAAACACTATTCATGAGACACATGAATGTAGCTGGTGCATTTGTGAGACCAAATGGTACCACCACAAACTCATAGTGTCCATACCTTGTCCTAAAAGTTGTCTTATGAATATCTTCCTCTTTGATTCTTACCTGATGGTAACCTGACCTCAAGTCGATCTTTGAAAATACTCTTGCTCCTCTCATTTGATCAAAAAGGTCATCAATTCGGGGCAATGGGTATTTGTTCTTCACAGTAACTTTGTTCAACTACCTGTAGTCAATACATAACCTGAGTGTTCCATCTTTCTTTTTCACAAATAGAACAGGTGCTCTCCACGGGGACACACTTGGCCTGATATATTTCTTTTCCAACAACTCTTGTAATTGCATTTTCAATTCTAGCAATTCTGGTGTACTCATCCTGTACGGTGTCTTAGACATTGGTGCTACTCCTGGCACAAGTTCAATTGTAAAATCAATGTCTCTCTTTGGGGGAAGTCCCGGAATCTCATAAGGAAAAACATCCCTGAATTCCTGTAATACATGATAGTCCTCTAACATAGGAGTTTCATTTTCTGTTTCCTCCAAAACATGGGTTGCATACAATTGACAACCCTTCCTACAAAACTTCTTCAGCTGCATGGCTGAAACCTACCTAACAGAAGTCACCTTTGGAATGCCTTTTACAACCCATGGGTTTCCTTCTTTGTCCATGCATTCAAATGTCTTATTGTAGCAGTCAAGTTTAACCCTGTGTGCCTCTAACCAATCCATCACAATGAGAATATCATAGGAACCAAGTGGCAAAATATTCAGATCTGCATAAGTGAATAGCCCACCCATCTCTAATGGACATTTCTCTATTATTTCACTAACTTTTCTCTTGGTTCCAGTGGCTAGTTGAACTAACCATGATTTACTATGCTTTAATTTCTTAGAAGCACAAATCTCAACAATTCTAGGAGTAACATAACTGTGAGTAGATCCAGGATCAATCAAAATAGAAACAGATTGCTTAGCAATATTACCTTCAACTTCAATTACAGTTGACTGATGATCTGCCTGGCGGTCATCTAGTGCTGCATAGATTCTAGGGATTGTCCTCGCCACTTGACCCACAGTTCCAGCTCCTTGGATGTTGTGAACTTGATTTGCATTCCCATTCTGGTGCGGACAGTTCTTAAGCATGTGGTCTCCTCCACAACCCCAACATTGAAGTGGTTCTCTTGGCTCCTTTGGATCTCTTGGCTTGTCTCCCAGCATCCTAGTTGGCTTATTCACAACCTGTGATGGCTGCCTTTGCTGATTTCTGATATGAGGAGGTTTGAAACCTTTCTTCCTTTGGTCAAACTTCTCCTTCTTCTTGTCCTTCCATGCCTTATGGAAATCAAGTTTGCTTTTGTTTTGATCATAGCAATACTTGGCCTTCCTTATTGCCTCTAGAGTTCGGGGCTCATCAAATTCAATCCTATCTTTATATGACTGAGGTAGCCCACTTAGAAAACGCTGAATTTTCACCTTATCATCTCAAATATACTTGACATACCTCAGCAGTTCCAAGAACTTGTTTGCGTATTCTTCCATGGTCAACTGTCCCAATCTCAACTCATGGAACTCTTTGATCTTGTCATCATAGTACCTGTCAGAGAAGTACTTCTGCTTGAATATTTCTTGAATTGCTTCCACACAATCTTTCTTTCATTGATCTTCTTCACTTGCCTGATGTGTTCCCACCATATATATGCTCTTCCATTCAAGTTGAAGATGGCGATCCTTGTCTTCATATTTCCAGAGTAGTCTTGGACTTGGAAATACTTTCGCATCCCAAGAAGCCAAGCTTTAGCTTCTTGACCAAACTTTACCTCTCCATCAAATGTAGGAGATTTTTCCTTCTTAAATTCCCCATGTGAATTGTTCTTGTAATGCCTCTTCCTCTTATTCTTGCGAGATGAAGAACTTGAACCCTCAATGGATCCTTCAGAGTCAGATGATCCACTAGAAGAGATTTCTGGAGTATAGGTTCTATCTCTAGAAACTCTTCTTGAGCTATTGGACCTCTTGCAGGAGTTTCTCCTTGAACTACTCCCACTCTTTTCTAGATTTGATGTCTGATGCCTAGAGTTTATTTGCCTTTGGATGTCTGTCAAACTCTGCAACATGGCTACATTCAACTGATTTTGTTCTTCCTGAGCTTTAATCATCCTTTCATTATCCTCTCTGCAACTTTGCAAATCCACCCTTAGGCTCCTCATGGTGGCTGTAATATCTGGAGGAGTCTCTCAATTTCTCCTCCCATTAGATTCTGTTTCAACATTCTCAACATGTATGTTTTTCCCCATGGCATCTATCTCAGGCTCATAGGGATCATGTGCATCATCCATGATGTTGATATTCTTGGCCCAACCAAGACCAAAACGTCCAACTGCACTTATCTGTGATGTTGCTTTGATGTGACTATAATTATGCAAAATGTGTTTATAAACACAATTGTTAGCTGCATTATTGTACCATAAATTATTTGCATGTATGTGGGAAAATCCTATATTGACAACTTGCCCAATCATAGAGTTTCTCACAATAAACGACTGTCTCAAGGGAACGACTGTCTCAGGGGGAATACGGGGGTCAAGGGGGCTTGCCTAATTCTTTTGATTTCGTGCAATCTGGCGCATAACTTTCATGGTGATTTTCCATTTCCGGCACCTGAAAATCTCAGTGAAAAGTTGCTGTATTTTCCCCGTTTGGCACAATTTTTAAGATTAAAATGGCCGCCTCTGGCGCAATTACTAACAACATGTTGGGCATTTTGGCGCTGGATTTATCTTTAAAATTGTTGCAGGTCCTATCACCAAGTTTGCCGCCGCGCACCGCGCATGGCGTGAACTTTACCCTTAAATTTGTCGCGGGTGGCGTGGATGTTAAGGTTATTGTTGCCGCCATTGACGCGAAAATTTAACTTAAAAAGTGTCTCCTGCGCACTGCGCAATTTTATCCCTAAATCTGCC
Organism: Larix kaempferi; assembly: GCA_027924585.1. NCBI lineage: Eukaryota > Viridiplantae > Streptophyta > Pinopsida > Pinales > Pinaceae > Larix > Larix kaempferi. Next base: position 1,218,091 of record BSBM01000709.1, on the reverse strand, counting down.
GCCGCACCATGCAGATTTATGCTTAACTTTGCCGCCGCGCTCGTGGCGCAAAATTTCAAAAAAGACACTTAGAATTTTTTTTGAATCTCTTCACAAACAGATAGAATTTTTTTTGGAGATATTTGCTTCGTTTTCTTTATAGAGGTGAGTTACTACAAATGAAACTTGCATAAAAACAGTAAAAGAATGCCAAGAACTTGCATCTCTGAAAATGGATTTTTTCTTCATTTCAAATTCAACAATCCAACCAATCGACTCACAATCAATCTTCAAGCACCCAACAAGCATGGGCAAGGAATAGTCATGAGCATAAGGGCATAATTCGTAAGCTTTCCTCACTTCCGAAAACCATTAATCGGCCACATAAATTTTGGTTCATTGTAATTAATAAACATCATTAAGATATGGGGCTGTAACAACCAATTGTTCAGGCTTTCAATCATGAAATTAACATACAAAAACTCATATTAGCCATTCCCAACATTCAATTTCATGTTTTCAAAGCATCATGGACATCTAAGGGACAAGGAGTCATAATTAATCAAAGTCTCAAGCACATGATGCATTATCTAATATGCACAACAATTAGAAACAAACAACAACCAACACATAACAACATACCCCATGCACAACACACACAAAAATCATATTTTCCTAATCTGTTGTGTGGATGTCGGCCCAACAGCCTCAGTGTTGTAACCATGGGCTCTGATACCTTTCTGTCACATCCCCTCCCATCAGACCAAGCAAGGGAGAGAACATCACTCAAGTTCCAGACATCTAGCTCCATACTTAGTAAACAAACATTCATATAAAGAGAAAATGGACCTATGGAAATGCATAAATGTTTGAAAACACGGCAGAATTAAATTCTATTACACATCCATCACATACAAGATATTCAAGTCATTCATCAATTAAGACAATATAGAATTAGCACATGAGAGTACTTATCTTGAAACAGAGTAGTCCCTGAGAAACCAGCTATGCAACTGCAACGTTCCTCCCAACCATAGGCCAGTTGTGCTTATCAATCTCTTGATACAACTGCCGCCCCCGAGCTGGGCATGATTTCTACAAGGAACCAGGGAACAACAGACTCACACATAGCCCAACATACACCAAAATGAGCCAAGCCAATCTACAATTGGGTTTATCAGGCTGCTAGGAAATGGAAAGGAAGAATTGCTAAGCTAGTGAGCTCAAGCATAGAGCCATGGATACCTCTACAAGATCTATCTAGCTTGGCACCCACAATGCTTACACACCCCACTCAAGGAAGTATTCCCTTCACCAATGCACAGTCCCTCAAGCCATACCTTCCAATCTAAAGTGTCCAAGGTGTGCATAGAAGAGTATCCAGCCCTCTTGATCTTCTTGAGAAGTTATTTCCCCCACTAGGTTTATCAAGCCAATTCTGTCCACTACCACTCCAAATCTCTTGCTCACAGGTTCAAACCAAAACAGGGATGCACATAACAGCAAAACCACAATTGCTGGGCATGAGAAAAACATTTCTTCAGTGGGATGTCCAAAATGGGGCTTCTACCAGTTTAGAAAAACGTGGGAAATCCCAAAATGAAAAATGGAAGATGGGGAACAACCCTGGAAAGCATAAATCGTTTTTAGAAAAACATCCATGGGCATTTGGGGGCAAAATGACCTCCATCACAGTCCCAATTCGTGGCCCTCCTCTCCCAGCTGCTGTACAATACAAAAACGAGCTCCCAGGCATGGAAAATGCAGAAAAAAAGGTGAAACACATGATGGGGAAAGCCCAGCTAGTTCAAACTACGTGAGAGGGCAAAGACTATGGGTTCAGAATGGATTTGGGAACCATTTCGTGGGTGTTTTCTTGCCCAAGAAGCAAAAATACGATTTTCCAGATTGATGGCTTGCCCATACACGAAAATTGATTGCCATGCCTCTCCATTCCCAAGGCATTAACTACCTCAACCAACTCTTGGAAGAATTAAATGATTGGGTGCATAACCCAAAATGGGTAGTTGGGATTTATGGGTTTTCTCAATGAAATGGATTAACACCATTGGCTCATGGGTTTGAATAATTTCCTGTCCCTATTCCTTGAAAAATCATGCCCCCATATCTTTGTTGCATTGCATATCTAGTTGTGGGTATTTCATTAAAATTTGTATTTACATGATGTCTTCATTTACATTGTGCCTATCTAGCACAAGAGCCATATGCACCGATTTTTAATTGCCGATACATAAAACGATAAATCAATGGCGGGGCCTTGGCCTTGAGCTCCTCACCATGATTAAATAACGATATTTACATCATTTACAATTTTAATGCCACGGGGTCAAAATGGGGACGTGACAAATAACCTCGCATCTAGTTGAAGCAAGGAAGAATAGATGCCATAATTCGTGTTTGTTGCACATTGTCGATATTGGTTGCTTGATTATGATGAAGATGATGTCGAAGATGATGCTGCCAACAAACCATTAAGAAAATATGCCAATAAAACCAACATGAGAAGAAGGATGTGAAAGAAATGAAGACATCCTATAATGAAGCATATATTAGATTCAAATGTATTAAAACATATAGATGTAGTTATCAAATTTGAAGGATTATTTTAATTACGTTGATAGGTGTTAGAATAACACCTATCAGTGTTATTCTATCCACTTTGGGGGATGGGGGTCGATCTTTAGAATCCTAAAATCCAGGAAGATTCATTGTAGTCATCATTGGTTAAGGATTTTAACAAATGTGGATTAATGGTTAAGGATGTGGATTAATTGTTAAGGATTAAGGTTATAAGATTTCTGGGAAACCGTTCATGAGGTGGTGGTTAGATGCGAGAAGCCAAGGTTCAACCATTCATGAGACAGTGGTTAGATGTGAGGAGCCCGGGCTCTAGTTAATTCCCCCCTTGTCATAGCTTCCAATTTAGAGAATAGAATGATCATAGGTCAATCCCATTTCTAAGCGACCCTGCACGGGAAAAGATGGTGATAGCTTCAAAGAATTCTTCACTCTATTACAACGAATCTCTTACATCGATGGATGCGAGTGGAATGGAAACCCAAGGTTTTGAAAGGGATGTAGCACACATAATTGGTGGGAAAAGAGATCATACGCTTTCTTCAATGTAGGGGATAAACTCAAACCCCATTGGTTAAGGAGGCATTACCTCATCTATGACTACTACAATGACAAGGCCATATTCAAAGTAGCGCCTAAGGAATGCAGGTACTAGATTTAATGGATAGGATACACAACACTTTTTTATATTTGGTAATAATATTGTCTAGCGGAGGAGACGCACGAGGAGCTTTCCATTACTGGATGCATTCTTTCTACAGAAACAACGTGTTGAACCCATTAGATCCTTTGAGAATTTCTTATATGAAAGCTTTGTATTGTGTATAAATTTGACCTCATTATTAGCAACTACAATGTTTTATATTAATATTTTATATACAACTTTATATTTATCGGTTATTTGTGTGTTAAATTTATAATAAAACATAGACAAATATACAATTTACATGCATAAACAAATGAAATATTATCTATTAGTCATGGCCTATTGGCATTCACCGACACAAATTAAGTGGCTTAAATTTGAAGGATTGTTTTTTATTCCAAATTGAAAGGTATATATTTATTCAATCCTTTCATCATGGAAAGCTGCAAATGTAATTGTATTTTAATTGAAAATATTAAAAAAAGACATTACCCTTCCAATTTTTTAGAAGAAAGAAAAATAATTAACCATGAAATCAATAAATTGTAATTTAAAAAATAAAATAAAATTATGCTTTATATTTTCAAATAATAATTATGTTTTAATTCAGAAAATATTCGAAGTGTTAAATGACCGTATAATTATTCATATACAATGTGGAAATTAAACACCCATATAAGATGATTCATTCCATGTATCCATATGATGCTTGAGGACTACATCTTACATTCATGTCTTGAGCATATCACAATCATGTTTAATTATGATAGTCAATGTCATTTCAACTCGCAAGGACATTCCATATGTCCATTGTAGATATCATTATAAAAGAGGAAATTGTAATAAACCTTGAATTTTTTGTTGAAGGGTGATAAAATTTCTATCAAACCACTATAAGAGCCATGAAGAGAACCCAATTTATTTATAGACCTCTAGGAACATGCATATCTAACACGATTGCATCCATTGCTTATTATTTAAGTTAAGATGTCTACTATTTGGAGCTTCCTAAGATCCATATAATCATAGTGCTAAAAGACATTATTCATCAATACCATCAGGTTTGTTAAATTCTTATTTTTGATATGGATTGTTCACTTTATCTCTCAAACCATGCAAAATTGCTTGCCAAATTGGATGTTAGAGTATAATTTCTAATCCATAGATTTGATGATAACAACATTTATGTCACATTCTCCATAACTTGTTTAATAATCCCAATCAAGGATAACAAAATGTTTCTACAATAATTAAATATGCTAATGATACATCTCAAAGATCTTTAGATTGAGGCATAAAGAAATAGATCTATGGGTCTTTCTCAAAATATTTGACACACAACGTATCATCACATAGATATTAATGTTGTTAGAAACAAGAAGAAGAGGAACGATCAATATGGAGGAAAGATGCCTATAACGAAGAAAAGAGGAACGATCAATATGGAGGAAAGATGCCTATAACGAAGAAAAGGGGAACGATCAATATGGAGAACAAAGAAGTGAGGGTTTGATTATGCACATAATTGAATGAATAGAATCACAATTGTCATTGTTATAATCCCAATCATTAGGTTTTGTAATGTTGAAAAAAATCATTTTGTGTAGGTTCATATCTAAACTTTATCAAGAACATACATGTTATAAAAGTTCACTAAATTTAATATAGTTTTTTATCCCATACAAAATCATTCACACCCTAATTTGTGAAACAAAGTAAAATTATGTTTTATATTTATATTGAGCTTGACCAAATGTGTAAAATATAGATGGATTGTTAAGAGATTTACATTCAAATATTAATTATGTGTTTTGTTACCATTATGCATATATTGCAATGATGGGATGTCGTGATTATATTCTCAATGGTGGAGAAGCCAACATTGAATATCCTCTTGAGTACTAATCAAATATTAGACACCAACACTATAAGACATTGTCACTAATAACAGAACTAGAAGACACATTGCATTACGGATGGAAAATATAACTATGAACCAACATGTTATATACCTTTAGAGAGGTGTAGTATACGAACATAAAGAAAGAGAGATAACCTCATTTGCTTGGTCTTACATGATGTATATTCTTTGCTCTTCAAAAATGTTATTGAACCACATATTTGCAGGTAATCTTACTAATAAGTTTCCTATCCCATTACAATTTCCACCCATAACCCATCACTAATTTTTGGGGGGTTTTGCAAAGCTAAGAATGGAGGAAAATATAACAAATTGAATAATAATATGGATAGTGAATGAAATGCCAATTATCATATTGACAAGCATTAACAATACTCATAACACATGGATTCAAGTGGTGTTTCAAAAAGACAAGGTTTCCAAGCTTCTTTGAAAAGCTTTCATTAAGTGACACTTAAAATGGTGGATACACCAATATGGTGGTAGGATTATGTGGGCGTGAGCTCGGTGATGAATTTAATGTTGTTAAATGGTACATAGTATTAAGGAATATATGAGAGCCAATGAAAATAGAGATGATTTTAGTCTTTAGATGCCAAAGGAAATTAGTGTGTGAACCCTGAATCTTGATAAGATTCACATCCATCTTCATCTAATAATGAAGTTGTAATGATCATTGAGCACTCAAGAATTGGGTTTTTCACATAATGGGTTATTGAAAATGTAACCCTTCTTTTTACAATTTTATAATATTTTTTGTCCTTCATAAATGACAAATAAATTAAAAATTTTACATTTTTTTGAAAGGGGAGGTTTTTTTATATACCCTTCTAGGATGGGTTTGGACAACTTAGAAGAATGAAAAAAGAAGGTTAAATTTTGATCATTGTATAGAATAAAAGGTATATTAATGAAAGAGAATTTATTTCACATATAAAAATATGAAAATTAACATCAATTTCTATAATATGTTTGCACCATAACATTTTAAGTAGGAAAAAAAACCATTTAGAGGTCATTTCTTTTTTAAAATTTCAACATATAATATTTTGAGTTAAAATTTATAAAATAAATATCAATATGTAATATTTGACATCAAAACACATACAATACTCAATATTTGTTAGCATAAAACAATATTAGTTAACATTAACTAAACACATTCATAAAGGGTTTTATTGAAATTAGTCAACCTAATTATAAAGTAGCAATAAGCACTATTAGTGAACATCAATCAAATTGCTCTAAGAGAGTTCATATTGTTCACTTTAATCCACATTAGTAAATCTCAATTGACTTTATTATGTCCACACAGGGGTACATATATGAATTGAAATTCCATATCAATCCACTCGTACATGCGCTAATTTTTTTTTCTATAATTTCGCGTTTTTTAAATTAAATAGAATGTTTAAAATAGTATTTATTTAAATGTTTGTTGGGCCAGAGTCGCTGACGTTTGCCTCGATTTCTGTGCCACAGACATGGGCTGCAGAGCGGACGTCAACAACATTTAATAGGGTTGGGTTGTCTGCGGCATTTAACATGTTACGAATTAGATATGCGTATTTCAGTACACCTTGTATTTCGGAAAGCTATGCATTTTGGCCTCCATGCTACGCCTTCGTAGTAGTTCCATAGCTTTGGCTAGGCTTACTTTCCTCCAAAAATCCGGGGATTAAGATTTTTCTCTTTCGGCGATATGAATCACGAGAATTGTTCTCCCGTTATTTCATCTAGTTGGGTACATACTGTATTTCAATCTCGATAACAGGAAAATTTTATTTTACCTATAGTTTTAGGGTGAATCTATGAAGATGGGTAACATTTTTTGACCAAAAATAATGGTGAATTAAATTTGATTTTTTATTCATCTATTAAATCAAATCCCTCAAAACGCATATATTCCTTATGAATTTCGACATGCAACAAAAAACAAATTGTAGAAATAATGTTATCTTTCCTCTTATATTTAATAATAATAATAATAATAATAATAATATAATTTAATATGTCAAAATTGCATTTATTGAAAGTTTGTTCTTGTAAATTTAAGGAAGATTTAATAAGTGACTTGTGTGCAAGTAAAATGATTTAGTGATAAATGCATAAGTTTAAAAAAAACATATATGAACATAATCTACACATAATGCACCGGGGCACACATATTTGTTTGTAATTTATTTTGAAAAATCATATTTTTTATTAATTTTTGAAATTGACCATTGAAAATTTTAAATGCATTTTATAAGCATGTGTGTGCATGTAAACTTTTTTTACTGGTTATAAAAATCGAAAAATGAAAAAACAAAAAATACCCTTTTGAAGAGGACATGTTGATCTGGGTCGCATATATTTTTAAAATTTTTTTGGTTGTGTACTTTTTATGTTGATGATTTTTTTTGCGCTAATTCGAAGTTGTGGACATGGTTTTGTAAGTGTAAGTTTGAAAAGAAAAAAAATATATCATATGAGTTCATAAATCCATCAGTATGAACTCTGCCACTTAAGGTGCATCCCAATACAAGGTTTAGGCTTTCTAAAGAGACTAGAAAAATTAAATTTGCATAAAATGGGGCTAAAAGCATGTTTTAAAGCCATCAAGCATCATATTCTTTGTCCGGCTTGGCTAGATTGGCCAAGGTTAATGAAGATATTTATTTGTGGCTATTGTCCCTCTAAAGGATTTCTAGGGTAAAATGTTGGTGTTCTCATCCATGTGTTTGTTTCTTTGTCTTTATTTTTCTTCTCTTGTTTTGCTTGGTTTTAAAAGGTTTCTCCAAAGGTGATGAGAACACATACTTTTTCCATCATTATGTAAATTCCATTTGAAAATCACTAGATTAGTTGGGTAGGAGGTAATGTAAATACCATTTGAAAATCACTACCATCCATGACTCTAACCCACTACCCAAACTCCACTGACCTATAAACATCTAACCCTTGTAACCTCAAACCCCTTTATAGTGAACCCACTTGCTTCAAACCTTATAGCACCTAAGCCACTAACCCCCAACCATAAACACCTAATGCAACTAGCAACACAATAACCCATATAACCACCTAATGCACTTAAAAATGCATATGATCAACTAGAAAAAATCAACGATTTACATAAACACCTAACTTGCATAATCACCCAATAGAGATATTAATGGAGGCACTAGGAAATTCACTTATGTAACACACATATGTGCTCCAAATATATTATTTTGATCCTTTAAGGCACTAACCCTACGCTAACCCACCTCTTCCCTATGACATTAACCCCATAACTTATATTTCTTTTACATCTCACCCACTACCCTCAAACACCCAACCTTAGAATTTAATGCACCTAGCAACAAAGCTAGCCCACATAAGGGCCTAAATCACATAAGCATCTAATGGACATATTAAAGGGCAGACATAAGTGACAGACCTATGCAATACAATTATGCCACACACTCATGTACCCCACATAAGGGACACCAAAACCACTTCCTTAATCCCCTTACCCCTATACCACTAAACCCTTGTAAACTCAAAACACCTTTAGTTAACCCACTACTCTTGAACCCCGTAAATAATAACCCACTAACGTCCCCAACTCTAACCACCTAATTCACCTTGTAACACATATATGTATACTCAACACACTTAAGCAACCAACCCACCTAAGTGTTGGTCACCCAAGGAAGCATGTTAACATTTGCTATGATGGTGATCCTCACTTAATAACCATAATGTATGTGCATAGGTGATTGCAACTCTCAGATTGTGACTTGGAGATTGTCATTTGTAATTTATAGATCGTAATTTGTAATTTGCAATTGCAATTTTAATTGTTGGTTGTAAATTGTAAATCTTATTGTTATTGTTAATTATAAATGACATTATGCATTGTAATTCCCCATTGTAAAATCAGTAATTTGTAAATCTAACTATAATTTTTTTAAATATCAAAATTCCCCACAACCCGATTATGGGTTTCTAATAGCATAACTTGGCACTGTTGAGGATTTTTGTTGTGTGTTTTTGGAGATGAGTCAACCAAGTACGCTCTGTATCAGGATTTTTGTTGTGTGTTTTTGGAGATGAGTCAACCAAGTACGCTCTGTATCAATGACAATTGAATTTGATGGAATTATATTGGACTATTCTTGGCTTGAAGAGTTGGAAACCGATATTTTTCTCCTTTTTTTTAAATTATTTTTTCTTTTATGCTTCCTTCTCCTCATCGTCGGATCTTCTTCATCCTCACCGTTAAATCCACGCTAGTCTTTCAATGCAGGAATACTCCAATACTAGACAGATGGTTATCTCAATGAATATTCACTTGCTTAGGAAGCGTAGGGTTTGGAACCTCACAGGTCTGTCAGCATCCCGAAGTAGTTGACAACGTGTCACTTTCCTCAGCCACTTTCCTCGGCCATTTTCTGGCATCAAGCGATTTGGGATCTACCCACTGATCTCTTGTTTGCACCAGCTTCAAATAGATTTCAGAGGCAGAGTGCATCCACACAAGTATTTTCTATAAATGGGTCGCTCTCCATGTCATAATAGGCTATGGAATGACTGAGATGCTCAGTTGATGGAGTCAGGTCTCGAGGCACCAGAAACTATGAGTCTCTATTATGAAATGGCATGGGCAGAGTGTAGTTCGCCTCAATTTTTTAAGTTACTATTTCTGCCATGAATGGATCGTAGTGATGACCACTAGCCACCTTTAAATGGACTCCAGTAAGCAAGCAACTAATGATTAGGATTAGAAAACAACAATTTCAAGAAAGTATCTACAAAACCAAAAACGCATCAAGTGGGCACTCGCTCTCTGAGACGCATAGGCCGTGGAAAATAAACTTGAAGTGATTTATGGTTGAATGTATCAAAGAATCTGGAGGTACAGGCCAATGAGTGTATCATGATTGTTGGATTCATATACCCCCTTCTTTTCTCCACTATATTGTTTCCTCATCGTGCTCATTTCAACAGAGATTCTAATTGCAATGTGCCAACATCATGTGAGGCACGTAGAGAGCTAGGGTTCATGATTTTGTGAGTTTGCAAAGAGAATCAACATGTAGAGCGGGGAAATGTGAGGCACCAGTTCATGAATGGACATGGAAAAGGGAGATATAATTAGGCTTTACAGGATTGCATAATGCAGATGGAAGAGATGGAGAGCAAGTCATGGAAAGGGCACTTAGGAATATGATGCCAAAAATGTAGAGAGATTCAGCTATGAGAGATGTAAGAGAAGAGATATGTGGGTAAAAACCAGGCATGGACAATATATATCATGTGCTAGTAATGCTGGAAGTTGGTGGACAGTCTCTGAAAAAGTGGTGAGTTGCAAGTTTTTCCTAGAAAGCGATAAAGACAAGAATGTGAACAAATTTTTCTCACGCTCCACCTTCATTCAGATCATCAGGTTAAATGGCTCATATGAAAAGGAATGGAGAATGCAACACTACATTTCCAATAGTAACGAATTAGGGTTTTAGAGGTAAAAAAATGTAGAAAATAATACCTTGGTTCACATCTGAAATTTGACAGAATTGGGAGGTCTAAGCACAAGCCACATGCTTAGAAACACTCTGATACCATTGATACCACTAGCAGGTTGCCCATTTGGGCAAGTAGAGAAATGGGATAAACACAATCCAAATAGACCATAAATCACGAACACAAAGACAAGCTCAATAAGCATGAAGCACAATATTTCTTATTAGGCAATGTACATAAATACAATGAGAAGTGACCCTTCGGATTCAAATTCCCAAGGCGTCTCGTGGACTCTCTCACAATTGTTCATATTCTCTAAGCCCAATGGATTAGATTCCAACATAAATAAGTTCATAAACATAAGATATATAAATCATGTCGACATAAATATAAGACATCAAATATCCATGAAGAAAAAATATGATATGAAATAATCCATCAAGTGCATAAAAATGTACAAGTATATATGTATACATAACAATAAAAATAATGCACAACATGAACAAGTGTCATCCAATATGGGGACCATGCCCTTCATGGGTTGTGTGGTCATCCCCACTGCTAGTACCTCATGCACCATGCCCCTAGTGTGGAGACGGCATGTGATCGAAAAGGCTATCTAAAGATTGGAACTGTAAAAATTAAAATTTTGAAATCTATAAGTTAGTTCTAGATTTAAATAGTACTTAAAATTTATAAGATGACATATTTTTAAAATTTTAAGTGGATGGATCAACTTACTTGGCTCAAGTCCATGGTGATATTTTTCAAATCCTCATGTGTGGAATCACTAGGACAATGCTAATTCGATGGGCCCTCACTAGGATGATGTTGAATCAACCTTTCCCACTCTTTTGTGAACATCACTGTAGCACCGATTCTGAACTGTACATGAGCCTTTGCATAGTGGCATCATGCATGTAATTAGTAAAAGAAAAACAAATGAACATTTTAAAATAAACATCAACTTGAATTCTACATTCCATTGAAACATAAGTTACAATACCTCTTTGAAAAGAATCCGATTATCATAATGAAGGAAAGTGTGGTGTCTCTTGCTCCTCTTCAATCCCCTTACCTTTACGTTGTACAATTTAAGCAAGGGCGAGATGAAAATTACGATAAAATAATTGCAATTATACACATGTATGTATCTTACAAGGTTAGGATGAAGGAACTAGCATATGTACCATGGAGACACCGTCATGGGAAAAGGTTGGATGGTCAACCAACAGAGAAGTGGAATGAAGTGATTCCATAAAGTTGGTCCTCTACATGGAGCAACAAAAAACAAATCAGTACTACTCAATTGATTCTTTTAGATGCACATGTATTTAAGATGATTATTTAACGACATATAATACAAAAAAATTAAGTACATAAATATACATGTTGTGTCGATGGCACACTGCATCTCTCATACAAATGAAAGTATGAGTCCACTCGCAATATGGGGGGGGTGGCACAGCAGTGGATCGTCTTGATAATTGCGACTGAGGTAGGGAAGAACTCTGCTCTGGAGAACGATGTGCATGAAACAATGAAGAAAAATCATATATGTCATCCTTTGAATAAAATGACAAGAATGAAAATGATGATGATGATGTTCTGATGATGGTGACAACGATGATGAGGATGATGAAGTGAATGATTAGGATGGTGTCACTACATGACAATGTTTTCATGATGACGAAGATGATCATGATGATCTGAGAATGATCATTATTGTTACGATGATGATATAGATGATGATGGTGAGGAATACGATGATTGAAGGAATTAAATTGTTATTTGTATCACAAAGATTTCATGATTTAGTGTTAGTTCAAGAAATGATGTGTTCGGGAGTGAAAGCATGTGAGGAATTTTTGAAAATCTTTCTAGGGTGGGAAGTTTGTGTGATAGATGCATATGGTCACTTGGGGAGTTTATTAACCATTTGGAATCCTTTGGTTGTTGAATTTCAACCATATGAAACATGTGCAGGTATTTTACTGGATGGAAGAGTCAAGGGTATAGAACAAAAGTTAAAAATCATTAATTGTTATGGACCATATAAAGATAGAAGGATGTTCTGGGATTCAATGGATAATAGTTTGATCCTTAGATACTCTAGTCTTATATTGGTTGTGGATCTTAATTTTACCATATCTGCTTCTAAGATCTAGGGAGACTGCCCCATGCTGGATCCTCTATCAGAAAATTTTCAACACCTTTTTCAGAGATCACAACTGCAGGATGCAGTTCCTTCTAAATTACTTTGATGGAGGAGCTCAGATGGGTGAATGTGGCGGAGGAATGTACATAAGAATAAATAAAGAACATAATTTTAGACTCTGGATGGGATGTGATTCAGGCACCAATTCTATAGAAAAATTATTGGCTCTATGGGGGTTACTTCAGTTTTCCTATCTTAATGGTATTGTGTCTTTACATGTTCTTGGTGATTCAAAAGTTAAATTATAAATTGGGAAAATGGTTTATCACTGGAACAGTGGTGTCAGAGAATCTACACACTTCGTCCCTCTTTTCAGCATATTTCCATCAGACATATATTTATAGAGAAAACAATACTATTGCTGATGAGCTTTCTAAAAAATCTATTGGGGGACCTGATGGAACACTATTTTTTGAAGAGTATATGGAGGAGTCCCTTATCTCTGAGGGCTCACATGTTTTATTCTCTTAAATTTGTCTTTGATCCTATGGTGGAAAAACTGTAACTTTGGGACGATCTTTAGAGTGTTTTTTTTTGTAATAGCACTATTAGTTTTGAACCGTTGTATGAGTGAACTGATCAGGGAGACCATTTTTGTGGACTACATGTATGATAGTCTGTAGGATTTCTTCATGTTAGTTATTTTGAATGGCTCCTCATCTATGATAGTTATCCCTAAAAACTGTATAGAGATGTGTATGGTATTTGTTCTATTTGATTCATTGGAATATCAAGGAACGGGTTTTTTCTGTTGAAAAAACATGTGTGTGTGTAAACTAAATATAAATTAAATTATTAAATAAACTAAAATTTAACTAATTTTACAAAACAAAACTATTGAAAATAACTAAATTTACAAATTTCTCATTAAAATAAACTAATTTTAATTTACAATTTAAACTAAAATTTAACTAATTTTACAAAAAATATTGTTGAAGTTAATAAAAGAAATATTTTAAATCAATGTTTTCAAATAATTTTATAAATTTTTCATTAAAAAAAATTTGAATCGGGGTTTTCAAATAATTTTACAATAAAAAAACAATTTGAATTAGAGTTTTCAAATAATTTTACAAAAATTTTATTAAAAAAAACAAAAAAACAATTCCAATCAATGCATAGAAATGAGCTTTAGGGGTTTTGAATTTCCTAACTCAGTGTCTGGAGGCCATGGTAGCAGGAGGGGCTCGTTGGTGGCATGGTGGACGGTGTCAAATAGACCCTCGGTCGAGCTTCCAAACTCTCGATCGAGCTTTCTCTCACTACTCGTTCAACAACCACGATGAAATAAACCACCGTTTGTTGGTTTTTTTTCGATTTTAGAAGAGTTAACGGAGCTCGATCGAGATTAATAGCTTGATCAAGAAATAAGCTCGATCAAACTCCTACACACCTTAATCGCGAAATATTCCCCATAACTATTGGTTTCAAATTTTTGTCCCGACAAACCCTCGATCAAGCTGTTAGTACCACTTTTGACACTGCCTTATGGTTTTCAAAATAACAGGAAGCCATCGATACTTTAGACATGATATTCCAGTCATATGGCCTATGAACGAAATAGAGGTACATTAAAGTGCTAAATTTCCCACTCAGTCAAGTGCAAACTTGATTAAAAGTTTGATTTATATGACACATGAATGAGATTAAAGAGGAATAAAAGGATTAAACTATATGCTTTAACTCAAATCTTGGTTAAAAAGGGAGATCATATTCTTTATTCTCATGTGGAATAACGTGTCGTGTCTCATCACACCTTGGCTCTCATGAAAACCCAAGTCGAAGAATAGTTAAAAGCATGTTGAAAATTCGAATGGTGGTAACGCGTCCCATGAGAAGGTTTTCTCCAAACCACCTTCTAAGAGGCGTTGGAAATGGATATTTAACACGTGGCAAGGGTGGTTTTTGCAGTTGTGCGTCCTCAAGAAAAATTAATGCGTGTGCAAGTTCACAAAGCGTTGTTGAGGAGCATCGTTGATGTGTAAAGAAGATGGATGGCTACATTTGCTTGGATGCTCAAAACATGACAGAGCACGAGGAAATATGATAAGACTCCCACATTCGTAGGTTTTTTTATTACTGCCTCAACGTATTTCCAATGCCAGATAGTCGAAATTAGTTGTTCCGACCACATTTCTTCAGTCAGCTATGATATATAAATGTATTGATGTCATACAAGATGCCCCAGTCCACCTTGTTCGATGTGTTTTGGGCATATAATTTTTTTCATGCTGGCGGTTTCATGTTAAAAAGCCAAAAGAGGATTTTGAAAGTTCAAGCATAAAACTTCTATAAATGGAAATTGATTTTAGTGATGACTTCAAAACAAATCTCTGCGGAAAGAATGCACCCCCAGCTAGCCCATTGATTGAGATTCTCACATTCCAACATGTTCTCAGCTTAAATCTTGATCCAATTTGGAATGTAAATGGTCAACGATTCGGCATCATGACATCATCTCAAGAGGGCGTTCAATTTTTGTTTTAAATTTCAATCATAATTCTTGACAACACCTGTGGGTTTTATTACAGTATTATCGCATGGTTTCTAGTACAAAGAGAAGTCACATTTTAAAATAAGACATAGCAGAATATGAGCTTGATTTATGCCAAAATAGACTTCATAAGTAAAAGCAGAAGATTGATATGTTATTCTATCATCCACAATTAGTTTGGGTTTGGGTTTCAAATCAAATGAAAGTATTCGATAAAGTTAAAAATGAAATTGGTAAATGATAGTTTAAAAAGGACATATGGAAGCCAAAGAAAGGAGTAGCTAATTGTATAGTTGTTGCAACAGCTGGAACAAAAGCAGATAGAGCAAGGGACACCTATCCCACTGAGGTGGCAATTTTCATCCAATCAAAAGCAAAAATTATCAAATAAAGAGCCTATAAAAGAAACCTTCGAGGAAGGAGCAAAGGGGGTGAAATTTTTCAAGAGCTAGAAGGGTTGAACCAGCCATGGTCGGCAGGCCATTTTCTAATTCTTTTAGTGAGGGGAAACTAGCCATTCGATTCATGCTTCTAATTGTTGAGCAGATGTAATGCTTTTGTAGAGATTAAGATCACTGTCTGTAGAAATTTGTCTTCTTCTTAGTTTGTTGCAGTTTCTCTTGTATTTCCATAACTTTTCTTCTCTGCAAACCTTTCATGAAATAAAGGATTTAAGCAACCGTTTAGCAATTATTCAGAGTATTTAAGCATGATTTTGTTAAAGGATGAGAGTAGCTTTTAGATATTTCAAGTTCGGTTGACTTCTGGCCTATTTTCTAGATGTGCATTTACGTTAAGAAGGTACTTCAAGTTTGGTTGGATCTTTGTTTAGTTATATGTGCATTGTGTTGACAAGTTAATTCATGAATACTTTGCATCCTATTAGGAACTGTTGACTACTCTGAAATGGTTGAGGATCAATACGTTCTTTCTTTCAACACAACTTCTAGGAACTTGTCCAGGAGGCACTCCCCTTAGTCCTCTCGTTTTCACCTTTTAAATTCATCCTCATTTAAATATGGTTTATTGTTCCATTCAGTGAAATTCCTCTGCAACTGATATTGTGTCTAGTTCAGTTTTTAAATCTTTTCTTTATGACTCCATCCCCAATGGAAATGTCCCTGAGCTGAAGGTTTGCATATCTCAGTTCCATATTTGTTGTTGATTGCTTCCAACCACAATTATTTTCTCCATTTTGTTAAATTTGGCCCTTCTTTCTCTTCATCTTAAGGTCTAATAACCTCTGTCTCTGTGTAAGTAGAAAGTGTTAGATTAATAAATTGGTGAGGGATCCCCCTCTTACCTTAGTTCCAACTAAAGGTCTAAATCCTGGTTGAATGATCATTCATGAGCTTGTGGCAAGCATCCCGATACAACTTTGGGGATAACATGAAAAATGGCGCCGTTTCCAGGGACACGAAAGTGAAGGAAAGTTTCCCTGGGCATTATGACACAGGTTAAAGATCTGGCTCTTGAAGGTGAACGAGATTCATACACAAGTTGTTCATCTATTCACCTTGGAGACTCCACATTCTGGTGATTCCACTAGGGATAATACTCAGGTTCAATGGAAATATCAATTGTTGCAAGGTATTTTTCAAATATAGCAGGCTTTCCACATGCTCTACCTGATCTTGAAGATTGTGATGAAGATCTCATATTTTACGGAGATGATTCAGTCACAGTTGAATAACATGTCTCTTTATTTCAAGAGTTTACTGACATGGTAGCAATGGAACATGAGAACGTGTTCATGAGATTCTTTTATGATTCTTTAGAGGGAGATTGTAAAGAATGAGTTAATAATTTTCCTCCAAGATCCATTGATTTAGTCATGAGACTTTATGATGTTTTCTTGGATGCATGGACCAACAAAAAAGGTCATGATGAATAGGATTTAACAAATCTTACACCTCATAATTCTAGAGATGAAAAGACATTTAATAGTGAATATTTTGAATCTACAACTCCAAAAAGAAATGTTAACAAAGCACATGAAGAAATTCAAGAAGAGATTCTTCCTCTCATGTCTCAACAAGAAAGTGATCAAGAGCTTTTACAAGGTCTCGAATATCATACAAGTTTGAATTTTAAATATCAAGATCAAGATCAAGATCAGCGAGCTAAAGAGTTATCATTGCTTCAAGTGGATGAAATATTTCCTCGTGATCAACCTGTCTCTGATAAGAATGAAGATGATGATTTCCTAGAGTCGTATATTACATTACAAGAATTCAAATTTTATTCATTTAAAGGAGATAACGTTGATGAAGAATCAAAGCAGAATTTTATGCAAGATCAACCACTGGTATTTTCTTCTGAAGCAAAAAGGTTGAAAATACAATGGGTTCTTATGATTTCCAAGATCCTGTAGCTTCCTGTCTAAAATCTTTGGGAGGGGTAAACTTTACTAAGTTCATATTTTCCGATTTTAAACTTCCATTGTCTTAGAGTATGTTGTCTTTCTATCTACTCTTCTTTATCTCTAACAGTGAAGGAAGATTTTGTACAAATGAAGCAATGCTTCAGTGGCTCCATTAGAAATCCCTTTTCGCTTGAGCTAATGAAGTATTTGTTAGAGTAGGTTTAGTGTAGCAGAATAAGCTCAAAATGAGCACACTCTTTTGCTTTTAATCAGTTTATCCTTTTAGTTTGTTGTATGTATAGAAGCTCAGTTTTATTTACAGTCAAACACAGTGAATTCTTGGAAGGAAGGTACATATATGGATTGGGTTTGGTTTCCAGATT